>LPNX010064281.1:618921-897699 GCA_001517045.1 Pseudotsuga menziesii | reverse complement strand
AAAAAGCCCATTTACATTTTATTTTCATGACAAGAAAATTTTATGTCTAGGGACACAACATAGACCAAGCTTACCACAATAAAGAAAGAAAAGATATTAATGTCCGTAGGTATCCAAGTAGCATCAATGGTACACACACATTCCAATGAGTGAAGTAACCATTATTGTTTTTGCTTCTACATTTGATACTTTATACAAATTGGTTAAATTTGTTACTCTAAAAAGAAATGTTGATTTTAACTTACTTTTACTATTCAAGATCATGAACTCTTAAAAAAAATTCAGGAATCAGTGCCAATTGTATTTGCATAAACTAGGGTGCTCTCCCATAGATATTTATTCAAATAGTGGTAAAACATATTTCATCCTCCCTGAAGGTGCGTTGGGTACAGATGCAGCATAACAGTTCAGTATAATATCACAAGACTTTAAATTATGGGTTTATATGAAAAAAGCCCATTTACATTTTATTTTCATGACAAGAAAATTTTATGTCTAGGGACACAACATAGACCAAGCTTACCACAATAAAGAAAGAAAAGATATTAATGTCCGTAGGTATCCAAGTAGCATCAATGGTACACACACATTCCAATGAGTGAAGTAACCATTATTGTTTTTGCTTCTACATTTGATACTTTATACAAATTGGTTAAATTTGTTACTCTAAAAAAACATGTTGATTTTAACTTACTTTTACTATTCAAGATCATGAACTCTTAAAAAAAATTCAGAAATCAGTGCCAATTGTATTTGCATAAACTAGGGTGCTCTCCCAAAGATATTTATTCAAATAGTGGTAAAACATATTTCATCCTCCCTGCTATCAGATTCCATCTTGCAAGTTGATCTTCACTATATTGTTTATTTGTAACAACCATTATACACAATAATCTATAATATTACAATATAATAAACATCAGACAAAACACTCAATGCTAGTAGCAACAAAAAGAAAAACAGTTCCCCTAAAACAAACAAGCTTTTGGGAGCCACACCTTGATTACTATTTGCTTCTTGCAATGACTTGACCCTAGATTGAAGCTCAGTAACTTCCTTTTCTCTTCTGGTCAATGTTTCGAGAACATCTGATTTTACCTGCAAATTCATCAAAATATCCAGGAGGCTTCATAAGAAAATATATGCATTCATTAATTTGAAAAGCGAGCTACCATTTTCATGCCTTTACAAATTTTTAATTGATTGGGAAAGTGCTTTGTTACTGATGAAAATTTTCCGGCTGTCCTTTCTTATTTTAACATAAGTCATACTGTATAGTGATCAGTTTCTGTATTGAGTTAAGAATAAAAAATGAACCGTTGATTGGAAGATTGTATTAAATTATTAATAAACAACATAAGGTCCTCATCAAAGCTCATACCAACTTTTCAACTCAAAAATGTCTGCTAACTGGTACTGAACTTATCTACATTCCCGATCCAGACATTGGGTGTGTGATTTGTTGACAAATAATTTTTCTATATGACTGTCTACTCTGTCCCCTAAGATGGTCCAATACTACATTCATTACGTGTGCGTGTGTTATTCCCACTTGCAAACATTACCAAACATGATCTCTTGAGTTTCACAGGATCTAATACAAGTTCAAAATTGGACAAATCAATCTAAACCCTTTGCAAGGACTCTACATTTTGACTAGCTTCCAAAAATTCCCAACAGGATAAACCATCCCTGATTTATAAAATATTAAATCAAATCAAATACACTGAAATACACATTTAATTAATTTAACTTCAATCTGCAATCTAAAACACTCTTCCAAAATATCAGATCTTAAACTTGTACGGAATATTTATTTTCTAGCATTTAATTTATTGTTGTATGGACCTTTTGCACCCTAAGGTTTGTAAGATTTTGTGAAACCCACTTTGCACATTTGAACCTTGCAAAAACTCGACATTTTGTAATGACTCTGCAGGTATGAGACCAGTACCCAAACCTCTTTACAAAACCAGTAAAGAGAGACAACAACCTTAACATGACCAAGCTCAAAACCTCTCTGAAGTTTGAATTACACTCCAAACAAAGATCTAGCAAGAGTATGCAGGACATATATGAGCACTTTTATTTCAGTTCTATATTACTAAATCGCCCCCCTCACCCCCCTGGATCTATTGGGCTCCATATTCGTGACAGATACCACTGGATCAATATCCATAAAGAATATGGTCTGAATACAACTCAGATACAACCAGTGGTCCATGGGAGCCTGTCCCCTACAGTAGGGGAATGCTGCCTGCACCCAAACTCGGGAGGCATGGGAGCACCAATTGAAACATTCCTGGTCGTCTCTGGTACTTGGGGGACAGTATGTATCCTAAAGAGTCTAAATCTGAACCCTATTTCTACTTTATATAAACCTCTACACCTAACCAAACTATCATTTGCATTGCTTTGTGTTGCGAAAACTTGACTGTGGAGAGCACAAGCATTGCAAAAGAGGGTTATCCGGTGGATAACAAGCAAATAAGAGAGGAGAAACATTGCATTCAACGCCCAGCAATCATTCTGTTGATGAAAACACAGAAGAGATACACTCATTTAACTCGTATTTTGCCAGAAACATTTGAACAGCTGCTGGATTTGAGCCTGGGACCTGTTGCCTTCATTAATCTGAGAGTTTCCAGTTTGGCTTTACCATTTCTGGCAGTTGGGAGGTTAGTGAAATGACGAATCTAAGACTTGGACTTCTAAGTTTTTAGTTTTCTTTATTTCATCCACAAGATATATGTTTCAGTTTTTTACAGTGTTCCACGGGGACGTGTCCCGCAGGGTCGGGGACGCGTTTCCACGTTTCCTACGTCCCGGGGACTTGGGGACTCCTGGGTGAAACTTTATCTCCCCAACCATGCCCCTGGGAATTTTTTTTAATGTTTTCCCATTATTTTCACATTTTACAATTCCTACTTGGTACTACTTTGAAAATAAACCGATATATTTAGTATTTACATTGCACAATCATTAATATACATAAAATGAATTATTATTTTTGATATATTATTTTATTTTTATAATTTTAGAGACATCCCCACGTCCTCCCCGAATATCCCTAAATTTGGGGGTGGTCTCCACGCGTCCCAAATGTGCGTTTCCCCGCTCCCACGTCCCCTCGTCCGGAAACTTGGGGGAACATTGGTTTTTTAGACTTTTAGCAGCATACAATTATGAGTTCAGATTCCAGAACAAGTAAGATATTGAATTAAAAGTTTAAATAGAAAACTCAGCAACAAAGGCCCCTTGTTGCAGGCTGCATAAAACAAAACAAACCCACAAACCCAAACCCAAAATGAGTCAGTTGGGCAACAACAGCAGTAACAGCGACTATGAAACAGAAAGCTGTGTGGGAGAAGTGGAAGAAACAACCATAGGGGCGAGTGGACCAGCAAATGAAAGTGGAATTGGAGACAGTACTTACTCATCGAAGGCATTGGCTAAATTTGTAAAGGGGACATTCAATCCAACACAGCTCATTTTGTTATAACTTTATAAGCAACCTAATGACCCCGAAGAAATAGAGCAAAACAATGAAGAAATGCTCATCTACAGCCAAAAGCTAAAGAGAGAGATTGTCATAGTGATCCTTAACCCTTGAAATTGAATCACAACAAAATAGAACCCTGAAACTCCATAAATAACACAACTACATCCAAATTAGAACGAACACAAGAATATGGGAAGAACACTTAAGGTAGGGTAACACCATCATTTACTCCTTATGGAAGGAATCACTCCACAAGCCATGCTTTCTACAATACAATACATCCAACATCTCTCAATACAATGATACTCATGTATATTTTTACTTTATCATGAGTATTCCTAGGGATCTATGCCAACTAACCCTTATTATTATATTATTTCATATAACTACCAAGTGGGCCTATTCCATGATTATGGCCATGTTACATTCAATATCCCTTGGGTACCTCCCTAGGTACCCCATATTATCCTCCCTAGGTACATTACATTCCATCCCCCCTTGCATTGTTCGTCTTCGAAACATAGACAAAAGCCATATAATATGATCTATGAAGCAATATAGTCAACTAATACCAAACACGAGCATCCATCCATCCTAGTGAAATGTGGACACGGGGTCCAACTGTGGCCTTGCCACCTCGATCCTGATTTTGGTTGCTACTTTGGTTCCATGTTATCATTGTGCTACTCTAATATCTCTCCATGCATTGTTTTGAGTGCTCCATGTACATGTATACTGAGTGCCTTTCTAGTTCCATGTAGGTCCAAAGTAAGTTTGTTGATGCTCAAGACCTTGCCTTCATCATTGTTGTTTCTCCAAGTGGTGTGGGTGGCAATATACAGCAACCTTAGCTATTGGTTCTTTCTTTGAATCTTCAACCAGTGGTTCCTTTAAGGAATGCAGCTTTGTAGGTTCTTCTACATTTTCGTGTCCTTCCTAGGGCTTCTTGCCATATGCTTTTGTAGGCTCTTCTTCTTATTCAACCTTGGACTCTTCATCTAATGTGACAGTAGGTATTGCAATTAGTTTCCCTGCAAGGACTTATTCATGTGGCCCCTTGGACCCTTCTTGTTCAGTAAGAGAAATATCCTACAATGTAATTTTCATTTTCTTGTACCAGAGCTTCATAAAGGTATTTTGCACATTAATATTAATTGCACCAACTAAGTCCATCCAAGGATATCCCAAAACAATATCCATACCATCGATATCCATGGCATGAAAATTTGAATGCAACACATTTATCCATAATAATTTTCAAATCATTAAAAATTTGAGCATTCTCACCCTCAACCTGGGTGCTTTGAATATCCTTTGCAGGGACTTGCAATCTTTTAGCCAAGTTAACTTTGATGAAATTATGCTTCCTACTAGGGTTTATAGAAACAATAACATTTTCCTATTGAATACATCCATGAACCTGTAATAGGAAGTTTGTGCATGAAAATAAACCCATAGTGCTTTCTTTATTATTCTTCACAGCATGAGAGCACCTACCTAAAAATAATTTCTCATATGCTTCAACTAGAAGTTTCAACATCTTGTCATTGTTAAGCAACTGCCACCATATGTTAGCCTCATTCCTCGTATTAACGACTATAGAGAATCTCCAAAAAGTGTGGTGTTTTGACTTCATCTCATATATGTATTCCTCAATACTAGAGTCTAGGACCATCAACTTTTCCTATAAAACCCACAACCAAAACTAAGTTTTAAAGAAAAATCCCTTACCTTTCAATATAATTCCTTTGTGCAACTAGGGTTTTGAGGCAGCAAGTTTGAAATGATCATAACTCCCTCAATATGGATCAGAATTGCTATTATGACAAAATTAACAAATGCCAAAGTCAAACTGCATCTAATGGAGTTGGTTTGACTGAAATATGGGCACTCTATCAAAAGATATTTGATCTACAATCCATGCAATCGTCGCTGGAAAAAACCTAAAACAATGGATTTCAAATCAGCGAAAACTCCACTTCTTGGACTCCAATTTGGACGGTTTTTTTTTTCGAGAGGAATTCGGATCTACAATTGGTTTCTTCATATTTTGCATAGAAAGTTTCAAAAATGGATCTAAATAACGTTGTCCTCTTTTCTTCTTTAAAAAATAGCAACAACAAAAAAAATCCTACACTTTGTGCCCAAGAAAAAACTCTAGTACCACTTATAGTCTTAACCCTTGAAATTGAATCACAACAAAGACAGAATCATGAAATCTTAGAAAAAACACATACATCAACATAAGAATGAACACAAGAATATGGAAAGAACCCTTCATGTAAGGTAACACCATCATTTGCTTCTTATGGAGGGAATCACTCCATGAGCGATGCTTACTACAATATAATACATACAACATCCAACATATCTCAATGCAATCATACTTGTGTATTTATACTTTCTCACACACATGTATTTATACTTTCTTATGAGTATTCCTAGGGCTCTATGCCAACTACCCCTTATTATCATATTATTTCATCTAACTACCAAGTGGGCCTATTCCATGATTATGGCCAGATTACATTCATTATCCCCTTGGGTACCTCCCTATGTACATTACACTTGCTCAGAGTGAAAGAGGAGGTAAGGGGTGTGTGGGCCCACAAATAAAAGTGGAATTGGAGATAATACCTACTCATCAAAGGCATTAGCTAAATTTCAAAAGAGGACATTCAATCGAAGAAAAAAAAAATTTTATTATAACATTATAAGCGACTTAGTGACCCCAAAAAAATAGAACAAAGAATAGTGGTTGGTCACACGATTGAAAATGCTACATTTGCAGCCATCCTTGGGTTAGTCAACGCCATTTGGGAATTTGTGATGAACTAAGAGACCGGACACGCTAGAAATGGGCCGCGTGTCCCGTGTCCACGTGCGCTGAGAGAGCGTGTCTGACACGTCTCTGCAGCGTGTCCCGTGTTCAGACACGCGTGTCCCAGGACTGTCAACGCATGTCCCGAAAACAAGACACGCAAATCCCAAGAAGGACACGCGAGCCCTCCTTAAAACCGAATTTTCACTTTTATTTTGTCATTTCAACTTGTGGAGAGAGCTCAAAGAGTTGTTTTTCTTGCAGGTGAAGAAGATTTGAAGGCTTGGGAAGGGTTTCAAAGTCCATTGAAGGTGAATTTAGTTGGGTTGATTGCAAGCTCAACCATCAAACAAGAAGAACAATGTCTCATTCAACTAGGGCAGAAGCTAAAGGGAAAAGGAAAGGGAGAAATGCCCCATCTATTGTCTCCCCTTTTATTCCTACAAACACAAGCTCTTCTACTCCTCCTGCTAGTGCTCCATCTGCTGCTAGTGGAGCTCATGCTCCATTGAACCCTGTTTTAGCAAGACAACAAGCCCAAGAGAAAAAATACCCTTTGTGGAGGTATGTGACTAAGAAAGAAGGGCCTGGGGCAAAGCTAGGTGGAGAAGGCAATGTGTCTTGGACTTGCAATTTTTGCAAGAATGAGTTTAAGAGCACATACTACCGAGTTAAGGGCCATTGTTGGGCCTTCCTTCTTGTGGGATTTCTTCATGTAAAGGAGTGAGTGTTACCCAAAGGAAAGAAATGGGAAAGGAGGATCAAGAAGGCTTAGGCAATGTAGCAGCAGCAAGCAAGAAAAAGGATGAGGATCCTCTTCCATTCTTAAGGAAACCCTCTAGCATTCGGCCTCCATTTGCACCTAGCAGAGGTGATACATATCCAGCAAGAAAAAGGCCATCTTCAAGTGGTCCAATGCACAAGATTTTCCAACAAGAGGAGCAAGAAGAGGTGGACCTCACCATTGCATTCTTTTTCTACCTCAACTTCATCTCATTCAATGTTGCACAGCCACCATTGGTTACTGAAATGTGTCGAAGTCTCATTAAACGAGCTCCATCTGGTTATGTGCCTCCTAGTTCAAGGAAGCTTAAAAACACATTGTTGGTTAAGGCAAAGAAGGAGGTGGATAAAATTCTTGAGCCAATTAGATCAACATGGCCCTCATCCGGAGTGAGTATTGTTTTTGATGGATGGATGGATCCAGCACGCCATCCACTCATCAATTTCATGGTATCTTCCCAAAATGGACCGGTGTTCTTGAAAGCGGTAGATGCTCTTGGAAAATACAAGGATGCACATTTTATGGGTGAGTTATTCATCAAAATCATTGAAGAAGTAGGGGTTGATTCTTGTGTACAAATCATCACGAAAAATGCACCTGTTTGCAAGGTCGCTGGAATGATTGTGGAAACTAAATATCCACAGGTATTTTCATTTTGGACACCTTTCATTGCTAATTTGCTTATTGTTTGAATTTATCTCAAAATTTATCTAGGGGAAAGGTCATTTTAATGATTTGAGTTGTTAGTGTTGTAGAGTCATTTATACTTGTTTTTTTTGCTCTTACAGATTTTTTGGACACCTTGCATTGCCCATTCCTTAAACTTAGCACTCAAATCCATTGCTTCAGATGTGACATGGATTGGCAACATTATTGAGGATGCACGCCATATCCGTAACTTTGTACAAAACCGCACAAATGCCCTCACCATCTACAAAGAGTACACACATCTTTCATTGCTGAAGATTGCAAATACTCGGTTTGCTTCCTCATTCATCATGCTCAAGAGGTTGAGAGAGGTCAAAACCGCCCTTGGGTCCATGGTGATTTCAGAGTATTGGTCTTTCTGGAGAAAGACGGATCAAAGTGCTTCAAAAAGGTGAAGGACACGGTATTAGATGATGTTTGGTGGGAGAGGGTGGATCTTACCATTAAGATCATGGAGCCACCCATTTCTTTGTTGCACTTTGCAAACACTGACCAACCCATACTAACGGATGTTTATGAGGGGTGGGATTCCATGATTGAGTCCATGAGGACCATTGTTATGGGGAATGAGTGTCCCAAGTAAGAGACATCAACAGAGAACTTATGGTCCACCATTCAGGATATTCTTATCTCCAGGTGGGATAAGAATTGCACACCTTTGCATTGCTTGGCCCACTCCTTGAACCCCAAGTTCTACAGTCAGGAATGGCTCAATGGTGGGCCCTCACATAGAGTCCCTCCTCACATGGATGGAGAGATTTCATAGGGGAGGAAGATAGCATTTAGGCGGCTATTTCAAAATAGAGACTTACTTGAAGAGGTGGAGGAGGGCTTTGTAGATTTTTCCACTGCTACTAGGAGATTTGGAGGCTATGATGTGGTTGGAGTCAGGGAGGTTAAGAAGCCCTATAATCGGTGGGCAACTCATGGGGCAACATGCCCTCTTCTACAGAAACTGACCTTGAGGATCGTCTCTCAAGTTACATCATCCTCTAGTTGTGAAAGAAATTCGAGCACATATGGCAACTTGTACAGTTTGAAGAAGAGAAGGCTTGAGCAATCCAGAGAAGAGACGATGGTGTATGTGCACACCAACCTTTGTCTTATTTACAGGAAGAGGGAGGAGTGGGTGAAGGGAAAGACAAAGATGTGGGATGTCTTTCCTGATGATATGGGTTTGGACATCAATACCGAGTTGGAATTAGCCAACCTGGATCTTAACGATACAGTGCTAGAGCCGGTGACGTTTGATGATAGTGATCCTTTGGAGGGGTCATCCTCCACACCAGCAAATATTGATCCTCAAATGGGTGGAGAGAAGGAGGAGGAAGAAGAGAGCAGTGATGAGTTTGTTGATTCAGGCATGGAGGAGGACTATTGATAGATGAGACTCTTCATTCTTCCATCTTGATCTACACCTTTTTGTATTTACTATTACTATTGGTCTATTTGGCATTTGCTAGTGGCATTCCGACATCTATGCAATACATTTTGATTTTGATGACTTAAGAGACAGAGAAATATGGTTTTGACTCCTGAGTATTGACATCTTGATCTATGACTATCATGAGTATACTGTATCATGAATTATCTATGTCTCATAATCTCATGGTGATTACTGATTTGATTTGTAAATGTGTAATACTAATTACTAATATTAAATGTGCATTGATTCTGATTTCTATTGAATATTTGTAAAAATTTGGATCTATATGTCTATATTTTTAATATATAATTTTTAAATATATATATATATATATAACGTGTCCTACGTGCCCTGATTCCGGGGGTCAGTGTGTCTGTGTCGGACACTCGAATCCCCGTGTCCTTCCTGTCCCATGTCCCCGTGTCAGGTGACTTAGGTGATGAAGGAATTACTATATGTGAGAAGGTGACCAAGCTTCAAAACTTCCTTCTCTTGAGGCTGCAAATAGTAGCAGATGCAAAGGGGACCTTTTTTAGTAAAATGTCACTTGCCAACTTGAATACAATGTGGGAACAAATTCCTAAGGAAAAAATGCCTTAGTTGACCCATCCTACCTTGTGCATTGACCAACACCTATTGGGACTTCTACAACATAAAGGAAGGCTTCTTGAATAGGTGCCAAATTGTCAAACATGTATAATAGGAAGCAGCAAGATAATACGAATGATGTCATTGGCAAATTCTTTTTAGCCAATGAAATTCCCTTTCATGTTACTTGATCTCCTTAACATTAGGAGATGGTGTGAGCAATTGCAGTTTCAAGAACCTCATATGTGCCCCTAGATGAACATAAGTTGAGAACAACAATTTTAGAAAGGCAATAATGTGCAAAAGGTATAGTTGAGATCGACATGAGTAATTACAAGTTGCTCTATCGTTACGGATGGGTGGGCAAAAATTATGAAGCACCAACACATCAACATCATAGTGACATCACTAGCAAGTGTTGGAAGATGATAACTCTGAAGGTCCTTTCTCATATTTTTGGCGTGAGTGTGATGAGGACTTGTAAAGGCTTTGTCCTTTATATTTATGTAAAAAAGTGCCTTTTATATAAATAAAGTGATTTTGGCCTTACATTTTATAAAGTGGGTCACTTTAAGTGATGTATTTAATAATTAATGAATTTAATTGTTAAAAATGTACTTTCATTTATTAATAAAAGTGAGTTTTAATGATGACCCTTGATCTTGTAATTAATTCTAAACCCTAGATTAGGGTAGTTAGAGAAGGTAGTTGCAAAATTGAAGTATAAGACAAAGTGAAAGCACATTCATGAAGACACTTGCCATCAGAAAGGGAAGAAGAAGAATGTGTAGAAGAAAGAGGAGATACACTAGCAGTAGTGGCACAATTTCCAAGAAGAGGAGCAGCAACACGTTTTCCAAAACAGCCAAAAGTTGACCATACAGCAGTAGACTAACAGGCCATATAGCAGCACGTGTGGGCACATTTCCCAAGGCAGTGTTGTAGCATTTATTGCAGACGAAAAGAATCGTACAGCAGCATTAATTCTAGCACATGTGGAACAAAAATCGAGGTAGGAGGTACAGTAGAAAGTACAGGTTGTACAGCACATGTGAGCAAGCTGTACAGCTGTTAGTTGGCACATTTTTCGAGGTAGTTGTTTGTTGTTCCAGTTTGATGAAATTTTGTCAGTAGGTGTTGAAGAAATAATTTCTTACGTTGTAGAAAAAAAATTGAGTACTCTTCTTTAATGAGAAATTCTTCTTCAGGGTTTTCCCCAAGTTGGGGTTTTGCCCGGTCATTTGACCAAAACATCTATGTACAATGTGTTTGCTTCATCTTCAGTAGTTGAGAAGTGTCTTTGAATTTGTGGTTTTAATTTCAAAGTTTATGAGCAAATTTTAATTAAAACATTAGACGTTCAAAGTGTTTGGCATAATGCATGTCTGAGAAATTATTATGCTTATGCTAGTTTTTCTTCATGGTATTAGAGCGATACTGAAGCATTGATCAAGCTAGTGTTTCACAACACAGTAAAGAAGTGCAGAAGAAGTGTTGTGGTAGGCTTCTTGTTATTGTTGTTGTAAGTTATTTTCCAAATGATGAGCATACAGTTTGAGGATAGGTTGGATGGGATATCCACCTATATCCCATGGAAAGTAAGAATTACTGCCGTATTGAAAGAATGGAAAATATGGAGTTTTGCAAACTCTAACATGAGCAAACCAACAGCTAGGGATGAACTTGAAGAGTTTGAACCCTTGAAGCCAGAGCCCAAAGAGTAATCCTAGATGGGGTTAAAGACCATCTCATTTACCATTTAGCAGAAAAGAAAACAGCTAAAGACATGTGGGATACTCCGAATCATTTGTTTGAAGCCAAGAACGAGAACCACAAGATGGCACTGAAAGAAAAGCTACACAATGCCAAAATGAACAAGGACTCGTGTGTAGCCTCCTACTTGACTCGTGTGGCACAAGTCAAGAACAAGTTAGCAGCGGTGGGAGAGATTGTTCATGATTCAGAGTTGGTGAGGATAGCCCTGAAGGGCTTCACCAAGAAGTGGGACGTCTTTGTGAAGTGCATTGCAGGTAGAGAAAAGCTTCCCAATTGGTCCAGATTGTGGGATAACTTTACTTAGGAGGAGATCCGAAAGGGTCTCAAGGTGGTCAAGTCAGTTAAGAAGTGGAGCATAACATTGCACTTGCAGCAAAAACAAATAAAAAGAAGAAAGACATGAGTCAGGTCAAGTGTTATCAGTTTGGTCAGATGGGACACTATGCCTTGAAGTGTCTTGAGAAGAAGAAAGGGGCAACAGAGAAAGATTCAGCAGCGACTGCAATTGTAGAAGACTTTGCAGTCAAATTTGAGCTTGAATTTTCTCTGGTCTCTAGTATAGGAAGTTCTTCCTTTAAGCATGTCTGGGTTGTTGACAATGGGTCAACCAAACACATGACTAGAGTCTATGATGCCTTTCAGATTGTCACGGAGTTGGGACCAGGACACTATGTTCAAACAGATATAGACAGTCCATAGGTGGCGATACAAGGGGTTGGAACAGTCAAGTTCCAACTAGACCTTGGTGAGGTCTTGGAAATACACGAAGTGCTCTTTGTTCATGGAAGGAGAGTTAGCAAACTCCCGGTGTCATCCTTTGAGGATGAAGGTTATGGGATGATGGTGAGGTCTGCTCATGTTTTCCTGTATCGGAGAGATGAGCCAGTTGGTACTACCATTCTGTTAGGAGATCACAGGGACAGGTTATATGTTTTGAGAGGGAAGATTGTACATCCAGGCACAAGGGGGTGGATGTCAGAGTCAGAGGGTGGGGCAAGAGATGCACTTGATCGACATGTGATTTACATTTCTTTTGATGAGGATAGTGGTTCTCTCCAGAGCATTGGCAGGAAACTTAGCCAGTCCAGTGATGGTGATGATGAGCAAGTGGATGAGGCTTAGGTCGAGTCTCAGGCCTCAGAGTTCCAGTATGGAGTTGAGCACTTGTATCCGAGAGGGATTCCAGAGCAGGACGCAACTGTTTCAGGAGTCAGAGGTGGAGATACAAATGGTGCCATGGACCTTCCTCGTTAGGAGGGAGTGTTGGAAGATGATAACTCTAAAGGTCCTTTCTCATATTTTTGGTGTGAGTGTGATGAGATGGACTTGTAAAGGCTTTGTCCTTTGTATTTATGTAAAAACATGTCTATTATATAAATAAAGTGATTTTTGCTTTATACTTTATAAAGTGGGTCACTATAAGAGATGAATTTAATTATTAAAAATGTATGTTCATTAATTATTAAAAGTGAGTTTTAATGATGACCCTTGATCTTGTAATTAATCCTCAACCCTAGTTAGGGTAGTTAGAGAAGGTAGTTGCAAAATTGAAGTATAAGGCAAAGTGAAAGGACGTTGATGAAGACACTCACCATCAGAAAGGGAAGAAGAAGAATGTGAAGAAGAAAGAGGAGATACCCTAGTAGCAATGCCACAATTTCCAAGAAGAGGAGCAACAACACGTTTTCCAAGGCAGCCAAAAGTTGACCATACAACAGCACGTGTGGGCACATTTCCCAAGACAACATTGTAGCATTTATTGCAGACTGACAAAGTCGTACAACATCATTAATTCTAGCACATGTGGCACGAAAATCAAGGCAAAAAGGTACAACAAAAAGTAAAGGTCGTACAACAAGTGTGAGCAGGTCGTACATCAGGCCGTACAGCTGTTAGTTAGCACGTTTTTTGAGATAGTTGTTTGTTGTTCCAGTTTGGTGAAATTTTGTCAGTGAGGGTTGAAGAAATAATTTTTTATGTTGTAGAAAAATCTCTTAGTACTCTTCTTTAATGAGAAATTCTTCTTCAGGGTTTTGCCCGGTCATTTGACCAAAACATATGTGTACAATGTGTTTACTTCATCTTCAGTAGTTTAGAAGTGTCTTTGAATTTGTGGTTTTAATTTCAAAGTTTATGAGCAAATTTTGTTTAAAACCCTAGACATTCAAAGTGTTTGACATAATGCATGTGTGAGAAATTATTATGCGTATGCCAATTTTTCTTCAGCAAGTTCATTATTTCATCGACTTGTTGATTGTTCTAGAGGGCACAAGGTTGTAACTTCGCAATTTGAGCATCTTTACGATGTTGTAGAGGATATCTAGCCCGCCAATATGGTAAATATTATGATCGATGCAATAGCAGTTTGTAGATCAACTGGGTTACTAGTTCAAAGGAAATATAGGCATATTTATCAATCCCTTGTTGTGTACGTGCCCTCAATAGTGCATTGAAGGAAATTAGCAAAACTCATCAGTTATCGGACTTGATGATACTTGATAGGTATGTGCACATGTTTATCTACAACCACAATAGCTCCTTCACCATGTACATGTCTCGCATGAAAAAGGAATTCCTCAAGCCCATCAAGACTAGATATTGCGAACTATACCTCCTATTAGAGAGGATGTTGGCAGTGCAACCACCATTGACGTACATGGTTTTGAGCCTAAGTGGACAAGGTGGAAAGAATACAAGAGAAAGGAGGGGAAGAAGGTTGGGTTCAAGTATTGAATGATGATCGATGGGCAAACCTCATATACTTAGTCTCATTCCTAGCCCCGATAGTGGAGATCTCTTACAACACTAATACAAATACTCCTTGTCTTAGAGAAAACCATGAGTCTTTTGATAGCCCAATGCGTAGAGTGAAAGCGACCATTCATGAGAGGGACCCCACATTAGAGTTATATACTCAACCTACATGGGACCACATGAACATGACTTTGCAAACTACAGCATATGCACATGACCCAAAATAGTATGTAGAAATTCCTAGGAAAGTTCCTCCCATTGATGATCTTGAGGTAAAGAATAGGATTCACGCTAAAATTGCAAAGGTGTACAATGAGGAGGGGGTAAAATATTGGAAACAATTTATTTAGTTTGAAGGTCTCTCGAGACCCTTCAACAAGCCCAATGTGACAGTAGATTAGAGAGACTTGGGCCAAGATGACCCAATTAGTTGGCTGCTAAGTTTCAAATCTATAACTACATACTAGAGCTACCCATGTCTACCACACTTCATGTTAGTTTTTTATTGTAACTCAGTAGGTCCTTCACCGTTTTTTTTGTAATGTCTTGTTGAGGACATAGTTTTTTTGTATTTTTCCTAAGTCAACTTTATTTAATAAAAAGTGACTTTATAATAAAGTGAAAGTGACTTTATTAAATAAAGTGAATGTAATAAATGTCATTAAATGATTAAAGTGACATTTAATGTGCATTTAATAAAGACCCTTAGATCTAATTTAATCTTGACCCTTGAAATAAAGTTAGGGTTAGGGTTTTAGTTAGTTAGGTTTCTAAAGGAGATTTCACCTATTTAATGAAGCTTTGGGGAAAAGACAAAGTACATCCAAGGAGAGAAATTTTCAGGGCACATGAGAGAGAGGAAATACTCCACACGTGGGAGAGAGAGAAGGCATTTCAGAAGAGGAAGAGATCAGATTGCATTGCTAGGGCACAGAAATCGAGGAGAGAGTTTGCAGCACTGTTTTTCCTGGGAAATCCGTACTGTACGGATTGTACAGCAGACCGTACAGAAGGTACAGGCCGTACAGCAGAGATAAAGACTGAAAACCATACTGCTGGCACGTTTCTCAAGGTTCTGTACTTGCTGGTTGTTGGCTGTACAGTGCACAGAGATAGAGGGACAGTTTGGCACGAGTTTTCAAAGTTATTTGCTGAAGAAGAAAGGCTGTACAGCAGGGCCGTACAGCAGCATTTATTGCTGGTATTTATTTCCTGGCTGTTGCATATTTCTCAGTGTATTTTCCAGAATATTCTAGCATGTTATCTTTCCTGTAAATGTCTCTTCTCTCTCTCTCTAATAAAATTTCTCTGGGTTTTACCTCACAGAGGTGAGGGTTTTGCCCTGGGCTTGGCCCTAAATTTCTTATTGTTCTGATGTGTATTTTTATCTTCAGCCAGATTCATTTGGGTGCATGCATGAGTGTTTAAGTTCAAAGTTATCTGTAGATTTATTAGTCTGAAATAAATCATAACTCTGATGAACATAAATCTAGTTTGCATGTAAAGTATTTGACTAAATATCACAATGAGAAGTTGATATGTTTTAGTCAGATTTTCTTCACTTCATGTTGGGTATCATCCAAGGCAGCCTATGAGAAGTTGGTAAAAGTCCTTCATGATTTCCTCTAGCCCAAAACTAAAAGCAATTAGGATTCCATAGAGCCAATTGGGCACTTTGTTGTAACTCCTAGGAGTTGGGGGTTTGAGGATCGTTAAAACCAAAATGCAGGCATAGGTATTATGTGCCAAGTCGATGGTTAGGGTTGCCAAAGATAACAAGACCTGGAAAGTCCTCCTTGGACATCATATTAAGCAGTGATGGCCTTTATGCAACATGGCTTGGCAAGGAATTTCTTCTTAAACTATCATGCTAACCCCTTCAAAAGTAAATATTTCAAGCACCTTCATTGTGCAAAGTATTTGGAAGGCCTAGGAGGCACTCAAAACCTTTTGTGCCCACAAAGAGTAGTCTCTTAGGGTTGGGCTATCATTCAAATAACATTGCCTCGGATGGCCACCATTGATCCTATTTGAAGGAAAGCCTTTGGCTTAATCTTCTTGTTTCTTAGACATGAAGCTCTTACGATGGGATCTTCAATTTGCCAATAATCTCTTTAACATCTCTACTAGGACTTGGCTTTTGTGCCCCGAACTTAAGCAAAAAATACATAGGGTAATGCCTAGTTATGGGGTGAAAAAAAACACACCAAGATCTAAAGGTTCAAGTTGGTTATATGAAAGCATTAGACAAACTAGTACCTAATAAGGAGTGTGATACCATATAGTAACGATTGAGCCACTATATCAATGGAAACCATGCCTTTGGGGCATGTTACCCCCCATTTTGCATAGATGTCCACATGTAACTTTTAGCACATTTTCAGCAAGGGGTTACGTATTGATGGAGATTTGGATGGCCTAATATTGATGCTTGTGAAGGCCTTTTCTCGTGTAGTGTTCTTGATCCTTGGCACATAGATGGCATCATAGCACTTTTGGGTATCATCTTTGGTTGAGTACCCTCCTTGTTTCTCTCTTGTGGCGTGTATGGTGGCATTGTTATCTATTGTGGACACTTGTTCTTGAGTTGGATGCTCCTATTTTTTATTGCTGGTCCCCTTGGTTCATGGATTGATGAGTTGGCATAGAGGTTGGGGTTTGGTTGTTATGTGGACATTCATTGCACATATGTTGAGATTGTTCCTCACTTGGAGTATTGCACATAGATCTATTTGTTGGTTGAGGGTTTGACCCCTTGATGTATGGAAGCAAACTCTTGCACTTGTTGACTTGTTCTACATTCATTGGTTTTCCCTTAATGAGCACCCACCCTTTGGAGGGTTGTTTACACATTCATCTAGGCCATTTTTTATAGGACGTTTTTAGAGGGGCACCCTAACTTTGTTAACAATTATCTTTTGATAGAGTTCCAAAATTTTGTCATCTCAACACCATTGTATGCAAAGTGGCCAGGGGATTTCCAAAAAGTGGTTATGATAGAAAATCCAATAAAGAATGAGGAAGTTAGCCATTTTAGAACTGTCGTTTAAAGAGTCGCACCTTATTTTCGTTGCACGTTCTTTTGGAGCCTTTTCATGGAGAGCGTTCACTTTATTTGAGGAAGTGCTCCACCTTTTGAGGCATTTTTCTTGGAGCGCTACCTTTCGAGGCTCTTATTCTTGTCATCATTCACTCTCATTTTATAGATGCACCCCCTTCTTGGGCCTTTCTTCCTTTGGATATTGTAATTGTGGCTTTGACCACTGTATTTCATGGATATTAAGGTTTGTTAGAGTTAATTGGAATATTTTTTAATTTGTTTACTACTCCCTAGGATAGATCTAGGGTTTTGATAAATCTATTATTATTTTATTGTAGAAGATGTTAGAGCTCATCTCTATATAAGAGAGTCTCTTCCCCATTTGTAATCATGTTTGGAATCTGGATTGGGGGAGAAATCCCACTGGAATTAATGAAATATTTTTTGGTTCTTATGGATCGTTAAGGCTAGCGCTCCATTGAAGGCTTCTTATATTCTTATGTTTGGTTGATGGATGAATCTTCAAATTGTTAATGGCTTTGAGGTAATAAAAAATAGGCTCTCTATCATTTATGTGGTTGCTACCGATTGGAAGCATAGTTTCAGTGCCCATTTTCTACTCTAGATCATGTATTTTCCAATGCCTTCCATGATAGTTTTGCTCCTTAATGTTCATTTCAAATTTCTGCACTAGAACGTTCCCTTTGATTCATCTTGAAATCAACCTAGACATTAGAAAGCAACTAAGTTTGTGCACTACAAACCTAGCCCTTTCTAATCTTTCCTAAGAAACCCTCATCCCATCCTTGGTTAACCCCATTTTCCCATTTGATAATAGTCTCCAATGCCTTCATTTCCTTTATCTTTTCCAAAAAGCTATAAACCATATTGCTTAAGCTACCTCTTCATTTCACCTTGAACCTAATTGCAAGCTTTAGTAATCTTAACCTAGGGACTCCTCCCTTGAGCTAAAAAAGGGCTAGCATAAAGAGAAGAAGAGGGTTAGGTTTGGTGGCATTGGTCTCCCTCTTGATTATCCATGAGCTACCATTGATTTTAGAGCTTCAATCTTAAGATGTTAGTTTGTGTGATAACAGGGCCAAACAGGATCAACCATGCAATTAGAGATCGAAGGAATCTATCATCTCTTGAGTGGTGGAACATGCATGGTGGTTCTGACCCACAGCTACAATGTTTGGCAACAAATGTGGTGAAACTTCTTCCACAAAGAGATGTTGGAGCACCTACAGTTTCATCCACAATATCATAAGAAATAGGTTGAATATAAACCAATCAGAGAGCATGGTTTATGTGCATTACAACTTGCAATTGTTGTCTCATTATTGTGAGAAGTCAAAGATGTATAAGTCATATAAGACTTAGGACAACAACCCAAATGAGGATAATTTGGAAGGATGAAGGGTTGGTTTTGGAGTAAATTTGAGGAATGCTCTTTTTAATGGTGATGATCGTGGTTAGATGACACCCCCATCTACTGCCATGGTCACCTTCACCAGGACTCCAGCAACAGGGTCTTCATGCTCTATTCCATCTACACAATTACCTCTGGCTTCGGCTCCAATGCCACTACCACGTGGAATCTAATGAGGAAATCATGGTAGTGCAAAGAGGGCCTCTCCCTGCTGGACCTCTCCCTGCAGCTACGTGATGATTTTTGTCATGTGTTTATTCTCAGGCCTAGGGCCGCATGCCATTTGTTTACTATGTTTTTCTTACATTTTATGTACTGTTATCGTTTATGCTATATGTATGCCCCAGGGACCGGTATTAGGTTAATGGGCAGTTTTGGTTTATAACGCACCCTGTTTTTGTGGGGCTGGTATTAGGTTAATGGCATTTTTGGTTTATAACCCACCCTGTATTTGAGCTTCTCTAGTGCTTGTGACAGCTGCATTTGTTGCGGCCTTCTTTTTCTATAAAATGCATATGTACATTTCTGTTTATATCAATAGTCAAATATTGGATTTTATATATAAACAAACCAAAAATTAACTGTGATTCGGTTAAGCCGACGACATGATGTTCACTGAGAAAATCTTTACTCTGAGTTCAATATAAATGTAGCTCAGCTGATTCAGACTGCGTAATTCCGTTTGTTGGTCAAGAGATCGAGACTTAGAAGGGACCTACAATACTAAAATTCAGTTGTCTAATGTTGAAAAAGACTCAATATACAGGCTTTTGTTGAGGGTTTTAAATAATGGGATTTCTACCTGAGTTGAAGTTGCCATGAATCAAACAAACACTATTTTTTAAAAGACTGATGACAATTTTCAATTACTAAGAAGAAATACAAACCATCTGCCGGCATTGATAGGTGCATAGCATTCCGTCGGAGCCATCATTATCGCCATCGGAGAGCTGGAGGAGATCCAGAGGATCGTCATAAGGCACAATTTGCTGAGAATTGCCCCTTGCGTTCATTGCAGGAGACCGAAGAGACAGCGCGGAAGACGGTGGTGGAAAGGGCACCTGTGCCTGCGTTTCCACCGAAGGAGGAGGATTAGAAGGAGAAGGCGGGGGAGGAGGAGGGGCGGCCGCCCTCCGCTGCCGAGGGGGAGTCCTCAGAATCATAATTTTACTTATGTTCGGACCGGTCAGAGAAGAGCTGCTGGGTCGATGATATACAGCTCTGGGTCGATCATATACAGGCCTCGCTTTGCTTTCAAAATGAAAATGCAAATTTTCGCGGTTTAGAGCATTCTGGGACCCCTCTCTGGTCTCTTCTGCGTAAATATGTTTTTCAAACTACACAAAACTGCAGCATGACGGCCATTTCTGTTTGTGGAGTTTGTGATGTCAGTGTCCAATTGCGTCCCCACCTATCAATTTGGAGAGCATTTTATAAAATTAGATGCCAATCAAAATGCATTTTCAATAGGACATACAATATGTAGTTGGTTTAACACGTATTTTATAAGTAAAATTAATTTAATCGAGCTTAATATGATATTTTATCATTTATTATTTATAATATTAGATGGACGTATATGTAAGGGATATATTATTGTTATATTAGAATATAATTATGTTAGGATATTAGGATAGGATCAACAAGATTAACTCACTATAGCAAGAATTTATTTTATGGTTGTTCTATCTTATTATGTTTAAATGCATTTTTGAAAGATTTAAATAATTTTTAGTTAATTAAAGGGTGGTTAAAGGAAATGGTAACAATTTGTTTTTGTTTTTTTGTTTATTAAATGGTAATTGTTTTATGTTTATATTAACTCTAACAATCTTGTATGAATAAAGGATATTAAATTATATATTATATATTTTAGTCTTTGTTTAACAACTAACTATTTTCACAAAACTAAGTGGTTGGTTGTGCTTGTGGGCATTTACCACTTGGGTCTATGCTAGTTATTATTATTAATCTAGTTGTCCTATAAGGAGGTAAGGGTTTTTTATTTAATAAATATTTTAATTTAAGTTTTTATTTAATGTATCAAGTAGTTTTAGGGCTTATGGAGGTGGTGGTCAAATATATGGTATTTGGAGATAAATTTGCAAGTTCCTATTATGAACGCAAATCTATCTCTACATACTGTAATTTTATGGTATATGGAGGTGGTGGTCAAATATATGGTATATGGAGGTGGTGGTCAAATATATGGTATTTTGAGATAAATTTACAAGTTCATATTATGAACGCATCTTGCTCCACATTCTTCTTTAGACTAGCCATTGATTATTGTGGATGTAAAACCCCATTTAAAAAAAACTCATGTATTCATGATGGCAAATGGTAGGTAATAAAAGTATTATTAGAAGAGGTACTCAATTATGATACATTAAACCAAGATGAGATCAATATGTAGAGAGGAACATTGGCTAAGTTTCATTCAATGTAATGATAATCCAAATAATCTTTTGAATGTAGTAGCAAACATGGCAATTGTTGCGAAGGACTTATGATGGAAAGCATGGAGAGTTTGATTTGCAGTCGCTATGTAGCGTATGATATTTCATGAAGCTATTATGAACCTTCATTGTTTTCCTTTTGTTGAGGAGAAGGGGCATATAATATGGAAACTAGAGGGTGAATGAAATGCTAGAGAGGGCCCTCTCAATTATCATTACTATTATGTGCATATAGCTAAGGTGCTTGACTCTCGTAAGTTGGGAGAGGGCGTAAGAGATCTTGTAAACCTAAGTCCAGTGGTGGAGGTCAAAGGAAAAGGCTTTGTCATGTTGAGATTGTTGAGATTGGTGGTGTTGTTTAGAACTCATCATCCTTCATCACTTAAAGAGTTGGGGGTGTAATGGAAAAGGTATGGAGCTAAAATGCATGTTGTTTAGGGGGAGAGAGAGGTGGGAGAAGCATTGTCTTGGATCTCTCACTTTGATTCTATATATATATATAGGAGTCTAATGGAACATATTCAGGGTTTCCATTGAATATAAGTGGTATATCAAGGACATCATGGCTATGATAATTAGTAGATTAATAGTAACATGGTGATTATGGATTAGAAAACTAAGCACTCGATTCATATATCCATCCAAATGAATCCTCGCAAGAGGATTTGAAATGGGAGATGTTGTTTTCTATGGTAGGTGGAATCAATTCTAGCACACTGTAGATGCATGATCAAAAAAGCAAGTTATCCCATGCATTGGAAATAAGAAGTCTTGCCTAGGAATCTTCACTAGGAGAGTATTCAACAATTATGTCCAACACTACTACAATACAACATTTCAACATCCTATTTATGCCCTAATTTGTGCAAGAACAAGAAAATTGGAAATGTTTGTTAGCTTCGTTTATCCTACTTTTATCTCAGTTTGCAACTTTTTGTGTTGTTTTTATGACCTGTTTTTTTTTCATCTCATTGTGTCTAAATTAAGTCTAATTTTATGTCCTCTTGCATCCAACTTTGTGTGATTTTTCCTTGGTTTTCGTATAGGCTATGTTGCATTTTGTATCTATTAAATTGAGCACATAGATCTGTGGACAAACACACAAATCACACAATAGATCACACAATTTACTTAACAATTGAAAAATGAAACAGTGCAAAAATGGCTTGCAGCTGTGAATGCTTTCATTAATAAAAAAAGTAATCAGATAATAATTACAATGAAGTACAATGGCTTTAATAGCCACATGAAATTCGAATCCACATGAGGAAATTTGAATTGATAGACTCTACTTGACTGTAGGTAACTAAGACCTTGTCTAAATCACTATCGGAGGACTCAATAGTTAACTGACCTTGTCTAAACCATAACCGGAGTTCATTGGAGCTCTAAAACACAACTCAAGTGTTACATTCAGTGTTGACTAAGGCTAACTCACTGTGGTAGGTGAGAAATGCGCCCCTCCTAAGTGCAGTCATGTAAACCTAGCGCTAACTAAATGTAGAGGACTAGAACTGAATGTAACTGACTCCTAACTTAGCTTGACTAGTCATTAACTGAACTGAATTGACCTTGATTGGTTTCGGCACTCCTAGTGGCTCCTAAATTGTAGGGATTGGTCTAGGAGGCTCCTAAACTGATGCAATTAAGTGCAATTAGTGGCAGTAAGCCTCAATTAGTGTTTCCCACACTTTAGTAACTGAAACATGTGCCCTAATTAGGCCAAGTGGACCCAATGGTGCTAATGACTATAAATAAACTGGATGGACTCTCGATTTAGACATGACTCCTTATTTAGACATATGACCAAATTTGGACAAGGGAGGATTAATAATCCTAACACCCCCCCTGAATGCTAACTTGGACAATCTGTGGGCCCTAGTAACCAAGACCATAGGTCACCCATTACATCAAGTAAAATAAAGTAACTGCTTAATACAAGGAGCTGGGGCAAAAACCACATAGGAAAAAAGCCCCCCCTCTATCTAAGCAGGTAGAATCAGGTCTCAAGTTTGAAAAACTTGAAAATATGTTGTTGCAATCTTCATCTCTGTGAGGTAGCGAAGCAACATGCATGGTGTGTTGTGCACAGGTATTCTGGGGCCTGGCATGTAGACTTCTCCTTCTTCTCCAAAAATGACGATGGAAGGAAGGAGGAATGTAACCTTTATCTCTTGCTGAATGAAGAGGTGTATGATCATATCCATTCTTTTGAATGTAGTGAGACTGAGCCCTTGCCATATAGCATCTTACAGGGAGTCTATTGCATCTCTCTAAAGGAGGTAAGATTGCATGGCATAGCACAAGGGTCTTTCCTTTCTGAGTGTCAGGTGAATTTCCAGTCATCTTCCTAGCTTCCAGTTTGGAAGTAGGGATTGAATCTAGATCTGAGTCACCCTGAATCTCAATCTCATAAACTGATAAAGATGGATCTGCAATACTAGTAGAAGCTGTAAAAGAAGTAGATGCAATGATTTTACCTTCCCTTGCAAGTGGCTGCTGAGAGTGCACTGGTTCTGAAGGAGGCATGAAATGTGAGAACTCATATGCTTTTGAAGCATGATTTGCAGTACCCTTTGCTATGATGCTCCTAGTAGAGACATCTGTGATCTCCACTGAGTTAGGACCAAATATCACTCGCTTTGGAGATCCAGTATGGGTCATTTGGTAGACAGATAACAGGTTTGAAGCTAGGGAGGGAACAAATAGCACATCTTTGAACCTTCCATGTTCAAGCTTGACAGAGCCCTTCCCTTTTGCTTTGAATTTATTGTTATTTCCCATATGAATACTAGGACCATCAAAGGACTGAAAATAAGAGAATGATTCTCTGGATGCAGCCATATGGTTGGAAGCTCCAAATTCAATGAGGAAGACATGTGCTGATGTGCAGCAAGCCTTCAGTGCATGGCCTTTCCTTTGGTATTCTTCATCTTCTTCTTCTTCATAGTCATCCTTCCTTGCGCTAGCAGGTACAGAAATGTTATGTTTCTTCAAAAGAAGAGCCATTTCATCAAGTTGTCTTCTCACACAGGAGCTTTCTGAATGAAAGCCCCTTCCACGGTAAGAGCAGAGGACCTTGCCTTTGCCATTCTTCTTGCTTCTCTTTGAACCCGAAGGCTCTTTTGACTGCTCTTTCTTCACAGGAGACTCATCTCTTTGCTTCCCTTTTTCATTCGCTACCTTATCTCCTCTTGCAACCAGAGCTAGATCTGTGGAAGATCGAATGATCCCCATTTGGATCAATTTATCATTCTCAGAAATGAGAGATTGGATGAAGGCATTAAGAGTGGGCATCTTCCAATTTGGAGTAGTGAGCCTCACTGTTTGGAAGGTGGATACAGAGACTGAGTAGTCTGCATTGAGCTTTGTGAGAATGGTAAGGATGATCTGATCTTCATCCTTCTCCACTTTGCATTGCTTCAACTGATATATCAGGTTCTTGAACTTTGTGAAGAATTCATTCAGTGATTTGAAATTGGATGGATTAAGAGTGATCAGATCATTTTCTAGCTGATGGATCCTCATCTCATCCTGCTTATCAAATAAGGAGGCAAGCTTTTCCCAAACCTCCTTGGGAGTCTTCAATCCTTGGATGTGGAATCGAAGATCTTTAGAGACTGAGGAGAGCAAGTGTCCATGGGCTTCATCAAGCCTGTTCATGTACTTTTCTTTGTCTTTATCTGAAGCTGGCTCTGCCTCTGTTTCTTCTATGAGTCTGAAGAGCTGCTTGGTGCGAAGCATTACCACCATGTCTTCCTTCCACTGGTGATAGTTGAAGGGAGTGAGATGCTCTCCTGGATGAGCCATTTTGAATGCAGTAAGAAGGACTGAGCTACTGTAGCGAATGCAGTGAGAAGAAAGGGCTGCTTATAGCGAATGCTATAAGAAAAGCTGATAACCTATCACACAATCAAACATACAAAGTAAGGTTGACAGTCTGCACTTTTGGAATTTCCTTCACACCCAGCATAGTTGATCAAGCAAGCTTGATCAACAATTTCTTAACTTGGGATATTAAGTGGTAAATTCTTCGCTTCTGGTGCAGTGCTGGAAGGAGCAATTTTGCTCAAAAAAAAATGATCCAGCTGGAGATCTGAGGAGGAGAGGTGTCTTGTCCGCCGAGGATCTGATACCATATTAAATTGAGCACATAGATTTGTGGAAAAACACACAACTCACACAATTTACTCAGCAATTGAAGAATGAAACAATGCAACAATGGCTTGCAGTTGTGAATGCTTTCATTAATAAATAAAAGTAATCAGATAATAATTACAATGAAGTACAATGGCTTTAATAGCCACATTAAATTTGAATCCACATGAGGAAATTCAAATTGATAGACTCTACCTGACTGTAGGTAACTAAGACCTTCTCTAAATCACTATCGGAGGACTCAATAGTTAACTGACCTTGTCTAAACCATAACCAGAGTTCATCGGATCTCTAAAACACAACTCAAGTGTTACATTCAGTGTTGACTAAGGCTAACTGACTGTGGTAGGTGAGAAATGTGCCCCTCCTGAGTGCAGTCATGTAAACCTAGCGCTACCTGAATGTAACTGACTCCTAACTTAGCTTGACTAGTCATTAACTGAACTGAACTGACCTTGGTTGGTTTCGGCACTCCTAGTGGCTCCTAAATTGTAGGGATTGGTATAGGAGGCTCCTAAACTAATGCAATTAAGTGCAATCAGTGGCAGTAAGCCTCAATTAGTGTTCCCCACACTTTAGTAACTGAAACATGTGCCCCAATTAGGCCAAGTGGACCCAATGGTGTTAATGACTATAAATAGACTGGATGGACTCCCGATTTAGACATGACTCATGATTTAGACATATGACCAAATTTGGACAAGGGAGGATTAATAATCCTAACAGTATCCTTATTACAACCCCTTTTTCATCCCTATTGCATCCATCTTGTGTTTTGCATATATTCCATTTTTCATCCATTATTTTATCCTTATTGCAATGAGAATGGATATTTTTAGCATCTTTTTTTCATATCATATTTTTCCTTGTCGTGTGATTTCTCACAAACTATCATGCATGCAAAATTGAGTTTGTATGATCCAGGTCGTTCCCAGGTGCACACTGGGGACAACAGTTTGACTAAAGGAGTCAAGCACTGTTATGGCGGAAGCATAAAAAGAATAGATAAAGCAGGAAATACACCATATAGACATAAATTATGCGCACAAACAATATGCAAGAATTCGAACCAATTTCTATTATCACTTCTTCTCCATGAAGGTTGATTGATGTATACTACAATAGTGTACATGAAGGTTGATTGATGTATACTACAATAGTGTACATGCTTACAAAAAAAGTTATAATTGTTGATGTATTTGTAACTTCAGAATGTATTCACTTGTATATTTTATATGTTATATTTCTTTGTACCCCGATGTTCCTATCGGGAGAATCATTAACGTAATCAAGTCATGTAAAGTCATAGAGGTTGACCCTCCTTTGTAAGTCGGGGCAATAGTCCCCACAGTTTTGGGGTACTAGGGTTATTAGACTCTCCTAGAGAAGTCGGCCCATGTAAGTAATTGTCAAGTCAAAAACTAGTATAAATAGAGAGTGAGCCTCTCTATCCGAGACACACACTCACTCAACTGTAGCGCATAAGTGAGAGAAAAGGAGCTTGCATAAGTGAGAGAGAGATCAGTTGTCGAACATCATCTTTGTGTTTTTGGGTTTTACTTTTTCCATTAGTGCTCATTCTATCTCTGAGGAAGTTGCGGGGTTTTCTCCTCTATGGTTTCCCCGAGGAAAACTCTTTGTGTCTATTATGATTATTGATGTGCATGTTATTCTCTCAGATAAGATCCTAGATCATATTGATTAAATGATAAAATCTAATAATAACGGTTTGAAAGTTCAACCGCCGCAGACGACTGGAAGACAGAGAGACAATATGTCGATATTCGACAGTTGTTGGTGTCGACAAGGCATGTTGAGATGTTGTATGTCAAGCGTGAAACCTGTCGAGGTTGTCAAAGTCGGTTGTGTCGAAGGTTTGGACTTGTCGAAGCTGATACTGAACCTGCCAAAGTGTTGAATGTCAGAGTTGAAGTGATAAACTTTGTCGAAGTTCGACAACATGCCAACTACTGAGTGGATCATTCCTCCTTACTTAGGAAATAATGGTCTCCATTGTGCGATCGTTCAGGTGAGGAAACTTGGTGGTTAATTCAGTAGTAGATTACCACTTTCCTTGTTCGGGGAGTTGTCCAACTTTAGCCACTTGAAATAAGGGAATGGATTTCGTCCTTGTATGGCGTATTTGTCAGCCCACAATGGTGTCACAAAGAAGAGCTTCCTGAACATCTAGGTGGATGTCTTTGGGTTCTGTTGTTTGCAAGCCGTTATGTTCCAACAATGGTGCATGGTATGGTCAAAGTAAGTCTACATTTAAGATTGGATGTAGACCAAGGAATGCAGGAATGTCAAGCTGAAAAGCATTTTCTCCAATCTGTTTAAGGATATTGTATGGACCATATCGCAAAGGTTTCAACTTTCTATATGGGCCAGTGAAGTGCTCCTTCTTTACATGTAACCATAATTTATCCCCGATTTGGAATGAATGAGGAATACGATGCTTGTCGTGTCGGGCCATATATTTTTCATTAGCTCGCTGCAAATTTTCATGTGCTTGCTTTTGAATGTTGCAGATTTGATCTCTAAACTTTAATGCTTTCTCAACTTCTCATCCTTCGAAGTCAGTGTCATTCAATTGTGTCAAGGAACTGATCAAGTCAATAGGCATTGAGGATTGAAATCCATAACAAATATTGAATGGACTCTTGCTCGTAGAACTGTGTTGAGCGTGATTGTAGTTGTGTTGTATGTATGGGAGATTGTCGTCCCACGTTCGACGATGCTTGTGGTTGTACATGCGAATCAATTGTACTACCAAGCAATTTACAGCTTATGTATGTCCATTTGTCTGAGGATGGAAAGTTGTCAACAAAGACATTCTCATGTCGAGCTGTTTCCAGAGAGTTTTCCAAAATGTGCTGACAAATCTTGTGTCTCTATTGGAGATAAAGGTCGTCGGAAGGCCATAATGTTTCCAGACATGTTCGAAGAAGAGTTGAGCGGTCTTATGTGATGTCGTAGTCTTCTTGCATGGTATGAGTATAGCCATCTTGGAAAATCTGTTGACTACCACTAAGATTGTGGCATGATGATGTTTGGTAGTAGGATATCCCGTCAAGTAGTCCATAGAAATAGATTCCCATGGTCAATTAGGAACTGGAAGGGGTGTGTACAGTCCTTGTCGTCGATTCAATGAGCAATGGCATAAACTACACACAATCGAATGTACTTGTTGACGTCGGATTTAAATGAAGGGAAGTAAAAATAATTTTGGAGGATAAAAAGTGTTTTTGCACCTCCAAACTGTCCTACAGTCTTGTTGTAGTGCGCGTCCCAAATGAACTTCTGTCGATGCTCATCGGTCGATAGACAAAGATGTCCAAGTTTGTATAGCAAGGTATCCTTCAGGAAGTAGTTGGTAGTAGACAGTGTGTCGGCTTAAATCTGTCGATATGTTGCGAAGAAGTCGCAGTCTACCGAATACAATTGTGCCCAAGTAGTGGTGTCATAACCCTGCATACTCATCACTGTAGACAATAGAGTAATGGGTGGTCGGCTGAGACAACCAGCTGCGGCATTGGATATACCTTTCCAATACTTACCAACTGAAATTGTTCCAGGTAATTAATACACTTGAGTTGTCGAGTTGTCTGTAGTTTCAACTGGGATGGGGTGAACTATAAAGGCTTATGGTAACTGAGAATGATTGTTTCCTTGCCAAGAATGTAGTGCCCCCATTGCTTAAGAGCTTATAGAATGGCGTACAGTTCTTTTTCATACGTTGAATACCTTATAGCAGTGTCGTTAAAAGTTTCAGAATGAAACAAAACTGGGTGACCTGACTGAGTGATCACTGCGCCGAGGGCACAATTCGATGCATCTGTCTCAATCTCAAAGGGATGATGTAAATCAGGTAACACAAGTATTGGTGCAGTAGAAAGATTATTTTTGAGTTGTTCAAAATCTTGTTGTTGTGTCAGTGTGCATTTGAAAACAATTTTCCCATTCCCTTTAGTGAACTTATTCAAAGGCCATGTGATGTGGTTGAATCCAAGTATGAACTGTCAATAGAAATTCGCCAAACCAAGAAAACTTCTTAGTTCATGAATGTTTTGAGGAATGGGCCAATCTTTGAGGATTTGTACTTTCTTTGGGTTGACATAAATGCTTGCAGAGTCTATGACATACCCCAAATATTTGATGCTCGTCATCGTAGATGAGCATTTGTCCATGTTCAAATAGTCAATGTTGTTGGAGAGTGTCAAAGACTTGTCGAAGCTGTTTGACATGTTCTTCCCATGATCGATTGAAAATCAAAATATCGTCGAGATAGACAACCACACACTTGTCGAGGAAAGGTCATAAAAGGTCATCCATATATCTCGTGAAGGTTGCAGGTGCAGTGGTTAAACAGAAAGGCATGACTAACCATTAAAAAAATCCTTCCTTGGTCTTGAAAGTCATTTTCCATACATCAGTGGACTCGATCGGAATTTGATGATATCCTGATTTAAGGTCAAGTTTTGTAAAGAAATTAACACCTTTCAGATTGTCGATGAGTTCATCTATCCGTGGAAGAGGATACCCATTCTTTACTGAAATCTTGTTGAAAACTCGATAGTCGATGCGCATGCGCAAAGTCCCGTCTTTATTTGGGACTAGGACGACTAGACTTCCACAAGGAGAGGAGCTAGGGTGGATGTGACCTTTGTTGATCAAATATTGGATTTTCCTATGTATCTCTTCATTCTCAAGAATGGATCTCTTGAAAATGCATAGGTACTCTGTCCGGATCTTGAAATACGTTTCGATATTCGTCAAGAATATGGTTGATCTATTGTTGTTGTTTAGAGTTGCGTTGGTCGGTGGGTCGAATCATTGTTACAGTCTTTCTGGAATTCCGAGGATTTATCATAATCAATGCGAACTTCTGAGCATGGTTAATAAGCTTGTTTGGAAAATATCATAGCTACCATTGATGTGGGTTGTCGCTCTGGTATGTCGTACCATTGATTTTGAATTTTGGCAATCACCTTTTGTGGCCATGACTGATATCATGTACCGTGTCGATCCCACAAGTAAGGTTTCCTAGACAGGGATTTGACTACGGAAAGCGGTGCCACGTCACAAAGTACTTCATCTTCAAAAGGCTTAATGAAGTAGGTGAGTATGCATTGGCGAGTGATCCTTATTTCTTGTCCATCCTTCATCCAACTGATATTGTAAGGATACAGATGTGGAGTGGTGACAAGACCTAATTTACTCACAAGATCTTCATAAACAAAGTTATTCTGGCTACCATTATCCACAATCAGATGTAATGGATTTTTATGAACCCATATTTGTGTATGGAACATGTGTTCTCGTTCTTCCTCATTGACAATAGTCAAGGCCTTTGGAGTGGTCAATTTTGAAGCCAATAGGGTTGATGATTATGGGTCAGATTCGACCAGGGTTTTGTCGGATAAGTTGGAGGCCGACAATTTTGCCAAAAATGTCTTTCGAGATTTACATTATGACATATCATGCGAGGCTGAATTGTGATAATCACACAATTTCTAGATAGGAGATTGTTTGTTGTGATCCTTCTTATCTTTCTGGAAGTGCTTCTTATGATAATCAGGCTTTGGCAGGGTCGACTGAGAAGAGTGCTTTGACTTGTCATAGTCGGTTGATGTCTTCTTGTCGGATGTTCGACCTGTTGACTTGTTCGTGAAACATCCTTTTCCTTTTTATTTAGCTTCAAGCTTCCCGACGTAATGAAATGCATCCACAAGCGTACTAACGGTCAGAAACTCCATCTCTTGTAGAATGTACAAGGATAAACCACTGATGTACTTCAAGACAATACATTTTTCTTCTTCTTGGATGCCAAGTCTAGCCATGAGTCGATAGAACTCATCGGTGTAACTCTATATGGACTAGTCTTTCCATTGCCTTAGCTACTACCACTTCTTATACTATTGTTCAAGATACTTGGGTGGGTAGAACTCCTTTTAGACGTACTTGAAATTTTTTACCCATGTGTCTATGGGGTTGCCTTCTTTTTCCATCTTTGTCGATAAATTCTCCCACCATCGGTGTACGAAGGTTGACATCTTCAAGGATGCAATGGTGATCTTTTCCGCTTCAAAGAGTTGATTCATGGAGTAGTAAGATTCCAATTGTTGATAGATTCTGCGTCAATCTTGCCTTCAAGATTCGGTATGTCTAGATTCATTTGCACTTTGAAGGGGCTGATTTTATCGGAGTGGGGTCTCGTCGAGGATTCTCCAAATGTCGAAACGAATTGCATGAGAATATCGCTGAATTGGGCAAACATTTCGATTCATTGGCGAGCTAATACTTTTTTTATGAGTTTCTTTGCCTCATCAGTTGCATGTCTATTGTTTGCTTCTTCAACCATCTTTTATGAAGTCGAAGATAGTGTGTGCTTGTTTTGTTGAGTTTGCGAGCATGTTTGATCAGGCACAAGTTAAATAACTTCGATGGAAGTACTTGTGTAACTCAAGCTCTGAACAAGCTCAAGCTCTAACACCAATGATCCAGGTCGTGCCCAGCTACACGCTAGGGACAACAGTTCGACTGAAGGAGTCAAGCACTGTTATGGCGGAAGCATAAAAAGAATAGATAAAGCAGGAAATACACTTTATATACAGAAAGTATGCGCACATACAATATGTAAGAATTCAAAACAATTTATATTATTATTTCTTCTCCATGAAGGTTGATTGATGTATACTACAATAGTGTACATGTTTATATAGAATGTTGAGATGCTTGGGTGACTACTTGTTACGTTCAGTTACAAAAGAAGTTATAACAGTTCGGAAGTTCAACCATCATAGATGAAAGGAAGACAAAGAGACAATATGTCGATGTTCGATAGTCATTGTTGTCAACAAGGCATGTCAAGATGTTGTATGTCAAGCATGAAACCTATCGAGGTTGTCGAATTCGGTCATGTCAAAGGTTTGGACTTGTCAAAGCCGATACTGAACCTATCGAAGTGTTGAATGTCGGAGTCGAAGTGCTAAACTTTGTCGAAGTCCGACAACATGCCAACTACTGAGTGGATCATTGTATGCAATAATTATATGCTCAAGAAAATGAATGTCTATTTTCCAACTAAATGCACTTGACACTTGGCATTTTAGCTTTTGGCCTCTTCACCTTCCTATTTTTTGTTTCTATTGCATTTTGTAATAAATAAAGGAATCAGCCTATTGTTACGAGATTGACGAATAAATGGCATTAGCACCATACATCTATTTTCAAAGATGGTGTTGGTTATTGTGTGAATGTGTAGGTTAAGTGTGTGTGTGTGTGTGCGTGTGTGTCACTTATGTGGATCCATGTTAGTGCATCACTTGTGTGGTTGCATGAGTGCATTGCTTATGTAGGTGTGTGAGTGTGTCTCTTGCTTTTGGGGAGGTTTAGGTGTGTGAGTGCATTTATTATGTGTAAGGGTGTTGATTATGTGTGTGAACGTGTCTCTTATATATGTGTGTTGTTTATGTGTATGCATGTAACATATACGTGAGTGCATTGCCTATGTGGGTGTGTGTCACTTATGTGTGTGAATGTAATGTTATATGTGAGTGCATCGCTTATGCAGGTGAGTGCGTCACTATGCCATGTATGTTAGTGTGGGATAAGTTTGTGCATGTCACTTATATAAATGTGTGAGAGTGTGTTTCTTATGTGGGTATGTTAATGTGTTGTTTAGGTAGGTGTGTGGATTAGGGGTGTGAGTGTTTTACTCATGTGACTGTATGGGTTAGATATATGAGTGCATCACTTATGTATGAGAGTGTCCCTTATATATGAAAGTATCACTTATGTATACGAGTGTGAATCTTGTGTGTGAGAGTATGTTTCCTATCTTAGTGTCTATGTTAGTTGTGTGAGTGTGATGTTTATGTGTGGGTGCATCATTTATGTGTGACAGTGCATTTCTTATGCGTGAGTGTGTTGATTTTGTGTCTCTTATGTGTGTGAGTGTGTCATGTATGCATGTGAATGACATTTCTTATGTGTGTGTGAGAGTGCATCTATGCTTACGTGGGCATGTGAGTGCATCACTTATGCGGGTGTGTGGGTGCATCACTTATGTAGGTGTGTGGGTTGTGTGTGAATGCATTGCTTATATGAGTATGTGAATTCACTATGTGAGTGTGCCACTTGTGTGGTGCATTTCTTACGTGTGAGTGTGTGCATTGTGTATGTGTGTCAATGTGTTGCTTGTGTGTGTGGGCTTGTTGTTTATGTGTGATTATGTCACTATGTGTGTTTATTTTCTACATTTGTGTGTTGCTTATGTATGTCAATGCGTCGCTTATGCATGTTAGTGCATTACTTAATTTAGGTGCTTCACATTGTGTGTGAGTGTATTGGTTATATTTGGCATGTCATTCATGTGGGTGAGTGCAATACTTATGTTAGTTCTTTTTTATGTGATGAGTATGTTTCTTATGTGCATGAGTGCATCACTTATGTACATCACTGTGTCGCTCATGTATATAAGCACTCTAATTATTGTATGTATGTGAATACATCACTTATGTTAGGTGTGTCACTTAGGTGCATCAATGTTCTAAATCACCTATGCTAAGTGCATGACTTGTGTGCATTGGTACATCACTTATGCTAGGTATGTGGGTTATGCATGTTAGTATTTTGTTTTTGTGGTTGGTGCATTTCTTATGTGTGTTAGCACTTTGCTTATATGCATTGATTTATCACTTTATGTTGGGTGTGTCCCTTATGTGCATGCGTACATCTTTTATGTGTATAAGGTGTTGGTGCTCAAAATGACATGGTTTGGGCAACAACAATGTCACACCCTTTGAGGGACGCTCAAGGGGAGGATGAGGATGGAAGCCTAGGTTGTGTTTAGAGCCCTGAGATGATAGGATTCACAAAGTGGAAAACGACACAGAATTCTTAAGTGAATAATTGGAATATAAATGATCCTAAACAATTGTGCAATTAATCACGATGGGAGCACATTATTGCATAAAAAGAACTATATGCATACTATCTAAACTAGTTAAATTATTTTAGGACGTAATGTATTAACTAATGTAAATAGTTGAAAGAAAGCTAATTCAAAGTATTTACAAAATGATCAAAAGGAGTTAGCAATCAATTTTCTGAAAAGGAAACTCTTGTCATTAGCATAAAAGTTCCCCAATAATTCTTATTTTTTTTTATGCCTATGTAAACTTAACTAGTTGCTGTAAAGTGTGAGAAAAAAATTACACTTCAATTAAAATTTAGATTTATAAATGCATTCATAAGTCTTAGTTCTGTTAATGAAATAATTTCTTTAAATAAAGCAAGAAGTTTGTGTTTTTGTTGTTTAGAGGAAATGAACTCAATAAATCTTACTGTTTGCATGCAATGAAAGATTGTTATAAACTGTGCAGAGCAGCTACTTGAATCTGAAAAAGATGATAGCAAAAAAGCTAACAACTAAAGATTGAAAATCATATATATATTTTTATGTACAAGTAGTTAAAAAGAATCTGAAAAGAGTAATATTTACAGTTTGAATGTACATATTTGAGAGTTTGAAATAAATAATAATATTAAAACAATCCGCAAAGCCGAATAATCAAAAGAAACTAAAATGTATACGGGTTAGCAAACAAAAATGAAAAGAATAATATTTACATTTTGAATGTACATATTTGAGAGTTTGGAATAAAAAATAATAATAAAACAATCTGCAAAGCTCGATAATCAAAGAGGAGGAAAGACATAGATATGCCCAAATAAGGTTTTTATTAATGGAATGAAATTTGAAAGTCATCAAGTACAATAGGCCATGACTAGTTCAACCCCTGGAGAGGTTTATGAGACCTTGTATCTCTCAACATTTTAGGTTCACTCGGGTGAAACTGAGACAACAAGAGTACTCCCTGCTTGGATTATGTTAACACTAACATGCACCCATGAATATGCCAGTCATGAAAATATTAAAAGGAAAGTACAAATGCGTGTAGGAAAACAAAACATTCCTTTGACAAAAGGAAACTCTACCTTAACCATAATGGATGGACTTGACCCATAGTCTTACCTGCAATTGTTGCATGTTAGGATCATGGACACCTGAGGATGGAAGGAAAAAGAACAGTGCAAAACCTAACAATATTTGCTTCATACCTCTGGTGTGAGATCATTGTTTCAACAACTTCGTTTAAGTTTTAAAGGCATGAGCATGGAGGTGAAATCATGAACCTAGGTGTCTATTCGATGAGAATCATTTTTTGGAATCCATATTCCAACACCTTTCAGTCAAACTAATTTATGTTTTCAGGTGAAACATACAACTAACTTTCGGCCGAAAAAACTTGTTTGGCCAAAAGTTAAAGTTAATGGTGTGCCTCGTAATGCATGCTTTGCATGGATGGCCAAGAAAATAACGTCAAGTAGATAGTTTTTCAGCCGAACAATTGTTCGACAAAAAGAGTTTTTCGGCCGAAAAGTTGTTCAATCGATTTTTTTTTTTATATGTATTAACGTAACACCAATGTTTATTGTTTTTGACGTTGTTTTCCTTGTTCCACGCCCTTTGTCGATCTGCATAGACTGTTCAACTGCTCAATCATCTAGTTCCCCGCCCGGTTTGCTGGTGCACCCTCGTCGGTCTACTGGTGTGGTGGATCCCTGTCTTCTCGATTTGTGGAGCTCTGTTCAACGGTCTGCTCGGTCTAATGTTGCTCCCTCTCTACTTGTCCCCTGTTCGGTCTATTGGTGCAACCTCCTCAGTCTATTGGCGCCCTACTCTTTTTATTATTGTATCCGATGGTGGAGTCGTGTCTGCCCTTTGTTTGCTCGGTCTGGTCATGTGGTGGATTTGGTGGTGTTGTGGTTGAACCGTTGGTGGTGTGGGGTATCTGTTGTCGAGATGTGGTGGTGGAGTCGTGTCGGCCCTTTGTCTACTCATTCTGGTGGTGTGGTGGTGGATCCATTGTCGAGTTGCAGTGGTGGAGCCTTGTCTGCTTGGTTTGCTCGGTTTGTGGAGCTTTGTCAATGATCCTTACAGGTAAGTGGATCTATTATCAAAATCATGTACATTTGAGAATAAAAAAAAATACTATACTCGTGGATCTATTGTCTGATCTGTACTATTTCAATGGCAAGTACAATTCAAGAAGCAAGCACTAGACAACATGAACGCATAGCAACAAATGTCCAGTTGTTGTTTTATTTTCTTTCTCTCATCACACAACAAAATAAGTGATTTTATAATTTATAATTTAGATACACAAATATACCTCACTCCTTTTGCAGCTTTCGGTTTAAACTTTAAACAGCTAAGTGGATTCCCCTACTGGTAAGTTTTATTTTGTTAATCATTTTCCTGAACATATGGTGTCTTTTACATTTTCGTGGGAGTCCTATATATTCTATGTGACTCCAAATTGAAAAGCCCAATCTGTGTAGTGGGATAGGCAGGTTTGCGGGTTTGTCATAATTTTACACTCCTGAGTACAATCATGTATCTATTTTGGGATTTCGTTACTCACTATCATTCTATGTGCTTGGATTTAGTAACCGAGCCCATTGGTGCCAAGCTCCCTGTTAATGATTCATATATATATGTATTGCGTCTGGCAATGTTTATTTTATTTATATTTTCATTTTTGTCTGGTTAATCATCTCACATAAATCTTTATCCTGGATACCAATTCAGATTAACTGCAATTGCTCTCTTAGTCTTGTGAAATATGGTTGTGGAAGCGGCTAGTTGCATTGGTATACATAAAAGATAATATAAGAGAATTAAAGCAAGATAAGATCATAAGTTGTTGATTTAGGAACGAGATCTGTATTTATATTTATGAGAAGTTCCATTATTGTTTTATATATAGTGGTTTTGGATGTATGTTTTGTTTGGTGTATGTAATAATCCAATTTTGTTTATAGGATTAGATTATACAGATTATAGATTGTAAATGGGTGGTTATTGTGGTAGATGTCATACCATGAGAGCATAAAAATGAATATGTCAATTATGAAACAATTTGAGAAAGGATAAAATGTAAACCTAGGATAAAAAGTAAACCTTATGCTTATTAGTGCACATAGAATATGAAATCTCTATTTATCACATTTCCAAACAAAAAAATGTTCAAATAAAACTAAAACTAAGAAATAGTTTTTGAGAGGATGGAACAAAATAACTTAGATTAGTTCCTAACAAGGTCTTCACATGATTGGTAGTTAAGTTGGAGAGTAAGAAGAGGGATTAATAACTATGATGATTTCCAAAAACAACTTTCACATAAACTATTAAAGAAATCTCTTTTCTTATTTTAATGTTATATAAGCCCTAACCTCTACTTGCTGTAAAAAGAGAGACTAAAACCTTTAAAAAAAATTCAGTAAAATGAAAATATCATGGATCACGTTATAATATATTTGGTTGGGAAAGCATGGGAAGGAAGATATTACTTTAATAATAAAATATTATAAGATAAATTCTTATCTTGTGTGCATGATCAATTGGTTTCCAATTTCCAAATCTATGTTTATTTTATTTTTTGGAGATTTTAAAGAAACTTGATCCTTCACATTATCAATAAAATATGGTCACTTACTAGAAAAATTAACAGTATAACCTTAAAAATCAATCCAAATATGTCAATCCCATGTGATGGAGGCACTTTGATCCTTCAATCCTACTTAAAGGAGGATTTTTGTCCTTCATAGGGTTGCATATAATAATGATTTAGTATTTAATGATCCCAAAATATTTGTAATTTCCCTAATCTCTCATGGTTAAAATCAGTTTTATTAACCATGACTATGTCAAACATAACCACTATGGAAATGATCTTAATAAGAGTGTGACAATTCTATTTTGAAGTGAAAAGTACATGATCTAATAATATCATTAAATTTTGTAATATGTTTTGTATCAACTTCTATTATAAAGCTCAAGGTCAAGGGGTAACTTGAGAATAGTTGTACTCGACTCTACAATTTGGATGATTGTTTGTTTAGTTTGGTTTGTTGTTGTAACGTTGTTAGTTTGGTTTGTTGTTGTAACAACGTAATGCTTGTTTAGTTTGTTGTTGTAACAACGTAGGCTCGTAATCATAATTCAAAGATATTCTCTTGTAAAATTCAAAATGTATTTTGTATTTATTTATGTTAAAGTTAGGATATCATGAAATATGAAATATACACATATAATTGTTTCTATAATAATCATATATGCATTACTGTGAACTATTTTATAACTCAACTTATGTGGAATACGTCACTAATTACAATATATTAAGTAGATAAACATCGTACTAAGCATTACAGTAACTCTAACCCTTCTACTTAATCCCATTGATTACCTAATCTTATAGGTACCTAGTAGAGCAGTTTGCCCAGCAAAGATTTAATAATTCAACTGTGTTTACTCATAGTTAATACTACACCAGGTTAGCAGTAACATGGAAGCTCAACTTACCTAGCATTATTGATTAGTTTTGCTTATTCCCTAATCAATTAAGATCATTATTTTAGTTTTATGAATATAATGTAGTTATTTAGTCCTATTCATCCATTTATTTATATCTAGGAGTGATGGGAGTTGTATCATAGGGATTCATGATTGGATAAAGGTAAAATATATTGCGTGGTGTCATATCATATGGTGTGTAATTGGGCGACATATTATACCCTTAAAAGAATATCCTTCGGATGAGGAATGGCTTGTTCGGGATAAATAAAGGGGGATACTTGTGGGAACAACACAAATTCACATCAGAAAGAGGGGCACACAATAAATATATTTAATTGGTCTTTTGTGTCCTAAAAAAAAATCCATGGGATAAACTGCATAGCAATCTTACCGTCAGTCTCCATTGGCTAAACTACATTAGTTCATTGATGCTTGTCTTGATGTTTATAGTAGATATAGTAGAGATGGATCGAGATGAGGCGTTGACTCATTCTTCGAGTCAAAGATGTACTCAGACATTTATTGAGACAAGGAGGCCTAATACAACTCATATGTCTACTAAAACACCTTCGAATATTCAATCTCAAAGATGGTCTAATACATCTAGAGAAACTAGCGTATTATATCGAGACACTGGTACGTGTTTAAAATTTATGCACATGCAAAATTTTGAGTATGCATGCATATTTATATTTGTTTTAAATCTTGTTCATTGATTTCACTAACTGTTAGCACTTTTCTTTGTAGAGAGACGACGTAATAGATTGTCTCGTGAGAGTGGGCAAGCATCTGTATCTGGTCATCTGTTTGATTCATCTCGTGATTGTTTTCCCTCTTTTGGTTGTCATTTTAGAGAATGACTAATAGACCAACCACATTTTATTGGTAATATGTTGTATATATATAATTTATTTAAATAAATTACTAATTTACACATGTGTATATATATGCTTGTGTCTTTATATACTAAATTATACATGATCACATGTGTTTGTAGAGGATCATGAGTTTATTGAGGGTTACAATGATGCATTCAGAGAGGATGAGGGTGATGATGCATTTGGAGAAAATAAGGGCGATGATGCATTTGGATAAAATGAGGTGATGATGCAATGGGTGGAGATGCTGAGGATGCTGCAAGGGACCAAGAGAAAGGTCATGCAAATGCTCGACGAAAGGGTCAAGGTTGACGAAGGGTTACTTTCGAACAAGCACATGGTTGTAAGCCCACGACCATTTATCCGTCAGATATACCCGATGCTCTTCCTTGGGAAAATGATATTGTTTCTGTCACCCTTGGAAAATGCACATCCCACCATAACAAATTGAGGGATGATCTTGCTAGCTTGGAACTCCCAACTGAGAGCCCACAAAGTTTGCAAATACTTTTGGAATCTTTAGGCAAGTTTATCAATGCCTATGGAAGTATTGGGCCAACAACAGATTGTTTTATTCACTTGATGTGAATGCGGAAGGCTAAGGTGATGGGTCCTGACAAGTGGGTTGATGCAGAGAAGAGGGTATCAAAAGAAGATGCCATTTCAATGTTTAATTTTAAAGAAAGATTGAAGAGGAAGATGTTAAAGGTGCAATATTTCAAGCACCCTAAGATTGCACACCATATATATGATAGATTGTTGGTAGCATATGGTAGATTTCCATGGAATGATGAAGTGCCATATTATTTTGCAAGGATTTTTTATGTAGAGTTTTTTTAAAACATGAAGCCAAATTACACAAATGCTCCGTCCAAATTTTATGGGATTGGAAAAGGTAGAACATATGAATAGGAAGGAGCCTTTCAAGATCCATTGTTGCCTAAGCCTACACCTCGTTTGGTGTCTCAACCACAAAGACTTGTTACTTTACGACCAGATATGGAGGCAAACTCTCAAATTGGTTGAGAGGCAAGAACCGTTATAGGAGACAACTTACAATCTGCTCTAGTGGATGTTTATAACGTCCCCCAACGCTACTCCACTACTATGATAACATAATGTAATGTACCCCGACACTACTACACTGCTCTAATACCACAATGTCACGTACCCATAGCTCACATAGCTCATAGGACATGAATTACATCGCTCTGATACCTTTGGAATACATGTACCCAGTGCCCATACACTTGACTGATATGCATAATAATTTAAAATTTGTTGCAGAACCTTTGTTCTTCTCTTTCTCTCTTCTTAGAACATAGTCATGGGGCATGTTCATCCTTTAACTTTCTTTCACAGGCCTAGAAACCACTATAACAGTTGTTCCGCGCTTAACAGATCCATTCTCTGACCAGAGAAACCTTTTCTGCACTGAACCTGTCCTTTCCACATTCTGCCTTCCCTCTTCCACCTTCCACTTGCAGAACTCAGGAATCAGAAACATAATTTGCGATGAAAATTCTTAACCCTTCTTCTTCCTTCCTCCTTTCGCCCTTCTTCCATACGTTTGCGGAACTCGGGAATCGAAGGTTCGATGGAAACATTTAACCACTCTTCTGCCTTCTGCCTTTCCGATCTCGAAACACGGGAATCAGAAACTTAACTTTCGATGGAAAAACCACTCGTCACCTTCCGCACTTTCGCTTTCTACCTTTCTAACCTTGGAACTTGGGGATCAGAAATTCCAAAGTTTGACGGAATGAATTATCCGTCTTCCACCTTCTGCACTTCCGCTTTCAGCATTTCGACCTCGGAATGTGGAAATGTGCAAAATGACTACCTTGCCCGCTGGTTTCCAAATTTCTGAATTCCGACTTCGAAATGCGGAAATCCAATCTTTGCTTTAGAATTTCTGATTATTTTTCTGCTTCCTCCTTCCGTAGACAAATTTCGGGGTGCGGAAAACCAACATTCTGCCCTGTTTCCACTTCTCTTTTTCAGTTTCTGCCTTCCACCTTCCCCATGAGGACTTTCAAGGGGGCGAAAATGGTAAATCAAATGCATTCTTACTCTATAACGGGCTTCTAGCCTCCATGAACTTAGGTAAAAAGAATTGGAAACCAAAAACATATGCAGAATTAAAATGCAGGAAAATATAACACCAATAACACTGCTTAAATCATCTAACAAGCATTCAACACAATCATACATTCATAAGAAAATACATTGCAGAATTAAGAATAATCAGAGAATACTTATCTTGACGATGAAGCTGTCCCACAACTAGATATGTCGCTGCAACATTCCACCCAACCATACGCCAGTGTGTTCATTAATCTCTCAACACCAATGCCACCCCTGAGCTGGGCATGATTTCCACAGGGAACTAGGGAACAACAGGATCACACATGGCCATAACACTTCAAAACATAGCCAATCCAACCTCTAGTTGGGTTTATAAAGAGGCCAAGGCAATGACTCACACCTAGTCAAATGCACACTAAGACTCAACCAAACCAACTAACAATGGGTTTATTAGGATGCTAAGGCAGTGGGAAGGTAGAATTGCCAAGTTAGTGAGCTCAACCACAGAGCTATGGACACCTACACCAGATCTATACAGCTTGGCATTCCACAATACCTATAGACCCAACATAAGGAAGTATTCCCTTCACTGCTACACAGTCCCTCAGGCCATACCTTCCCTTTTAGTGCTCTTCAGGGTGTGCATAGAATATTTTCCATCCCCTCTTGATCTGTCTATGAGGTTCCTCTCTTCACTAGGTTTACTAGCCAATTCTGGGCCTCTTCCACTCCTCAGTCTTTCCAACCAAAACAGAGATGCACATCATAGCAAAATACAATGTTGGACACAGGAAACAAGGTTCCACTCTGTAACACAGAATGACACTGCAGAACCACACAACAAAACTCTGCTAGCTCTCATTGCACAAGGAGGAAGGACTCTACATGAATGAAGGTAACCCTGCTGAATGACTCTTCCCTCCCTCTGGATAGTCGATCATCCAATAATTGTGGATTATGCATAATCCACAATGAAAAACAACAAAACCTCCTCATGACTGAGGGAAACACGGACTGGCACGCATCCACGTGCTTACTTGCTTTTGAAGGAAGAACACGCTTTCCCAGGCTGCAGGCTATAGGAAAGCTCAGTCACGAAACTGATTGCCATGCCATGCTCTGCCCAAGGCATTAACTGCCTCAACCCACTTCTAGAAGGAGTGAATGATTGAGGACAGAGGACAAAAAGGTAGCTAAGGGTTTATGGTTTCTCCCATTGACATCTGGTCTCACCTTATTCACTTAGGAGTTTGACCAACTCCCCTCAATATTCCTTGTGAAATCATGCCCCCATCTCTTTCACGTTGCAGTGCATATCTAGCTGTGGTATTTTATTAATTGTATGTTTACATGATATATCTGAATATACTGTGCATAACTTAGCACCATAACCATCGGTATCGAAATTTGTCCCCTTCTTTTGCAAAGAAGTGATCGAATGTGAAACCTTGGAGAATCCTTCAATGAACCTCCTGTAGTAACCTACAAGTCCCATAAAATACCTCACATCTGTCACATTCCTTGGTGTCGACCAATTCATGATGGTTTCAATCTTCTCAAGGTCCACAAACATTCCTTCCTCTGAGATAATGTGACCCAAATAATGAATTCTATCTTTATAGAAGTCACATTTGCTCAGCTTTGCATACAGCTTATGCTTCCTGACCAATTGCAATGTCAGTCTCAAATGTTCTTCATGCTCTTCCTCATTCTTCGAATAAATAAGAATGTCATCAAGGAAGACAAGAACAATCTTGTCCAAATACTTGCTGAAAACACTATTCACGAGACACATAAATGTAGCTAGTGTATTTGTGAGACCAAATGGTACCACTACAAACTCATAATGGCCATACCTTGTTTTGAAGGTTGTCTTATGAATATCTTCATCTTTGATTCTTACTTGATGGTAACTAGACCTCAAGTCAATCTTGGAAAATACCTTTGCCCCTCTCATTTGATAAAAAAGGTCATCAATTCGAGGTAAAGGGTATTTACTCTTCACAGTGACTTTGTTCAATTGTTTATAATCGATACACAACCTGAGCCTACCATCTTTCTTTTTCACAAATAGAACTGGTACTCCCCAAGGGGACACACTTGGCATGATATACTTATTCTCCAACAACTCTTGCAGCTGCATCTTCAGCTCTAGCAATTCTGGTGTGCTCATCCTGTAGGGTGTCTTAGACACTAGTGTTGTTCCAAGCACAAGGTCAATTATAAAATCAATGTCCCTTTTTGGAAGAAGTCCTGGAATTTCATTAGGAAAAAAACCTTGAATTCCTGCAATACATGAATGTACTCCAACCTAGGAGTTTCATTCTCTGCTACCTCCAAAACATGGGTTGCATACACTCTGCAACCTTTTCTGTAGAACTTCTTTAGCTGCATTGTTGAAATCTGCCGAACAGAAATCACCTTTGGAATGCCTCTTACAACCCTTAGGTTTCCTTCTTCATCCATGCATTCAAATGTCTTATTGTAACAATCAAGCTTGATTCTGTGTGCTTTTAACCAATCCATTCCAATGATAATATCATAGGAACCAAGTGGCAGAACATTCAAGTTTACACAAGTGAATAACCCATCCATGACTAATGGAAATTTTTCTACCATTTCACTAACCTTTCTCTTGGTTCCAGTGGTTAGTTGAACTAACCATGATTTGTCGTGCTTTAACTTCTTAAAAGCACAAATCTCAACTACTCTAGGAGTGATATAACCGTGAGTAGATCCAGGGTCAATCAAAACAGAAATAGATTGCTCAGCTATATTACTTGCAACTTCAACCACAGTTGATTGATGATCTGCCTGACGGTCCTCTAGCGCTGCATAAATTATAGGGACGATCCTTGCTACTTGACACACAATTTTAGCTTCTTGAATGTTGTGAGCTTGACTCACATTCCCATTCTTATGTGGATAGTTCTTTCGTAGGTGGTTTCCTCCACATCCCCAACATTGAAGTGGTTCTCTTGGATCCTTGGATCTCTTGGCTTCTCTCCCATCATTTTGGCTGGCTTAGTCACAACTTGTGATGGCTGCATTTGCTGATTTTGGAAGTTACAGGGTTTGAAACCTTTCTTCCTTTGGTCAAACTTATCATTCCTCTTTTCCTTCCATTTCTTATGGTGATCAGGTTTTCCTTTGTTCTATTCATAGCAATACTTGGCCTTCCTTATAGCCTCTTCTAGATTTCTAGGTTCATCAAACTCAATCTTGTATTTATATGACTAAGGTATCCCACTCAGAAACCACTGGATTTTCACTTTATCATCTCTAATATACCTGACATACCTCAGCAGTTTCAAGAATTTGTTTGCATATTCTTCCATGGTCAGCTGTCCCAATCTCAGTTCATAGAATTCTTTGATCTTACCATCATAGTACCTATGAGAGAGGTACTTCTGCTTGAAAAACCTCTTGAATGGTTTCCAAACAATATTCCTTTCACTGATCTTCTTCACTTTCCTAAAGTGCTCCCACCATATGGATTCTCTTCCAATCAAGTTGAAGATGTCTACCCTAGCCTTCATATTTCTAGAGTAGTCTTGAACTTGGAAATATTTTCTCATCCTAAGAAGCCAAGCTTCAGCTTCTTGACCATTCTTTACCTCACCATGAAAGGTAGGAGGCTTAGCCTTCTTGAATTCATCATGTGAACTGTTATGGTAACATCTCTTTCTCTTATTCCTATGAGAAGAAGAACTTGAACCCCTAGTGGATCCCTTTGAGTCAGATGATCCAATAGAAGATGTTTTCCTTCTTCTAGCATTGCTCTTAACTCCTTCCAGATTTACTGCCCGATGCTCAGAGTTCATCCACCTTTGGATGTCTCTCAAACTTTGCAACATGGTTGCATTCAACTGATTCTGCTCTTCTTGAGCTTTAATCATCCTTTCATTATCTTCTCTGTAAATTTGCATCTCCACCCTTCTGCTTCTCATGGTGGCTGCAATACCTGGCGGAGTCTCTTGAAATATTCTCCCATTAGATTTTGTTTCAGCATTTCCAACTCTAATGTTTTCCCCCATAACATCTACCTCGTGCTCATAGGGATCCTTTGCATCATTCATACTGTAGGTTCTCATGGCTGAGCCAAAAATCAAGTTTCCCAAATTGCACTATGACTCTGGAAAATGTGTTAATAAACATCATTGTTAGTCACATAAAAATTTCAAAGTTTAAACACATTGCTAGCTGCAATGTTTGATAACACATTCACTTGGCCCATCCAGGCCCAATGTTGTAACCATTAGCTATGAAAGCTATTATCTTGGCCCATCCAGGCCCAATGTTGTAACCATTAGCTCAGATACCACAATGTAACGTCCCCCGACGCTACTCCACTGCGTTGATACCACAATGTAACATCCCCCGATGCTACTCCATTGCGTTGATACCACAATGTCACGTACCCATAGCTCACATAGCTCATAGGCCATGAATTACATCTCTCTAATACCTTTGGAATACATGTACCCAGTGCCAATACATCTGACTTGTTAGATTTTTATCATTCAAGCTAGCATTATGATCTTAGGATCTTTAACTAAGAGAATAACATGCACATCAATAAACACAAGAGACAAGAGACACAAATAATTTTCCTCGGGGAAACCATAAAGGAGAAAACCCCACAAATTCCTCAGAGATAGAATCAACACCAAAAGTAAAACCCAAAAACATAAAGATGATCTCCCAACAACAGTAGCCTCTCTCTTTTCCCAACAACTTCTCTCTCTCACTCATGCACCACAATGAGTGAGTGTGTGTGTTATAAATAGAGAGGCTCACTCTCTATTTATATTCTTTCATTCACTTAATGTCCACTTTAACATGTCGGCCTCACTTAACAATTACTTACTAGAGCCGACATCTCTAGGAGAGTCTAATAACCCTAGTGCCCCACAACTTGTGGGGACTTTGCCCCTCCGACCAACAAGGAGGGTTATCCTTAACACAACAGCGGGGAATACTACCCCAGCTTACAATAACTCACCTAGGCTCGACTTCTTTAGGATAGTCTAATAAGCCTAGGGCCCCACAACTGTGGGGACTTTAACCCTTGTAGAATAGGAGGGTTACCCATAATGACTTGACATGAGTTGTTTACATTATTGAATCTCCTGATAGGAACATCGGAGCATGACATGACTCAAATACATTATAGACACTTCCCAGAATAAACATCGAGGTACAATATATAAGATATACAAGTGAATACACTCTGAAGTTACAAATACATCAACACTCCCTCTTAACTAGGAAGGTATTCTCTCGACACAATTTATCAGCACAAGTCTTCTTCTTTGTATCATCTGGATCATCATTGAGTTCTCATCATCTTCATCTGGATTTGGATCATCACTGTTGGATCATCATCACTGGATCCGGATCATCACTCGATCTAGATCATCACTAGGTCATCATCACAGGTGCTATCTCATGATTCTTCTCGTCATAGGAAGTTCTACAGAGCCAGCCCTTTTTCATGCTGGTTGTAGGCCTAGCCTCCATGTAGGTCTTCTTCAACGCTTATATATGACCCTAAGTCAGAATGGCTCGCCCAACACTTGCATCTGACCATGAGAGGAACACATCCAACACCATGTCAGAAAGGCACGCCCAACACTCACATCTGACCATGGGAGGAACACATCCAAGAACCATGTTAGAAAGGCCCAACACTTACATTCACCAGCATGATAGGACACACCTACTACCATCTGTGAAAAGGCACTGCACTTACAATCACCAGCATGGCAGGACACACCTACTACCATCTGTGAAAAGGCACAGCGCTTACAGTCACCAGCATGGTAGGACACACCTACTACCATCTGTGGAAAGGCACAACACTCACATCCACCAGCATGGTAGGACACACCTACTACCATCTGTGGAAAGGCATAACACTTACAATCACCAGCATGGTAGGACACACCTACTACCATCTGTGAAAAGGCACAGCGCTTACAATCACCAGCATGGTGGGACACACCTGCTACCATCTATTTTCCGTACTCTATGCACTGAAACATTATGTACTGTAGTGATAAGTAGCTTCCTCTGCTACTAGTATTCTATGTATCCATCTAGGGTCACTGGATACCAAGATCCTCTATCTTTGAAAGCATTCTTGCGCCCATCTGTGAGCTTGTCATCCTCTATAGGATTTCATCTTCAACCTTGTAGCAAAGGTTAAAATCTTCATCAAGCTCCTCATGTATGTGTTATCCCATGGGTGTCTTTTGAGCTTGTACAATGCTTTCTTTCATTTGCACACATGATTCTACCTGTCATGTGACTTCACTTGCAGTCGCTGCAAATGTCTCTTCGTAGTCTATGCCTTCTTTTCATGAGAAGCCTCGTGCTACGAATATTTTCGTGTATCCCATGATGTTTCCATCTACTACATGATGGAACTATGAACTTCCCTTCATGTATCGATACTGCATCCTAGACATCATTCTTCTTGAATTAGTCTTCCCTTTCTTTTTGGTTATTTCTTCATGGCTGGAAGGTTCTGCATCAATGATGTAACTGCATTTGTCATATTATTCTTCATCTTGAACTATCGTCACTTATTCTTCGGAACAAGTCTCATCCTTCTTTGCTTGTAGGCGATTTTACATGATCTCTTTCCTACAAGTCAAATGCATTAGTTGTATGGTTAGAAACATTTCATAAGGTATATTCATAATGAAAAATTCTTATGCATAAATATATGATCATGTAACTATTTTATCCAATACAACATTCATCCATATCTCATGGAAACTTTCTAGATGCCTTCCGTCTCTACCGAGACAACATTGAGATTGTGCACTAATCCAATATGTCAGCAAAGAGGTTTCATTCTAGATAAGTAGCAATGGAGAGTTGTATCGCACCATGAGATACTTACCCATTACATGCATATTAGTAGTATACTATCATTAATACAAACATCAAACAAATGCATAACAAAACAATATCATGAAATGACAATTGAATACTTATCTTTACTTGTTTCGTGGGTAGACTCTTTCTTGAGCCTTAAGCTTCATCATCTTCTTCATTCATAATAGCATCGTTTCTTATCCAAATGCTAAGATGGATAAGAGGTTCTTCAAGAGTTGATTTCTTCATATTCCTCATCGCTTGAGGGATCTTCTTTGGATGGTGAGAGCTTAATCTTCAGTTGCTCCCATCTCTTCTCTTATTATGAGTCAAGCTTCTTTTTCTTGTGTGTGCTCTTCCCAGAGTCTGCTGAAAGTAATCACTTCCTTTTGGCACACATTCCTCGCATGAATGAATCCCATGATCATGGGAGGCCATTCAAGGTGGCTATCACCACTTCTGCATTCTCCACTTCTTCTTCTACTGCTACAAGTTGTTCTTTGATTTGAGAGACCCTCGTAAAGTATGACTATATGGTCTCTTCATTCTGGATCTTCACATTCTTCAACTGTTTTCTCAAAGTCATATTCTAATTTATGTTCTTCCCTTCAAATAGCTTGGTCAAGGAATCAAACATATTCGATGTCTTTAGGAGAGATACTTGTGGTACAAGGTGATCCATGATTGAATCAACAATGATCTTCTTGGCCTTGACCAAGTTCTTCTTGTGTAAGGCTTTGAGCCTCATCTCCCTCTAGAACTGGAACCTCTCTTCTTATGTAGGTGTCCAATTCATTTTCTTAAGAGAGATCATATACTTCCATGCTTGGAAGTTGTCAACTTCAACAATATTATCATCAAGCTGATGTGACAGATCACTTTGAAATGAGAAACTCAAATGAAAATAGCAAAAGATTAGATCTTACCGATTTGAGGTGTCCGTCCTGGTTCTGGAGCTGGCTAATCTAGGGTTTTTCAGAGAAACCCTAATTTTCAAAACTTGGAATCTTTCAGATCTAATTATATAAAAATATAGATCTCTTCAAGGCAATTTGTCCAATGTACTCCTTTTCTAAAAATAGTGGAGGGAAGCTCCCGGAACAGGAAGCCCTAGTTTACCAATTTCTTCTACAGAAATGCCTGCTATTGTTTTTGTGGTATATCCAAAATTACTTATCCTGTATGTTTGAAACTTCGTATTGAGGTAGCCTTGAATATCCCTATTTCAACACCATAGGTTTCATTATAATTGGTTTCACCAATTGGGACTTATGATCGTTTTCCCAAGGTGACCTATTTCAGGACTGTTCAGCATAGCGAAGTTGTACGAACTGCCACGTGTCACTATTTCATCTTCTGGGTCTAAAACTTAGAAAACCAAAGGTACAGTCCATGCCCATTCTGGAACATCTTTAGAAATTTGATTTGGACCTTTATAGCCCGAGATATCTCAATTTTCCCTAGGTGTCTTGTTTAGGGATGAATCCTGGAAGAGGTTGGAACCATAACTTGGAGGGATCATATCTCCTATAATATAGCGAATCTGAGGCTGAAGGTTGGACATAGTGTAAATAAGGATTTTATATTTGGCCTGTGAAAGTTTCAGCTCCTGTGCCTTCTCCAGTCCCAAGATATAGCGAATGTACCAAAACGTATCAGTTTTAGTATTTTAGGGTTTTTTCCAGCTCAGGGTCAAAGTAGGGTTTGACTTTCCCAGAGTTTCACCCAACCAAAAATCTCGACCCAGGTCTCTAAACTTTGATTTTTATGAGAAGAGAAATCCTATGTCGGGCTCACTCAAAAATTCCTCTTTTGTAAGAAGCCCTAATTTCCCGCACCAAAAACTGAAAATGCTTGGAATCAAATTCCGCTTCGACAGAAAGATGTGCCCTTCAATGGAGACCCATCCTAGCATACTTTTGCTGATGGATTATGGATAGAGACACAAAAAGTAAGAAGCCCTAGCTTCTGTAGCTGCATAATGTCTTCTTCTCAGGTTAGCTTTGATACCATGTTAGCTTTTTATCATTTAAGCTAGCATTATGATCTTAGGATCTTTAATTGAGCGAATAACAAGCACAGCAATAAACACAAGAGACAAGAGACACAAAGACTTTTCCTCAGGGAAACCATAAAGGAGAAAACACCGCAACTTCCTCAGAGATAGAATCAACACCAAAAATAAAACCCGAAAACATAAAGATGATCTCCCGACAACAGTAGTCTCTCTCTTGTCCCAACAACTTCTCTCTCTCATTCATGCGCCCCAATGAGTGAGTGTGTGTGTTATAAATAGAGAGGCTCACTCTCTATTTATATTATTTTGTTCACTTAATGTCCACTATAACATGTTGGCCTCACTTAACAATTACTTACCAGAGCCGACATCTCTAGGAGAGTCTAATAACCCTAGTGCCCGACAACTTATGGGGACTTTTCCCCTGCGACCAACAAGGAGTATTATCCTTAACACAACGGTGAGGACTATTGCTCCAACTTACAATAAATCACCTAGGGTCAACTTCTCTAGGATAGTCTAATAACCCTAGGGCCCCACAATTGTCGGGACTTTAACCCTTGTGCAATAGGAGGGTTACCCACAATGACTTGACATGACTTGTTTACATTATTGAATCTCCCGATAGGAACATCAGGGCATGACATGACTCAAATACATTACAGACACTTCATGGAATAAACATTGGGGTACAATACATAAGATATACAAGTGAATACATTCTGAAGTTACAAATACATCAACATGACTAATATGCAGAATAATTTAAAATTTATTAAAGAACCTTTGTTCTTCTCTTTCTCTCTTCTTTGAACACAGCCGTGGGTCATGCTCATCCTTTAACTTTAATTTACAGGCTTAGAAACCACTTTAATAGTTGTTCCTCCCTTGACGGATCCATTCCCTGACTAGAGAAACCTTTTCCGCAATGAACCTGTCCTTTCCGCACTCAGCCTTCCGCCCTTCTGCCTTCTGCTTGCAGAACTCGGGAATCAGAAACATAATGTGCGACATAAATACTTAACCCTTCTTCTGCCTTCCGTTTGCAGAACTCGGGAATTAGAACTTAACTTTCAACGGAAACATTTAACCACTCTTCTGCCTTCCGTACTTCCGTTTTCTGCCTTTCCAACCTCGAAACTCGGGAATTAGAAACTTAACTTTCGATGGAAACATTTAACCACTTGTCTGCCTTCTGCACTTCCGCTTTCTACCTTTCAGACCTCGAAACTCGGGGATTGGAAACTCCAAAGTTTGATGGAGTGAATTATCCATTTTCAACCTTCCACATTTCCTGTTTCCGCCTTTCGACCTCGGAATGCGAAAATGCGCGAAATGACTACCTTGCCCGTTGGTTTCCTGCTGTTCGACTTTCGACCTTTCGCTTTCCGACCTCTGACCTCCCCTTTTCGATTTCCGACTTCGGAATGCGGAAATCCAACCTTTGCTTTAGAATTTCCAGTTCTTTTTCTGATTCCACCTTATGCCTTCCGCAGGCTGATCCCAGGTGCAGAAAACCAACATTTTTCACTGTTTCCACTTCTCTTTTCCAGTTTCCGCTTTCGACCTTTCCCAGGCGGACTTTCAAGGGGGTGGAAATGCTAAGTCATATGCATTCTAACTCTGTAACGAACTTCTAGCCTCCATGAACTTAGGAAAAAAGCATTGGAAACCAAAAACATACGCAGAAGTAAAATGCAGGAAAATATAACAACAATAACTCTACTTAAATCATCTAAAAAGTATTCAACACATTCATACATTCATAATCAAATACATTGTAGAATTAAGAATAATCAGAGAATACTTATCTTGACAATGAAGTTGTCCCGCAACTAGCTATGTCGTTGCAACGTTCCACCCAACCATAGGCCATTGTGTTCATTAATCTCTCAACACCACTGCCACCCCTGAGCTGGGCATGATTTCCATAAGGAACTAGGGAATAACAAGCTCACACATCGCCATAACACATCAAAACATAGCAAAGCCAACTTGCAGTTTGGTTTATCAGGCGACTAAGGAAACGACTCACACCTGGTCAAATGCACACCAAGACTCAGCAAAACCAACTAACAGTGGGTTTATCAGGATACTGAGGCAGTGGGAAGGTATAATTGCTAAGCTAGTGAGCTCAACCACAGAGCTATGCACACCTACACCAGATCTATCCACCTTGGCATTCCACAATACCTACACAACTAGCACAAGGAAGTTCCCTTCACTATTACACCGTCCCTCAAGCCATATCTTCCCTTCCAGTGCTCTTCAGGGCATGCATATAATATTTTCCAACCCCTCTTGATCTGTCTATGAGGTTCCTCTCTTCATTAGGTTTACCAGCCAATTCTAGGCCTCTTCCACTACTCAGTCTTTTCGACCAAAACATGGATGCACGTCACAACAAAATACAACGCTGGACACAATAAACAGGGTTCCACTCTATAACATAGAATGACACTGCAAAACCATGTAGCAAAACTCTGTTATCTCTCACTACACGAGGAGGAAGGACTCTGCGTGAATGAAGGTAACCCCGCTGAACGACTCTTCCCTCCCTCCGGATAGTCGATCACCCAATAATCGTGAATTATGCATAATCCACAATGAACAACAACAAAACCTCCTCGCTACTGAGGGAAAGATGAACTGGCATGCATCCATGTGCTTACTTGCCTTAGAATCAAGAACATGGTTTCCCAGACTGCAGGTAAGCTCAGTCATGAAACCGACTTCCATGCCTTGTTTTGCACAAGGCATTAACTGCTTCAACCCATTTATGGAAGGAATGGATTATTGATGACAGAGGACAAAAATGTAGCTGAGGGTTTATGGTTTACCCCTTTGACATCTGGTCTCACCTTATTGGCTCAAGAGTTTAACCAACTCCCCTCCCTATTCCTTGTGAAATCATGGCCCCATCTCTTTCACGTTGCAGTGCATAGATAACTGTGGTATTTTATTAATTGTATCTTTACATGATATATCAAAATACACTGTGGATGACTTAGCATTATAACCATCGATATCAACCTCGATCACTGATGCACAAAAACACCAAATCAATGGCAGGGCCTTGGACTTGAGCTCCTTTCCAAAATACAATATATACATTATGTACACATTTAATACCATGGGGTCAAAACCGGGGGGTTACATTCCCCTCTCCCTTCATTTAACACTGTCCTCAGTGCTCTACAAAATTGAACAAAAATGCTACACTGACACTACCTCAGTGCTCTGCAAAATTGGAGAAAAATGGATGTGCCAATCGCATGGAATCCTCTAGCTCCCACGTAGCCTCATCCAGACCGTAGTGTTTCCATTGCACCTTTACCTGTCCAACGGATCAATTCGGGAGCACTGTGACCTTCTTGTCGAGGATGTGCAATGGCTCGGTTTGGAACTCTCCCTCGGGTTCCACCTGAATCACATCCCAATTTATCACATGGTTAGGATCATGTACATATTTCTTCAGCAAAGAAACATGAAATACATTATGAGCTATAGTGTAGTAGGAAATGCAAGTCTATATGCAATTGGCCCTATTCTTTCAAGCACAAGGGTTCATATGGAATCATTCCCAATGATGCTTGTTATCCATTATTATAAGCAAACTCTACCAAGTGTAAATAATCTTCCCACTTGGATGGTTTGTCCATCACATACATGCGAAGCATGTCTTCAAGCACCTGATTCAGTCTCTCTCTCAATCCATTAGTCCGAGGATGGTAGGATGTGGTGAAGTTCAACTTGGTACCCAAATCTACAAACGGACCCTTCCAAAACTTGGAAGTAAACTTGGGATCCCTGTGAGAGATTATGCCATGCAATCTGAAAATCTCCTTCATGAAGATTTTTTCAATTTCATCAATCTTATATGTGGACTTAACCGGTATAAAATGTGATGCCTTTGTCAACTTGTCCACCACAACCATGATGGAATCATGTTGTCTCCAAGTCATTGGAAATCCTGTAACAAAATCCATGGAAATAACTTCCCATTTCCATTCTGGGACTGGAAAAGGCTGCAATAACCTTGCTGGGTGTTGATGCTCAACCTTTACTCGCTGACATTTCATGCACTTTGAAATATACTCAGCAATGTCCTTTTTCATTCCTGGCCAGAAATACTGGTTTCTGGCTGTAGCAATTGTCTTCTAATATCTTGGGTGACCATATTATGGAGCTTGATGTATTTCATCCATAACAATTCTCCTCAATTTTGCTACATTTGGAATATAAATTCTGTTCTTATAGGTAAAAAGTCCATCTTATTCTAATTTATATCCCTCATACTTCTTTCAAGACTTTGCTGCTGCAATTTGTCCTTGATCTGCACATACATTTCATCCTCAACAGTTTGAATAACAATATGTTGTCTCAAATATGATTGGAAAATACTAAGAGATGCCACAAGAATTCCATGCACCTTCCTAGTGAGTGCATCAACCACTTTATTTTCTTTTCCTTTTATGTGCTTGATTTCAAAATCAAACTCACACAAAAACTCTTGCCATCTAGCTTGCCTAGCATTTAAAGTTGGCTGATCAAATAGATACTTTAGGCCACAATGGTATGTACATAGCTCAAATTTTCTTCCCATTAAGTAATGCCTCCACACCTTGAGAGCATGTACTATGGCTGCAAGTTCCAGATCATGAGTAACATAGTTCTTCTCACGCTCCTTCAACTTTCTGGACTCATAGCATACCACGTGGTTGTCTTGCATAAGAACTCCTCCAAGTCCTTGATTACATGCACAAGTACACACCAAAAAGTATTTTTTCGAAACTACAATTTTTAGAATTGGTGCACTTGTAAGAAAATTCTTCAACTGTTGGAAGCTTTTTTCACATCGTGGTATCCATTCAAACTTTATCCCCTTCTTTTGCAAAGAAGTGATCGAATGTGAAACCTTGGAGAATCCTTCAATGAACCTCCTGTAGTAACCTGCAAGTCCCATAAAATACCTCACATATGTCACATTCCTTGGAGTCGACCAATTCATGATGGTTTCAATCTTCTCAGGGTCCACAGACATTCCTTCCTTTGAGATAATGTGACCCAAATAATGAATTCTATCTTTATAGAAGTCACATTTGCTCAACTTTGCATACAGTTTATGCTTCCTGAGCAATTGCAATGTTAGTCTCAAATGTTCTTTATGCTCTTCCTCATTCTTAGAATAAATAAGAATGTCATCAAGGAAGACAAGAACAAACTTGTCCAAATACTTGCTGAAAACACTATTCATGAGACACATAAATGTAGCCGGTGCATTTGTGAGACCAAATGGCACCACTAAAAACTCATAATGTCCATACCTTGTTCTGAAGGCTGTCTTATGAATATCTTCATCTTTTATTCTTACTTGACGGTAACCAAACCTCAAGTCAATCTTCGAAAATACCTTTTCCCCTCTCATTTGATAAAAAAAGGTCATCAATTCGAGGTAAAGGGTATTTATTCTTCACAGTGACTTTATTCAACTGTCTGTAAACAATAGACAACCTGATCCTACCATCTTTGTTTTTCACAAACATAACTGGTGCTCTCCAAGGGGGCACACTTGACCGGATATAATTCTTCTTTAACAACTCTTAAAGCTGCATCCTCAGCTCTAGAAATTTTTGTGTGCTCATCCTGTAGGGTGTATTAGACACTGGTGCTGATCCAAGCACAAGGTCACACTAGAGGAAATTTCAACTCAAAATGGGCCTCCTAAAAAAAATTAATAAAATAATAGTTAAAACAATAAAATAATATTTATTAATTTTGGATGAAGAAATGGAAAAAACTACCTTTTTTGTTTGTATTTTTGACATATCTCTCTTTGTTTTTACTCAAATTTCGATCAGGAGAGCTCGTTGGATACAGAATTAAATTCCGCATCCAACAAGCTTTCCCGATTGAAATTTGAGTAAATACATAGGGAGATATGTCGAAAATACAAAAAAAATACTTTTTTTTTATGATAACTATCCCCAAATTTATATTTAAAAAGTGTTTAAGACCTATACGGTATTTCAAATTTAAAGAAATTCTCATTGGCTAACAAATAATGACATGGAATTTGAATTAGAGTTAAAAGGCCCATTTTGAGTTCAAATTTCCTCTAATGATTGTAGAATCAATGTCCCTTTTTGGAGGAAGTCCTGGAATTTCATTAGGAAAAACATCCCTGAATTCTTGCAATACATGAAAGTCCTCCAACCTAGGAGTTTCATTCTCTGCTGCCTCCAAAACATGGGTCGCATACACTCTGCAACCTTTTCTGCAGAACTTCTTCATCTGCATTGCTGAAATCTGCCTAACAGAAATCAGCGTTGGAATGCCTCTTACAGCCCTTAGGTTTCCTTCTTCATCCGTGCATTCAAATGTCTTATTGTAGCAGTCAAGATTGACTCTGCGTGCTTCTAACCAATCCATTCCAATGAGAATATCATAGGAACCGAGTGGAAGAACATTCAAGTTTACACAAGTGACTAACCCATCAATGACTAATGGACATTTCTCTACCACTTCACTAACCTTTCTCTTGCTTCCAGTGGCTAGTTGAACTAACCATGATTTGTTGTACTTTAACTTCTTAAAAGCACAAATATCAACTACTCTAGGAGTGATATAACTGTGAGTAGATCCAGGTTCAACCAAAATAGAAACATATTGCTTAGCAATCTTACCTGCAACTTCAACCACAATTGATTGATGATATGCATGACGGTCCTCTAGCGCTGCATAAATTATAGGGACGGTCCTTGCTACTTGTCCCACAATTTCTACTTCTTGAATGCTGTGATCTTGAATCACATTCCCATTTCGATGTGGACAGTTCCTGTGCAGGTGGTCTCCTCCCCATCCCCAACATTGAAGTGGTTCTCTTGGATCCTTTGAATCCCTTGGCTTCTCTCCCATCATTCTAGCTAGCTTTGTCACAGCTTGCGATGGCTTCCTTTGCTGATTTTGGAAGTTAGAGGGTTTGAAACCTTTCTTCCTTTGGTCAAACTTCTCATTCCTCTTGTCCTTCCATGCCTTATGGTGACCAGGTTTTCTTTTGTTCTGATCATAGCAATACTTGGCCTTCCTTATAGCCTCTTCTAGAGTTCCAGGTTCATCAAACTCAATCATGTCTTTATATGACTGAGGTATCCCACTCAAAAACTGCTGTATTTTCACTTTATTATCTCTAATATACCTGACATACCCGAGCAGTTCCAAGAATTTGTTTGCATATTCTTCCATGGTCAGCTGTCCCAATCTCAGCTGATGGAATTCTTTGATCTTACCATCATATTACCTATCAGAGAGGTACTTCTGGTTGAAATATTTCTTGAACGGTTTCCACACAATCTTCCTTTCACTGATCTTCTTCACTTGCCTAAAGTTCTCCCACCATATGGATTCTCCTCCAATCAAGTTGAAGATGAATACCCTAGCCTTCGTATTTCTAGAGTAGTCTTGAACTTGGCAATATTTTCTCATCCCAAGAAGCCAAGCTTCAACATCTTGATCATTCTTTACCTCACCATCAAAGGTAGGAGGCTTAGCCTTCTTAAATTCATCATGTGAACTGTTATGGTAACGTCTCTTTCTCTTATTCATGTGAGAAGAATAACTCGAACCGCCAATGGATCCCTTAGATTCAGATGATACACTAGAATATCTTTACCTTCTTCTATCACCGCTCTTACTTCCTTTTGGAATTACTGCTTGATGCTCAAAGTTCATCCGCCTTTGGATGTATGTCAAACTCTGAAACATGGCTGCATTCACTTGATTATGCTCTTCCTTAGATTTAATCATCCTTTCATTATCTTCTCTGTAACTTTGCATCTCCACCCTTAGGCTTCTCATGTTGGCTGCAATATCTTGCCGAGTCTCTTGAAATATTCTCCCATTAGATTATGTTTCAACATTTCCAACTCTAATGTTTTCCCCATAGCATCTGCCTCGTGCTCATAGGGATCTTGTGCACCATTCATACTATAAGTTCTCATGGCTGAGCCAAAAACCAAGTTTTCCAAACTGCACTATGACTCTGGAAAATGTGTTAACAAACATCGTTGTTAGCCGCATAAAAATTTCAGAGTTTAAACAAACTGCTAGCTGCAATTTTTGCTAACACATTCACTTGGCCCATATAGGCCCAATGTTGTAACCATTAGCTATGAAAGCTATTATCTTGGCCCATCCAGGCCCAATGTTCTAACCATTAGCTCTGATACCACAATGTAACGTCCCCCGCTACTACTGTACTGCTCTGATACCGCAATGTAACATCCCTCGACGCTACTCCACTGCTCTGTTACCAAAATGTCATGTACCCATAACTCACATAGCTCATAGGACATGACTTACATCACTCTGATACCTTTGGAATACATGTACCCATTTCCCATACACCTGAATGATATGCAGAATAATTTAAAATTTCTTAAAGAACCTTTGTTCTTCTCTTTCTCTCTTCTTAGAACACAGTCCAGGGTCATGTTCATCCTTTAACTTTAATTCATAGGCCTAAAAACCACTGTAACAGTTGTTCTACCCTTGATAGATCCATTCTCTGACCAGAGAAACCTTTTCTGCATTGAACCTGTCCTTTCTGCACTCCGCCTTCTAACTTCTGCCCTTCCGCCTTCTGCTTGCGGAAATCGGGAATCAGAAACATAATGTGTGATGAAAATACTTAACCCTTCTTTCGCCTTTCGCATTCTGTTTGTGGAAATCAAGAATTGGAACTTAAGTTTCGACGGAAACATTTAACCACTCTTCTGCCTTCTGCACTTTCGCTTTCTGCCTTTTCGACCTCGGAACTCGGGAATCAAAAACTTAACTTTCGACGGAAACTTTTAACCACTCGTCCGCCTTCCACACTTCCGCCTTCTGCCTTTCCGATCTCGGAACTTAGGGATCGGAAAATCCAAAGTTTGATGTAGTGAATCATTCGTCTTCTGCCTTCCACACTTCCGCTTTCCGCCTTCCGACGTTGGAATGCGGAAATGCGCAAAATGACTACCTTGCTCGTCGGTTTCTCGCTTTTCGACTTTCCACCTCCCACTTTCCTACTTCCAACTTTGAAATATGGAAATATAACCTTTACTTTAGAATTTCTAGTTCTTTTTCCACTTCTGCCTTCCTCAAGCGGATCCCGGGGTGCAGAAAACCAACATTCTTCCCTATTTCCACTTCTCTTTTCCAATTTTCGTCTTCCGCGTTCCCCAGGCGGACTTTCAAGGGGGAGAAAATGCTAAGTCATATGCATTCTGACTCCGGAACGGGCTTCTAGCCTCCATGAACTTAGGCAAAAAACATTGGAAACCAAAAGCATATGCAGAAGTAAAATGCAGGAAAATATAACAATAGTAACTCTGCTTAAATCATCTAACAAGCATTCAACACATTCATACATTCATAAGAAAATACATTGCAGAATTAAGAATAATCAGAGAATACTTATCTTGATGATGAAGCTGTCCCGCAACTAGCTATATCGCTGCAACGTTCCACCCAACCGTAGGCTAGTGTGTTCATTAATCTCTCAACACCACTGCCACCCCCGAGCTGGGCATGATTTCCACAAGGAACTAGGGAACAAAAGGCTCACACATGGCCAGAACACATCAAAACATAGCTAAGACAACCTCCAGTTGGGTTTATCAAGTGACTAATTCAATGACTCACACCTGGTCGAATGCACACCAAGGCTCAGCCAAAACAACTAATAGTGGGTTTATCAGGCTGCTAAGGCAGTGGGAAGGTAGAATTGCTAAGTTAGTGAGCGCAACCACAGAGCTATGGACACCTACACCAGATCTATCCAGCTTGGAATTCCACAACACCTACACACCCAACACAAGGAAGTATTCCCTTCACTGCTACACAGTCCCTAAGGCCATACCTTCCCTTCCAGTGCTCTTCAGGGTGTCCATAGAAGATTTTCTAGCCCCTCTTGATCTGTCTGTGAGGTTCCTCCCTTCACTAGGTTTACCAGCCAATTCTGGGCCTCTTCCACTCCTCAGTTTTTTTGACCAAAACAAGAATGCACATCACAACAAAATACAACGCTGGACATAGTAAACATGGTTCCACTCTATAACACAGAAAGACATTGCAGAACCATGTAGCAAAACTCTACTAGCACTCGCTGCATGAGGAGGAAGGACTCTGCGTGAATGAAGGTAACTCTGCCGAACGACTCTTCCCTCCCTCTGGATAGTTGACCACCCAATAATCATGAATTATGCATAATCCACAATGAACAACAACAAAACCCCCTTGCGATTGAGGGAAAAGCGAACTGACACACATCCACGTGTTTACTTGCTTTAGAAGCAAGAACACGGTTTCCCAGACTGCATGCAAGCTCGGTCATGAAACCGACTGCCATGCCTTGCTTCGCCCAAGGCATTAACTGCCTCAACCCACTTCTGGAAGGAATGAATGATTGAGGACATAGGACAAAAAGGTAGTTGAGGGTTTATGGTTTTCCCCATTGAATTCTGGTCTAACCTTATTGGCTCAGGAGTTTGACAAACTCCCCTCCCTATTCCTTGTGAAATCATGCCCCCATCTCTTTAACGTTGCAATGCATAGATAGCTGTGGTATTTTATTAATTGTATGTTTACATGATATATCAAAATATAATGTGCATGACTTAACACCATAACCATCGGTATCAACCTCGATCACCGATGCACAAAAACACCAAATTGTCGATTTTGTACCTAGGAAAATGTTCCCCTAGGTGACTTTAGCCTTATTCACTTAAAAGGGGAAATAAAGTGACCCTTGCATTAAATGACTTAAGTGGAGCATTTAATGATACTTTAGAGATTAAAGTTTAAGTTTGATAAATTTAAGTGGGCGAGGGAAATTAATTTTTATGAGAAATTAAACGGAGCATTTATTCTCATCCCTAGATCTAATCTAATCTCAGCCATTATATTAGATGCTTCCTTACCTACCTAAGGTTTCAAGCAAAAGCAAGGGAAAATGAATTTTCATTTTATTTTTGAGAGAAGACTGAAGAGAAGAAGAGAGAGCTGAAGAGATAGGGCATGATTTTCGAGGCACCCAGCTGAGAGTTTTATAGTGGGAACAAAAACAAAGGAGCATTTATTGCTTGCACAGATCCCGAGGAGAGTACAACCTGCATTTATTGCTAGCACAGAAATTGAGAAGGAGAGTCTGTCCTGCATTTATTGTTGGCACATAAATCGAGAAGGAGTACGACCATCCGTATAGTATGGATTTTGGGCACAATTTCCAAGGTAAAATTAGGCACAGATTTTGAGGAAGATTTCTGGCACATTTCCCGAGACAACATACAGTTTTTTGTGGCACAACTTTCAAGTTCGTATGAATGCATTTAATGCAGTCCATATAGTACTGTCTGTGACTATTTTTGGCACAGTTTTTGAGGGATGCATTTAAATCTCACAGGCATAGAAATCGAGGATTGTTAGTAGCTGTTATTTCTGCACATTTTTCTAGAAGAAATTTGCACGAAAAATGAGGTAGCATGCTAGGTGATTTGCGTTGGTTGAGATAAGTTGTATTTTGACTATAAAAGTACTGTATGATTTTTTTCTGAAGAAATAATAAAACTCTCTCTCTCTCTGACTGGTTATCCCGTTGTGGGTTTTTCCAGGGAAAATTTCTGAGTACTATGTGTTGAATGGCGTGCATTTTATTTACTTTCTGTCCATGAAAAGATGAAGTTACAACAATGTTTTTAAGTCTGAAATTTATGTTTATTTCCAGCCTTTAAATGTTCTGAGTTTGCAAATAAACGAAGACATATTTTTACTTCTAAACCAGAGGCTGAAACTTGTTAAAACGTACATGGTATCAGAGTTGAGTGGGGCAGAAAACTAAATTTTTGCAGACAGAACAATCATTTCCAGAATTCAGAAAAACTCTTGTGACAGTAGTACCATTTTGCTGAAACTTGTTCTTTGAGAAAAATGACTTCCGTTGGTTTGAGAACTAAGGATAGGTTGGATGGGGCATGGAACTTTGTCTCATGGAAGGCCCGGATAGTGCTTGTGTTGAAGGAGTATGAGCTGTGTGATGAGGTAGTAAATAATACTACAACTCACCCCGTTGTCATTCCCAATGGTACTACTGATCTAGTAGTAGAGACTACCTTTTTGAAGAACGATATTAAGGCTATGAGGATTATCCTGGATGCTGTTAAAGATCATGTTATTCCACACATTTCAATGAAGGATCATGCACATGAGATGTGGAGTGATTTGACCAGATTGTTTCAGAGTTCGAATGAGAATAGGAATATGGTTATGAGGGAGAAGCTGAAGAATATCATGATGTTGATGTAATTGTAACTTTGGAATGTATTCACTTGTATTTCTTATGTATTGTACCCCGATTTTTATTCCGAGAAGTGTTTGTAATGTAATTGAGTCAATGTTCCAATCGGGAGTTTCTATAATGTAAACAAGTCATGTCAAGTCAATGTGGGTAACCCTCCTATTGTTCAAGGGTTAAAGTCCCCGCAGTTCCGGGGCACTAGGGTTGTTAGACTCACCTAGTGAAGTCGTCCCTAGTGAGTCATTGTTAAGTCAGGAATTTGTATAAATAGAGAGTGAGTCTCTCTATTTAACACAAACTCACTCAGACTTAGTTGTAGCGCATAGCTGAGGGAGAAGAAGTTGCTGGGGCTAGAAAGAAAGAGGCTACTACTATCGGGAGATCATCTTACTGTTTTGGGTTTTACTTTTGGTGTTGATTCTATCTCTGAGGAAGTTGCGGGATTTTCTCCATTTATGGTTTCCCCGACGAAAAACACTGTGTTCATTGTCTCTTGTGTTTGATTGTTGTGCTTGTTATTCTCTTAGTTAAAGATCCTAATATAATGCTAGATTAATGTTAAAAATCTAACACATGATGGTCAAAGAAGAGGCTTGTATGACTTCTCTTACTAATATCTCTCAAGTAAGAGATGAGCTTGTAGCAGTTGGGGTTGTTGTTACTGGTCCTGAGCTAGTGCGGACAACCTTGAATAGGGTGACTCCACCTTGGGCTGTGTTTGTACAGGGTTTGGTGGCTAGGAAGAACTTACCTTTATGGGACAGGGTATGTGATGATTTTGTTCAGGAGGAGACTCGGAGGGGTTTCTTGCATTGTTGTGCTTCTACTAGTAGGTAGGATGAGGAGGATGTGGCCTTGTCAACAAAGGGGAAGAAGAGGAACAAGAAGGGTCCCAAGAAGGGTGGGGCCAAGCAGCAAGATGGGCAGAAGAAGGATCTGAGCACTGTAAAGTGCTTTGCATGTCACAAGATGGGACATTATGTTGGGCGGTGTCCGAACAAGAAGAAGAATAAGCAACAGACAACAACTTCAGTGGAGGTCGATGACTTTGTCGCGAGATTTCAGAGTGAGTTTTCACTGTGCACTGGGAATATTGAGAGAGAGAGAGCATCTATTCTCACAAGTGCAGATGTTGATAGACAAAGGGAGTTTTCCTTCGTGACAGACCATTCTTATAGTGCATCTACTTCTAACACTTGGTATATTGATAATGGAGCTTCGAGCCACATGATAGGTGCTCGTGATATGTTCTTCGAGCTTTCACAGACATAGATAGATGTGGAGGTGGTGTCGGTAGATGAATCAGTAGTCAGAGATGTTGGGTGTGGGACCATTGCCTTTCAGAGGGAGTCCATGAGTCCCATGGTGTTGAGAGATGTATTGTATGTACTTGGGCTGAAGAAGAACCTAGTTTCATTTTCCATGATTGAGGATCAGGGTATTGGGGTCTCCTTCCTAGATGGACATGTGCATATGTTTCCCAAGACTGTAGGACCATCTGCTTCAGTTGCCATTGGAGTTAGATGCATGAAATTGTATAGGCTCTTGTTTCAGCCTCAACATGCCTTGGCACATAGCAGTGGCAGTGAGCTTTGTGATATTTGGCATAGGAGGATGGCTCACTTGAATCATCCAACTTTGGGGTTGTTGAGACATATGGTTACATGTATACTAGAGTTCAACAGAGGGCAGAGTGATGTGTGCAGGGGGTGTGCTTTGGGAAAGCACACAAAGACTATTTTTTCGAGCAGTGATAGCAAGTCAGTAGGGGTCCTTGAATTGATACATTCATATTTGTGCAAACCAAAGTCTTTTGTTTCCTTGAGAGGATACGAGTATTATGTGACATTCATTGATGACCATTCCAGGAATATCTGGATCTAATTTTTGAAGAGCAAGAATTCTGAGGAAGTCTTGCAGAGGTTCAAAGAGTTCAAATCTCTTGAGGAGATCCAAACATGGAGGAAGATACAAGTTATCAGACTGGATAACATGGGTGAGTATACCTCCAAGGATTTTGATGGATATTGCAGACATGAGGGTATCAAAAGACAGTTGACAATTCCTTATACTCTAGAGTAGAATGGAGTAGCAGAGAGGAAGAACAAGTCTATTGTTGGAGCAGCCAAAGCTGTGTTACATGACCAGTCTCTTCCTTTCTTTCTCTAATATAAGGATTGCAGCACAACTGTATATCTTCAGAACAGGGGTCCCCATCGTGCCGTGGGGAACATGACATGTGAGGAGTGTTTTTCAGGCAAGAATCTTAAGGTTATCCAATTTCAAATATTTGGTAGTTTGAATTACTCTCATGTCTCTTCTAAGAAGAGGACAAAGTTGGATCCCACTGTAGAGAAGCGCATCTTTGTGGGCTATGATGAGACTTCGAATGCCTTCCATATTTAGCTTCCCTCTCAGAGGAAAGTGGTTGTGAGAAGGGATGTGAATTTTGAGGAGGAGCGGGCCCTTAGGAAGTTGAAAGAGCCAGAGTAGCAGGTTCCTGCACCTCAGGTTGTTACACAGGTTCCATCAGCGTAGCAGTTAGGATCACAAGTTTCTGAAGTTACAGTACCACTCAGTGCAGACACAAGTTCACCAGTTTTAGTGGTTAATCCAGTAGGATCTTCGGGGACAGGTGATTGGTCTACGATTACAGGTACATCGTATAGAGCTTCAGGATCACAGAGTTCTCTAGTTGTTGGTACACCAGCTACTGGTTCACAGGTTACTGGGTTTCAATCTTTGGTAGTTCTTCATATGAGGATAGGCCAGTGTGGGAAGAACCTTCAGTGAAGTAGAAGCCTAAGTGGCTTCGGGAGACCTTGAAGGATGCTCTGAACGTTGGGACACCCAGGGAGTCAGTGAGGGCCACCGATATGCTTGACATATTGGGCATGCTATTGGTGGCTAGTACACGTGATTCTGAGCCTTCTACTTTTGAGGAGGCTTCCCAACATCATGTTTGGTGAGATGCCATGATGGATGAGTACCATTCCATCATGAAGATCAATGTGTGGGAGATAGTTCTGAGACCCAAGGGGAAGTCAGTGGTGACTTCTCGGTGGCTTTACAAGCTAAATCATGCAGTGGATGGGAATGTGGAGAAGTACAAGGCTAGGTTTGTAGTGCGGGGGTTTTCACAGGTTGAGGGTATTGATTATGATGAGACTTTTGCGTTGGTTGCTCGATATACTTATATTAGAGATTTGATTTCCATTGTGTCAGAAATGGGTTGGAAGATCCATTAGATGGATGTGAAGACCACATTTCTCAATGGAATCATACAGGAGGAGATTTATGTTGAGAACCCTCAGGGCTTTGAGATTCATGAGAGAGAGTCTCATGTTTACAGGCTGAAGAAAGCCTTATATGGGATGAAGCAAGCTCCTAGATCTTGGTACTCTAGGATCGATTCTTACTTGCAGAGGATGGGGTTTCAGAAGAGTGAAGCAGATTTGAATCTCTACTTCATCATGGTTGGAGATGATCCACTCATTCTTATGCTATATGTTGATGACTTGTTTATCACTGGGGGAGAGAGACCCATTGCAACTTGCAAGAAGGATTTGTCTATGGAGTATGAGATGACAGATATTGTGTTGATGCACTATTTTCTGGGAGTGGAGATTTGGTAGGATCCTGGACATATTTTCCTGGAACAGGGAAAGTATGCAGTTGATATTCTGAGGAGATTTAGGATGGAGCATTGCAGGCCGATGTCGACACCGATGATCACCAACTGGAAGAAGCTTCATGCTTATGAGGGAGAGTTGGTGGATTCTACTTTATACCGTCAGCTCATTGTGTCATTGATGTATCTGTTCAACACTTGGCCAGATTTGTGTTTTGCAGTTAACACTCTTAGTCAGTTCATGGTTGAGCCTAGGAGTGTGCATTGGGTAGCAGCAAAACATGTTTTGTGATACCTAGCAGGGACAATGGATTTTGGTCTGGACTATAGGAGGTCAGATGGGATTAGGTTGGTTGGCTTCACAGATTTAGATTGGGCTAGAAGTGTGGTAGACCGAAAGAGCACTTTCGGTTGTTGTTTTAGCTTGGGCTCGGAAACGATGTCATGGTTCAGTCGGAAGCAGAAGTTTGTTGCATTGAGTTCTGTAGAGGCTGAGTATATGGCAGCAAGTCAGACCAGCTGGGAGTATTTGTGGCTGCGCAAGTTGCTGGTGAATTTATTTGGTCAGGATCTGAGGCCTACGATGATCTACTGTGACAGTCAGAGTTGCATCTAGCTCTCTGAGAATCCCGTATTTCATGACTGGTCAAAGCATATTGAGATCATGTATCATTTCATCCAAGATTATGTTCATAGAGGTGCAGTATATTTACACCACATTTCCACTGATGAGCAGGTAGCTGACATTCTGACAAAATCTTTGGGGAGGGACAAGTTTGTCTTCTTTAGGGAAAAGTTGGGAGTGGTGCAGAACACCTTCCTCGATAAGAGGGAGTGTTGATTTTGTACCTAGGAAAGTGTTCCCCTAGGTGAATTTAGCCTTAGTCACTTAAAAGGGGAAATAAAGTGACCCTTGCATTAAATGACTTAAGTGGAGGATTTAATGAGACTTTCGAGATTAAAGTCTAAGTTTGATAAATTTAAGTGGGTGAGGGAAATTAATTTTTATGAGAAATTAGATGGAGCATTTATTCTCATCCCTAGATCTAATCTAATATCAACTATTGGATTAGATGCTTCCTTACCTACCTAGGGTTTCAAACAAAATAAAGGGAAAATGAATTTTCATTTTATTCTTGAGAGAAGATTGAAGAGAAGAAGAGAGAGCTGAAGAGAGAGGGCACGACTTTCGAGGCACCTAGTTGAGAGTTTTACAGTGAGCACAAAAAAGGAGGAGCATTTATTGCTTGCATAGATCCCGAGGAGAGTACGACCTGCATTTATTGCTATCACATAAATCGAGAAGGAGAGTTCGACCTGCATTTATTGTTGGCATAGAAAACAAGAAGGAGTACAACCATCCATACAATACATATTTTGGGCACAGTTTCCAAGGTAACATCAGGCACAGATTTCGAGGAAGATCTCTGGCATATTTCCTGAGACAACAGACAGTTTTTTTGTGGCACATTTTTCAATGTCGCACAACTGCATTTAATGCAGTTCGTACAGTACAATCTATGACTGTTTTTTACACAGGTTCCGAGGGCTGCATTTAAAGCTCTCAAGAACAAAAATCGAGGACTGTTAGTAGCTGTTATTTCTACACATTTTTCAAGAAGAAATTTGCATAGAAAATAAGGCAACATTTGCACAAAAAACGAGGCAACCTGCTGGGTGATTTGCATTGGTTGAGATAAGTTGTATTTTGACTGTAAAAGGACTATCTGATTTGTTCCTGAAGAAATAATAAAACTCTCTCTCTATTTGACTGGTTTTCCCCTTGTGGGTTTTTCGAGGGCCATTGGCCAAAAATTTCTGAGTACTATGTGTTGAATGGCATGCATTTTATTTACTTTCTTTCCATGAAAATATGAAGTTACAACAGTGTTTTTAAGTCTAAAATTTATGTTTATTTCCAGCCTTTAAATTTTTTGAGTTTGCAAATAAACTAAGACATATTTTTACTTCTAAGCCAGAGGTTGAAACTTGTGAAAAATGTACACAGATCAATGGCAGGGGCCTTGGCCTTGAGCTCCTTCCCAAAATACAATATATACATCATGTACAAATTTAATACCATGGGCTCAAAACTGGGGTGTTACCGTTGATGTGGGCATGAATCGACATAGAGAACGTGTTTTTTCTCGTGCACGTTTTTCTTATAAAACATATATTGAGGTAGATTCAATGAGTCTTGAAGATGTCAAGGCCTATGCAAACAATTATCGAGATGGGTGGTTTGAGTTACTCCATCACAAGGGAGAAGGGAGGGGGAGGTATGCGAGAACTTTTATTTTTACTTCATAATTGTTAAATCATGTTTTACTAGTTTATATATATATATATATATATATAACAATGGATATTTAAAATGAACTCATTTGAATTGCAGATCACCCAAATGTTGGAGGAATGTGATTTTATGGTCAACTCTAGTGTTAACCTAGGGCCAATGTAAGAGGTGCATTTGCATAAATATCTATAAATTTAAATGTTCTCATTAATGTCATGACACTTTTTTCTAAGATTGAAATTTTGGTTGTGTTCACAGATTCTGATCCCTTCTCCTAGGACCATGGGTATTGGGGCTCTGTCATCATCACTTTTGGGAGACATTCCCAGTGTCTCCCAAGATATCGAGGTAAATTGCACCTTTCAAATGTTTTAGTAATGATTAATGAATAATTGACATTTTGTTTAAATTTAGTTTATGTTGTTTAAATTACATGTTTCAAATGTTTTAAGTTTAATGATTGACGTCTTAAATTTTAAATTATTTTATGTATGTATGCAAAGTTTACTTGTAATCAAATTAAAATTGTAGGTCGGTAAACAAACTCTACAACCCTCCACAACTTTGGATGTGGTAACCTCTTTGGGTGTGGGGCTCACCGAGGTATATTTATTCATATTTATTATTTTAAATTCCAATTGTATTTTTATTAAAGTTTATTTACAGTATAAAATTTATATATTGAAGCTTAATTAAATGGTACATGTGTTAAAGGTCAATCACGAGGGGAATGTGGATAATGATATCCATACAATGGTTATTACATAAATATATGTTTTTATACTTGTGAATTTGTTAATGAAAGTGCATGTTAGAACTTTAAACTTATCATTTTAACTTATTTATTTTAAACTTGCATACATACATACATACATACATACATACATACATATATATATTGGATCAAGTTCAAATATAATTTAATTTTGTTTAAATGATTTAATTTGGTCATGCGATGCATAGATTAATGTCTTTAGAATTAGTTGATGTTTATACAATATGCAAAACTTGTGTTTAAATGATTTTCCTAAAGATATTATTTTTGGTCATGATGTATAGATTTAATTAATGATTTAAATTGTTTAAATTATTTTCCTAAAGATATTATTTTTGGTCATGATGCACAAATTTAATTAATGTTTTAGATTTATGTATAATTGTGGATTTGATATGTATGTTAGATAGGAATGTTTTCAATAATCTACGTAGAATAATATATGATAGCTGTAGAATATTTAATAAAATGCACTTGATACAAATTTTATAATAGAATAATTAGTTTGACTTATCATGTGCCAACAATCCTATTATTTCCAGAATAATTAGTTTGACTTATCATGTGACAAAAATCCTATCTTTTGGTTGTCATTTTTAAACTAATTCAATATTCTTTCAATCTTTGTTTATTGCTTTAGATAAGAAGATTATTATGAAAATATTATTTACATGTTTTGTGTTAATATTCTCTTGAATATTGGTTTAGAATGTTGAGAATTTGAGAATATTGGTTTAGAATGAACTCAGAATTTGAACATAAAGACAAATTACTGTTTTGTGTTAAGGTTAGATCTTGAATATTGGTTTATATAATTATAAACTTTAATGTATCATCTTTACCCTTCTAATAAAAATTGATAACAAATTCTTTGTTATGAATACATTGAAAAATCGTTTCCTTATAAGATAAACTCTAGGTTTATGACTATATAATTTTTTCTAGGACACTATAGCCATCATCTATTTATCTTTTTCATATTATGATTTATCATTGATATCATGATTATATTTGGTTAATAATCTTAGTGTATATAATGCAATTTCTAGAATGCTTCAATTTGAATTTTGACTTTTTATGGTAAGACCACTTGTTTAAATTCCGTTAATAAAACAATATTGTATATAACAACAAAAAGAATGAAAAGTCATGTAAGACACAATAAGAAAAATGTAAGTATTTTAAAACTCTTATAATCTAATTTGTTATTTTAGAAAATTTTATTGAACAAAAGTAACAATTATGGCTATTTACTTGACGCATATCATAATGTTAAAAAGTTATGGCCACTCAATACAATTCATCAATCAATTTGATGTACATATGTTCAACAATCTAAGAACAATATATCATATAAGTTTCATCAATTTGACATACATAAGCTTAACCCTAAGAATAGTATAATATAAGTTTCATCAATTTGATGTACATAAGCTCAACAATGTAAGAACAATTTATCATATAAGTTTCATCAATTTGATATACATAAGCTCAACAATGTAAGAACAATTTATCATATAAGTTTCATCAATTTGATGTACATAAGCTCAAAAATGTAAGAACTTGATATCATATAAGTTTTATCAATTTAACATGTACATAAGCTCAACAATCTAAGAACAATATATCATATAAGTTTCAAACTAAAACATATCTCATAATTTGACAATTTAATAACACGTACTCAAGTGCATAACATTATAATTTTGAACAATACATTTTTAAGGAATGTGCATAAAAATCATCAAAACAATCTAGCTAACTTATCAATAATCACTCTATTTGAGTGTCACAATTATAAAACCAATCAAGATGTCAAATGTAAAAAGTATGTATCATGTTCAACATGTTTCAAATTAGAAATAAGATCACAAAGGAACGTCGTCTTCAATTATTCTTTCATGATCAACTTTTGACACCTTCCATCTTCTAGCTTTAATTTTTTTATTTGATTTAAATTCAATCAACTTTATGCGATCTGCGCATACCAAATGACTATATTGGAAACATATGACATCAGGTTGATGGTCTTTAAAGTGTACGTTACTTTCAGTTTGATGTGTTTCTTGAAAAAATAACCTTTCAATAGAATTGACCCTCTTTCATATATAAAACATTTGTCATCATAGTCCTCCAATAATTTCATCTTTCTCTCTGTGCATTGCATCAAATAATACCTGACATTTTCATTGTTGTCTATGGGTGCAACCACGACAAATACATCTCCTACACATAATAAGAACATTGAATTTGTCAAATTCATCTTCATTAAATCAAACAAATTTCATATATATATATGACATTCAAGAAAAAAATCTTTAAAATAAAAAAATGGCATTTGTTAAAGTGTACATAAAGTCACCTTCTCTAACAAGATCGGAAATTCTATCACCATCAGTCGATATTGCAATGTCCTCTGATCCCAACTCCTCAAAGCTTGTGAGTGACATTTTCCCTTTTTGATTAATTTTGTTGTGTTTCCAAGGTTTAACATAAGAGTCATTGATGTTTTCACAAATGTCTATTGATTTTGTGTCCTCCATGCAAATAGGACAAAAGCATGTTAGCTTCCTACTATCAAGTGAAAACACATTTTGGAAGGTTTTTGTTTTGATTAAGTGTAAATATTGAGTTCCATGAATGGTGATAGCATCATATGGGATTGGCTTGTCCACATATTGGATTCCAATATGCCAAAAAAACTTGTCCAACATAAACAATTTACATGTACATGTGAGTAAAATGTTACTAGAAGTACATGTTAAAGTCATCCCAAGTTGAATAAATTTGTTTTGAAAGCAAAGTTCATACCAACGCACATCATTTGATTGTTGATTGCACTCATGGCTAAGATTTACATGACACAATTGAAAAACTTAATTATCACACACAAATCTATCGGAAGAATGGTTCATTTGATGGCTTTGAAGTGCTTGTTTTATACATGCCCCTGCACCATCGTGCTCTCCTTTTCCATGACCAGTTTCAAAAAAATTCCAATGATGTTTAATATTTGTTTTTTTAAGAAGGCGACATAGCCAGAAGAATGATCCTGAAGATTTAAATTGCCCTGCACATCCATCTGACCATATCCAATGTTCATTCATTACAATTCCACGTGTTTTCAATAAACAATAAATAATATCAAAACAATGTTGTACATAATGCGTATCATGTGTGCGGTCATCGCTGATATAGAAATGATATTCTTTGATCACATGTCAATTGTCATTCGTGCTTTCTATATCATCAACATTGTGTTGAGTATGTCTATATAGAACATGGACAAATATAGAAACTTGGTCAAAATGATAATATTCACTTTGTATTTCTTTTTGTGCTTCAAATGTGTAATTCTTTGCAAAATCAACTACAGAGAAAATAGTCCATACTGGAAAAACGTCACGTGATTGTTTGAATTGTATGTCTTGTCATCGTGCTCTATGTGAATGTTTGATGTATTTATAAATTTGTTTTTCAAACTTCTTCAAAATCTTTGTAACACTAATTTTATCTTCTTGTAAATCTATCATTTTCGAAAGAGCGTTTGTAGAACATGTAGAATTGTGGGAATAAGTGACATATTCATATACCTTCCAATCAACTATTATATTTGACAATTACTGATCATTAATATCAATAGGATATTTATGGTGGAATAAATCTAGATTTCCACAATGATCACATTTCTTTCAATTGACACATATTTTGTTGTAAAATATCTTGTGACTATCTCTTTCACATAGAATTTTAGATATAAAAGCATGAATTATAGAAGGAGGTGAATTTGGCCAAAACGTTTTACCAAACCGAAGGAATGTGTCATAATATAATTCAAATTAAACATGATAGTGACAACAACATGTGTCACGAATAGTGATAGGTCTAACATACCATGGCTTCTGTTGTACAAATGTATTGATTGACAAATTTACTTCTCTGTGCTCATCTTTTAATTTATTGAACAATTGTATTTGAGTCATCTCCAAAATATGTTTTGAATGGCTTTCTTACTAATTTCAAGATATTCTTCATCGTATCACATCCCTTGCATTTGGTGAAACATGAGAATTTGCCACCCAATATTCATGCATCATAGCTTTAACACTTTCACCGAGCCTATCTTTATAGGGTTGTCTACAAATAATTGTCGAACAAGCAAGCTCATCATTTGCATCTATTTGTAATCGAAATTTGTTATATTTGTACAATGTGTTCCGTGAAGTTCAGATAACTTTTGTGATTTGCGTTGTCAAAGGTTTTTGTCTAGTACTAGATGAAATAATCGTTGTTTGTATTATTCTACATGCAACACTAGTATCTTTCTTTCTGGATTTTCCAATAGTTTTTATTGCATTGGCTATGTTTTCAAACACATTTTGCTTCACCTTTGAATATTTGTCTCCTTTTGAATACCCAATAATGACCAAGCTTCCCTCAACTTCTTGGAGACTAACAAACACCTCAAAATTTGAGCTTGTGTTGCCATTGATTCTTTTTTTTTCTTCAGAAATAGTTCATGTATCTTTTTAGCACGATGTCGAACAATATGGTAAAGTTTTGTGTTTCCAATTTTTTCTCTATCAACATTTTGTAACATGTCATCTTCAATGATGAATCCACCTATATATATTTCAATTTCAATTTTAATTTAGCATATTTCAAATATACTTAACTTGAAACATAAAAAATATATGACTCATAATTAAAAAAAAAATTACATGGTTTAAAATCTTTGAATAACTAATATATAAACACACACACACACACACACCTCTACTTGATTGAATATTTGCATCATTTTTGGTGTCATCAATGTCTTCAACATCTTGATCAACATTAGGACGTAAATATGTATCTGCATTTTGCAAATTATTTTCAAAATTACAAACATTTATAAAATGCAGTTACTGGATTTTAAACAAATTTACAATATTTGTACATACCTGGTTCAATTTATTCTTGAATTTGACTTTGAGCATTCATATCATCAACATTCTGATGCAAATCTCTAATTACATCATCATTAAGGATGTCCTCAATATTTGTACTCTTTTGTTTCCTTTTTTCATGGTATTTGAGTCTTTGCTTTTTCATTATGTAAGGCATCATCTCGAGTGCGATCATATTTCTTCTTTCTCTCTTTTGTTGCCCATGATTATTCAGTGTATACCTTCACCTTAGAATAAATTTCCCCAGAGAGAATCTTAATCATCAAAGAAAAAAACTCACTTTAAAATACTTGTCCATAAAATATTGCTCAAATTAATTAAAATTTTTTGTTTACATAGAATAAATTGGTGAAGAATCTTTAAGAAAATTTGTAGCAAAAAAATCTCCACTAAAGAAAATAAGTCTCCACCTTAGAATATCATTTCTAAGAACACTTTATTATAAACAATTTCCCAAAAAAATCTTCATTATCAAAGAAAAATAGCCTCCATCTAGAAGATAATTTCTAAGAACATTTTACCATAAAAAATTTCCCAAAAAGAATCTTTACTATCAAAGAAAAAGAGCCTCCACCTCATAAGATAGTTTCTAAAAACATTTTACCATAAATTTTTTTCAATATAATATTTAGTATCAAAGAAAAATAGCCTCCATCTTAGAAGATAGGTTCTAAGAACATCGACCAGAAAAATTAACCCTTGTTTGTAAATGTGTAAAATGGCGATCTTTTTAAAATGTGAAAATATGTGTAAACACGATTGTTTTTTTTTTGACCGAAACATAGGGGTAGATATTAAAGCGTCCTGGCAATCCAGAACCAAGAGGTACAAAATTGAAGAAGGTTGATGACCTCTAACAGTGCTGTCAACCTTCTTGATAATATCATAGGAGAGAACTCCTTATTTCTATTGAAACTTTTCCTAGATTTAGCAGCAAAATGCTTACAGGAGTAGATTCTAACAAACCGTGAGCACAAAAAGGTGCAGAAACATACCATTAATGATTAGGTGGCTGCCCTTTTAGGAAGGGGACCATTGTTTTCTGCACACCCGACAATATGTTTGAGTGGGCTTCAGCATTTCGCCGATCTTTGTTAGTCTTCCTTCCCCTTGTGAGAGGGGGAGACAGGACTGAACTACTGTCTGAATCTGGATCACCAGCAGACCTTGAGGAGGAGCGGCGAGCTTCCAGCCTAACAACTGGGGAATCATCAGATGGAGAAGCTTCAGAAACGACTAGATCCTCGGCTGCAGGCACAGACGGAGGGGCAGCGACTACTGTTTCCGGGGGGGTGGGATCCGAAAGGCTTTCGCCTGTAGTCGGGTCTTCCTTAACTGTTGTTGCTTCAGGGTCTTGGGCTTCATCTTCCTGCAGCACATCAAAGCTGTTTTTATTTTCCAGAGTTGCCTCTGCTGAATGAGAGGCCTTCAAAGCTTGGGATGGAGGCTCCTTTCGCCTTGGCTGCCTTGGCTGGTTAGTTACTGGCTGAAAATCAGCTTCTTTGACTGGACCTGCACCCTTAGAGGCTTTAGGGCAGCTTTTTGCGAAGTGACCATAAACATGGCACCGGAGGCACTTAAAATGAATCTGCTCGTAGTCCAGCTCTTAAATATGGCACCATTCCCCAAGGGAGAGTTGAATGGATTTCGGAAGTCCTTTCTCGAGGTTAACCTCAACACAAATACGAGCACAGGTAAATCGATCCCCTTTCGGCTCCACACTGTCCAGGAAACACCCAAGCTTATTTCCAATGTCCTCCAGAGAGCCTTTTCCCCAAAGATGCAAGGGAAGATGAGGTAGCCTAACCCAAACAGGGGCTGCGGTAATCTCAGCTCTGTGATTGAAATCAAGAGTCCAAGGGGCTAAGAACAGCCCCCTCGACCCCATGAAATAGGGTCCAGATCTGAAAACTAGATCACGGTCCTCTTTCCTCGAGAAGCCGAAGGCAAAAAAACCCCTGCCTACTGCACACAGAGAAACTTTCCCATGCAGCAGCGGTTTCCAACGCTCTTCCATCCAAGCCTCCACCACTTTGGGGCTGGGCCATAACCCCGTAAACTTTTCGATGAGAGCCTTATCTGCTAGGAGGAGGGAAAGAGTGCATGGCTCCTCTGGAGATAGCTCCAGAGAAGGGATCTCCTCCATCTTCTTAACAAACTTAGATGAGAAAGAAGCCTTGGCTTTAGGACCTGCTGAACGGGCTAACGCTTTGAAAGCTTCCAAAGGATCAATTTCCATCTCAGCCATCGGATCTGGGGCCATCGTAGCAGGGCGACGACCACCAGAAATGGAGAAGACGCAGTAGAAGGAATGCCAAAACGACCACAACCGTAGCTCCAAGACGCCTGGACGAAGAGCCACAACTCATCTGGAGGAAACGCAGCTCTTTAGCTTCTGAAACGAGCAGATCTAGCACGCAGAGACGAGGAAGCCCTGCAAGCAAGCCTAAACAAGATCGCAAGGCGGCTAGGGTTTTGGCCCTAGCCACTGGGAGACACTTCCGGTTTGCTCCATCGCCTCGAAGCAAAAAAACCCAATCAGCAAAGTAGAAGGATATTTTCTCCCAATAAATTAAAAACCTCTTGTAGCTAGATTGTTATCATGTGTTTTCACAAGGTATTAGAATCCTTAATTTATGCATGGTATCAGAGAACTGAGATTTCTCAATCTCTTGTGTAAACATGATTGTTATCAATATGAATCTAAACGGTTTTTTCAAAAAAACGCGTCAAGTTTTTCGGCCGATGAAAAAAATAAAAATGTTTTTTGGTCAAACTATTTTCTGTCCGTTAAAACTAACTTTCAGCCGAAAAATTTGTTCGACCGAAAACCTATAAATATTAAGAAATGGTTTTCCATCACATTTCCGAGTCTTCTTCCAATTTCAAAGAGATTATATCATATGAAATACTTAGAGTTTCTCTTGGCAAATGATACGATTAATTGCATAATTCAATCTACTTTCTATAGATGCGAATTTTGTTGAATTTGGTGTGATTCACTAATTTGATTTATTATTTTTCTTAGAAGGTGTATGGATTGCTTCAAAATTTAATAGAATCTAGTGAAATGAAAATTTAATGACTTCATAAAAACACAATGAAATTTTTTGGAAAACCCATGGTACAAAACCTTGATGTGTTGTCTTCAAAAGGGTACTTCAATTTTTTTTTGTTTTGAATTGCAAATTAGGAAAGATTTTGTGTCTAAATAAACATGTCAGTTTTATGCTAGTTTTTCAGATTGGTCCACTTCAAAAAACTCTAATAATTATAGTATGCGATTGTTGGATACAAGCTTATAGTCAGACATTAGTACAATCTGTCTAGATCATCGTAGCATTTTTTTTTTAATGAACAATAATTGAATAATGAATCAAATGTAGCATGAAAACATGACTATTTATCATAATTTCATTAATTAAGAGCATACTATCAAACACTTGCAAAAATGACATATCAAATGCTAATAAAAAAAATCTAAAAAATAACTGATAGAAAGCTAACACAATTCTCTACAAGTTTTGTTTTTACTACAAAATGAAATTGTAAACACAAATCTAATTTTTCTTTGCTCAATGTTGAGAGACTTGCAAAAACAACACTACTTTTCTCATAACACCCCCCCCCACCAAATAGACATCCAGATTCATGATTTCACCCTCATACAAAACATTTGGACATTTAGGGACCATGGGTAGGCAAAGCATTTAAGCTACCTAGGAAACTGAAAGGTTATTGCATCGCTTGGTTGTCTGAGTGCATCGTGAAGAGGGTTATTCACAAGTAACTGACGCTCACTCTCATACAAAACATTTAGGGACCATGTTTGTTTATGGTCAGGGTTGGCCATGCAAAATGGAAAATAGATCCGCATAAATTAAAGCTCTTGAGGGTTATGGTTTTTATTTACTTTATCCTTGGAATAAATAGCATGGCTATGTCCTTGCATCCATTTTCTCATATTAAACCATAAGGACTAAACTGTATATAAAAAAAACTTGGGCATGATTTTAAAATTACCAAGTCTTCCTTTCATTGAAATGTTCTAGCTTTCCGAATTTTTGTTTTGCTAAGAAATAAATTTTTCGAGAGAATCCTTGGCATTTGGTCGCCTTCTCGAACATGTGTGCTGGTTCTACTTATTCTCCAATAAGGGCTCAAATTCCTCTAGGCATATTCACTTGTTTAATAGCGTGAAATCGTTGCAAGTCGATTGTGTTTAGGTTTAGTTCCTTAACATGGATGTTACATTCATTAGCTCCTATTGCATAGATGTTACATTTATTGCATAGATGTTACATTCATTAGCTCCTATTGCAGTTGAAAATTTTTCATAGCTCTAGTGTTGTTTATAAAATAGAGTAGAAACTAGTATAAAAACGTGATCTCCTAACATATAAGTTTCCACATCTTCATACAAGGGTTTATGTTTCTTACAAGAATAAGACCCAATTCCAATATTGACGAGTTCCATACTAGGCGTGCGAGGAACTTGCAAACAAAACATGGCAGACCAAATAAGTCCAACTAGCATTATTATTTGATGCTCTTATGTCTTCTTTCAACTTGGTCATGTATTTCATTAGCTTTTGGAGGGATCTACCCTGTCGTTACCTAAGTGTTTTAACCTTGCCTCCCTCAACGATCTTGTTCTACTTTGAAACCTGCCCTCCATTTGTGCTTTGCAACACGGATTTTCCTTGAGAGCAACTTGGCATATCCATTCTCAAAATTCCTATCATGCGCCAAACTTCCTCAATGATGCACCGACCACCTTCCAAGTTCTGTCACCAACGTCACTCGCTCAACGTTCCTTTTCCCCTTGGCGTTTTAATTTGTGCCTCTGTCCATGTGATTATTGAATTCCAACTACCTTGCGACCTTCCCTTCAAGAAAATTTCACGACCACCTTGGGTTAGGGTTACAAGATCATGAGAAAATTCAAGGCGGGGGACAAAAGACAATGAGGGGCTGAGAAACTTTATTAAAGAAAATTTTAGGTGAGTGGAAATAGGGAATTTCAAGATTTAGGAAAAAGGGAAGGAGGACTTTTAAATTTTGTTGACTTTGGGATAACACTGGGATAATTTTTATTTTTTATTTTTGAAAAAGTGGTAATGGGAAAAAGAGATAAGGGAAATGAGGTTGAGGAGGAGTAGCGAAGATTATTTATAGAAAAAGTCTAAGGGAGTGAAAAAATGAAGTCCAGTATTGTTCTTGGTGGTGCTTGGGTGGCTTTTGGTCCATTTTCTCATTTTGTGCAGGACTTATCCTTGTTTTATTGTTTCTTTGCTAGTTTATCATGTTTGTTGTTTGCTTTCTTATTGGTGGTTTGAATGACCAGCTATGTTTATGGTGGTGTGCAGGGTTGACTGTAGATTACTGTTTTTTGTAGTTTTTGTGGGGTTTTCTGTGTTTTTTTCCTGAACGACTGACAGTGTTTTTTTGGACTGCTTTATTGTCGGTCTAGGGTTACTAGAGTCAAGTCTATCGTTTTGACAAACTTAGTACCAACCAGATTAAAAAAGTGGGAATCTTGTGTCTTGTCGCTTCTTTTCTGTTGCGTCCGGTGGGATACTAGTCGGTGAATAGTTTTCTGGTCTTATATTGGTATAATACAACTGATTTTTCTATTCTTAGGCGAACCTCGGGGTTCTTTGGCGGTTATAGTGTCTATTCCACCATTTTCTCTAGGGGTTCGCACAAACCCTAGGGCACGGTTTCACGTTTCAAAGCTGGATTCAACTTTTGCTTCCGGTACTTTTCTCTCGGATGCTACCGACAATTATATTGATGGATTAGCCTGTGGGTCGAGGGGTCCACGTCCTTCTCAGGGTTATGCTCGGGGTATTTCGTTCGGTGGAAGTCCATCATACCCTCCCCACTATACGTGGCCTCGAAAGCTTCTTTTTGAGTAGGTTAAAGGTGGTAGGAATGCATGTGTACTAGGTAAGGATGTGATTGTGGACATGGTTTCAACTTTTTCTTTAAGGACCCTTGTCACTCGTTTCGAATACCTTAATTTATTATGTGCAGACATACTGGTCTGGGTGCGTGAACACGTGAATCCTCTTTTAAAATCTGTTCCAAGGGTTATGACACTAGTTAATGGTTGGGTTCTATTTCAGTTTCTGTCCGTGGAAGATCGGGATATCATTGAAAGTCAGTACTAGGTAATCGGATAAGGATCTTTTGTCTTTAGTCGCTGGCATGTTGGGTTTGATCCACACATGGAATGTCTAATGAGGAGACATTTGTGGGTTATTCTGCCGAACTTCCCGTTTCAGTGTTGGAACTTGAAGGGTTTCATGGTCATTGCTAATTCAATTGGCTCTTTCATGCTGATTGAAGATGATCAACTATTGGGCTTCGAGCGAACGTCTCTGAGGGTACTTGTCGATATGGACTTGTCCGAGTGTCTCCTGGCCGACTTTGAGATCATCTCGGAGGGTGGAGCTTTCATCCAACACCTGGATTATTGGAGAATCGCTTTCTGCTGTCACCGTTGTAGATCGACTGGACACTCTAAGGACTGTTTCCCTATGAAGGGGGCTATGGCTACTAGATAGTTGGCTGGCGAGGTGTTTCCTAATGAAGCACTTGTGCATACTGACAAAGATTTATCCTTTCCTATCCCTCTGGATAAGGAATCAATGCTTACATTTGTGGGTAATTTTGTACTGATTATCCCATTACTGTTAAAATTTGTTTCTGCTGAAGATATCTTGAATTCTCTATATTTTTTTGATGGGGATGGGACCTTTCATGATTCGTCATCGATTTCTGGGGATGGGATTAGTGGGTCTCCCTTACTTCAGACTATTGAGGGGAAGGGTGGGGATTTGGGTCTTAGCGACTCGTCTACTGATATGCACCTCCCTTCTCCTTCTTTGACGGGGGGTGTTCGTTCATTTTTTATTCCTCGAGACTTTCCACCTCTATGTTTGGCCGTAGGATTGGACATATCGATCTCTCCTTCTCCTATCCTGGACCTACCTCCTAAAGATACCCCTTCTCTTAACCTTTCTCAGGGAGAGTTAGATTATTTTTTGCAGGGGAGGGACTCCCCAAAAGCTCCATCCTTGGCTTTATTCCCCCCCCTTCATATGTTTGTGGTGGAAGCCTCAACCAACCCTGATATTTTCCATATCTCTGTCACTCGAGCAACGAATGTTTCTATATGGAAACCTAAAAAGTATATCAAGGGTAATATGAAAGGGGTTAACGATTCTATCCGGGAACAGTCTTTTATCAATCCTAGGGTTACCCCACTAGCTGATTGTGGGTTGAACTTCGATTTGGATTCTGTTCAACACTCGGGCTCTTAGAGACAAGGCGACCCATTTATTGGTTCATTGATGAATTTTATCTCCCTTAATATTCGTGGGCTAGGTGGAGGCCCCAAACGTGCTGCCATTAAACGTCTTCTTGATTCTACTCGACCGACTGTTGTTTTTATTAAGGAAACTATGTATTTTTGGATTTCTGCTTGTGATTACTTCCTACATTTGCGCCTTGGTTGACATGTAAGTGCACTGGATGCTTTGGGTCATTCAGAGGGGGTCCTTGGTGGCTTGGAACCCTCTACTGGCTGAGCTTAAGGATTTTAATATTGTTGCAGGTATTCTTCTATCCGGGAAACTGAAGGGATTGAAGCATACCATTCATCTTTTACACGTTTATGGACCATATGGCAATAGGTTGGATTTCTAGGACTCAGTCAAGGATAGTGGTTTTCTCTCGCTATCACATCTTATACTTGCGGGTGACCTCGATTTTACTTGGTCTACTGATTAGGTCTAGGGGGCAGGACACCCATGTGACCCACTGGCTGACTATTTTATCTCACTTTTTGGAGACGCATTGCTTCCGGACATCGCGTCGGCAGTTCCCTCACCTACCTGGTCAAATGGTAGAAGTGGTTCTTCATTCATTTCTAAGCATCTTGATTAATTTTTTATGTCTGAAGCTCTCAATGATATCATGGGTAAATACAGGACTTGGCATTATTCTACTGGTGTGTCGGACCACAAAGCTATCATTCTCTAATTGGACTTTGATCGAGATTATGTACCCTATCCCTTTAAATTTAATCCGACATGGTTGGACGAGTTGGATTTTACTTCTTTGGTTGAGACTCAGTGGGGCATACTTTTTGTTGAAGCTCCTTCCCATCTTCACTCGATGCAATCCTTACTTTACAAATTAAATAAGTTACATCCCTTGGTTCTCTCTTGGGATAAGGACATGAAAAGTAAAGCGAACCGTCTCTTAAGTAAGATTGAATCTGATATTCATGTCCTTGAGGATCTTGGGGATATGGACTTCCTTTCTGATAACCGTAGGTTACCATTGAAGAATTTGTATTTATCAAAGCAGCGAATCCTTTTGCATAAGGAGGAAACCCTTAGACAAAAGAGTTGTGCTATATGGTTGAAGGGTGGTGATGAAAACTCAAGGTATTTTCACAACTATGCAAATAAGCGGAGGCTTACCAACTCAATTTGGGAAGCTTTGGATGATCAGGATAATTTGGTCTACAACTAGGGTTCCATTAAATCGGTGGAAAAAATGTATTTCTCTAATTTGTATAAAGATCCTAAATCATCCAACATCTATGACCAGTTGTCTATTATCAAGCTATTTCCTACCTTCTTTACCATGGAAGACTGTGAGGCTATCAGAAGATCGATCACTTTGAGTGAGGTTGAATCGACATTGAAAGGATTCACCAAGGACAAGATCCCGGGGCCCGATGGGTGGACGGTTGAATTCTATCTATATTTCTTCGACCTTATGGGCATGGAACTGGTGCAGGATGTTGACGATACCAGATGTGTTGGGGTTATTCCCGACTCTTTAAATACTACTTATCTGACCCTTATTCTAAAATTGGATAAACCTATTTCATTTAATGATTATATGTTGATTGCCTTGTGTAACCTTCTTTACAAGATGATTACAAAGATTATTGCAGAAAGAATGAAGCATGTTCTTGGTAAGTTCATCTCGAATGAACAATTCGGGTTTCTACCAAACAGACAGATACTAGATGCAGTGGGAATTGTTGAAGAAGTACTTCACTCGGTCAAATTGAAGAAGTCATCTTCCCTTATTCTTAAGCTGGACTTGGAAAAAGCTTATGATAAGGTGGATTGGTCCTTTCTCAGGCTAATTCTTTTACAACTGGGTTTGTCCTTTGATCTTGTCCAATGGATTATGTCCTATGTTACGACTGCTAGCTTTGCAGTCTTAATCAATGGCTCACCAACTTCTTTTTTCAAGGGCTCCAGGGGTATCCGCCAAGGCTGTACATTATCACCTTATATTTTCCTCCTGATCATTGAAGAACTCAGCAGGATGTTGGCCCAAGAAAAGGCAACAAATAAGATTAAAGGCATAAAGGTGACTAGTTCAATTTATCTAACTCATACTCTTTTTGTGGACGACATTTTGATTTTTGGTGATGGGAATGCTTTGGAATTGTCTCATATAAAGGCTCTGGTTGATACTTTATGTGGGGCATCGGGGATGTCTATCAGTGCACGTAAGTCTGTTTTTAGTCATTATGGCATTAGACAATAGCTGATTGATGTGATTGCTCTATTTTATTCATATAAATGGAAGAATCTTAATGAGGGTTTCACTTACCTTGGATTTCATCTTAATCCTAAGAACTATCTGAGCAAAGACTGGACATGCCTTCTTAAGAAATTTCAAGGGAGGATGAATCGATGGACACCTAGATGGTTATCACTCGGGGGCAGAGTCACATTGGTTACGTCGGTTCTTCAATCCATTCCTATTTATTGGTTCTCACTATTTTATCTTCCTACAGGGGTCCTATTAGCCCTTCGACACATGATGTTTCAATTCTTATGGACAGATATAGTTGATTGTAAAAAATTCCATTTGTGGGGATGGGAGTCTCTCTCGAAGCCTAAGACTTGGGGAGGCTGGGGGATTAAACAACTATGCAGTTTCAATCTATCATTGTGTGCTAAGAGCCTATGGAGAGCACTCACGAATACTGGTTTATGGGGAAATATCATTAAAACCAAGTATCTTCGCAAACTTTCATTGGACTTATGGCTTCAGGAAGAAAAATTTAATACCTCCACCTCTTCGGCTATTTGGTGTAGTCTGATGGTCACTTTACCACATATTCTCCACAATTTAAGTTGGCACGTAGGAAGAGGCAGTCTTATTTGCATCGATTTGGATATGATTCTAGGAATCAAACAATTCCAATTATCCCAGGCCCTCATGGCTCAGCTACATCGAAGGAACTTGGTTGTGCTTAAGCAAATCTATGCAGTAGGGGATAATATGGATCCTAGTTGGATGTCTTTGGAGGATCTTGGTCTCTCTGGTGATTTGGCCATAGAATGAGAGAACTACACAAAAATTCTTTATGATTCCGATATTGTTCTATCTTTGGATTGTGACCAGTTAGTTTGGGCGGCTAACAAACATTCTGGTGTTGTGACAACAAATCTATCCTACCATGTTGTGTTAAAACAATGACGGGATCTTGAATATTTGTGGTGGCACTCTGCTTTATGGAAAGTGAAGACCCCAAGTAAGATTAAATATTTTACTTGGTTATGTCTCAATCACAAAATACTTACCTGGGATTCCCTGAAATGTCATGGTTTCATTGGACCCGAAAGATGTGTACTATGTCACAACACACTGGAGACGAAGGAGCATATCTTTGGGTACTGTATGTTTTTTCAGCAGAATGGGAAGTATTTATGTGGTAGTCTAAACTGTATGTGGGAGTGGGAAAATTCTAGTATTGCAGACAACATGATGATATAGGTTACGAAGCTTCAGCTGCAACTAGAAGTCCCTATGATCCTTATGTGGGAAGTTTGGTAGGCCAGGAATGATTATATTTTTCAGGATACTTCTGCAATGCACACCCGTATTCTTTCTAAGGCTTGTTCATATTCTGTGTATCCTGCCGCTTTGGTGAAAAAGAATGTGCATAGAAATATTTCTCTGCCTTGGGATTCATTGTTTTCCCTAATTAGGGTTTGGCTATTTTGACCTATCTAGGGTTACTGTCCTTTACCCTAATTTGTAAATCTTGAGTAACCAAATTGAGTAGGGACATTAACCGTGATCCCTTATTTCCTTGGGGTTGAGGACTAAGTGCATAACTCCTCCTATTATATTTTCATCACAATTCTATTTTGTAACATTAATATATAAAAAAATGTCATGAATTTGGAATTTCTGCTCTGCTAGAAAAGTCCAAACAAAGTGATTTCATGGTGAGTTTTCAAGGGCGCCCTTTCTTGTGGTTGGATTGTGAGATATATTGTGATTTGTGTGCTATAGGGTTTAATTTTTGCAAATATGTTATTATAGGTACATTGATCAACTCAACTAAATTTGAAGGCCTAAAAATCAAGAAATTAGGCCTAGTTTGACCGCTATGGAGTGGACATCTGTTGGGAAACATTTCAAGTAGGTCCACCATCTATTTGAGGGTTGATTAAGGAATATATCAGATCTGGTTGTACACTTCCATATCAGATTTAAGGCTTCCCTCCACCCTTTGCAAGCACGTCACTTTCCCTAGCACACAAATTACATCATATAGAGTTTTGGCTGAGAATCCGTAGTGATTGCTAATGGCATCTTGTGGAGAATCCGCGGTAGGTAATGGTACATTGTTGACGTTTCGCATTGTTTGGGTTGTTTTTACCAATTTTATGGAATGTTATTGACTGCTGCAATTTTATAACAGTAGTAAGACATTGAAGTTGTTTTTCTTGGAATTGGTGACAATGCGTTATAACTCCTTCCTCTCGCCTAGTGTTAGTATTGCTTTCATTATTTTGATTCCATAAGGAATTGTTTTTTGCCGAGGGGTTTCTTGGGAAAGGTGTTTTTGTGTTTTTAAAATATTGCAGATATCATTCACCAAGTTCTATGGACTCCCCCTTGGCCTAAAGAGTTGACCTAAAGTGTTAAGCTAGGTTGTGGTGACATTGGGCACTTCTCCGTGCTTACCACTCGTTGCAACGAGATCTATGACCTTGATCAAGGGTGTTCTTTTGAGCGGTAACAAGATGATTATGTATGATCCATTGGACTTCATGTTTAATAACCCCAAATAAGACTCTTGCTTTTGTAGAATTCAATATTGAAAACTCATTCATTAAATAAAAACAACAATTAATAATTGCCAATTAGTAAAGGTGAAATATGCACTCATACAAGGAAAATATATCCATAAGAGAGAATTAAAAGATCAGCCCAAGGAGATATTTGATTAAGATTGAAGGAACCTTCCTTATGGGAACCTACCAATTAGGTTTTAACAAGCCCTCTAAAAAATTTAGAGCATCCACACGAGGGAATGAAGAGAATATCAACCCAAGGGAATCTTTGATTCAGATGGTTAGAACCTTCCTTAAGGCACCCATCAACTAGGTTTTAATGAGGCCTAAAAAAATCAAGGCAAGAGTGCGAGAAAAAAAATTTGTGCTCATTGTTGTTGCTGTGGTGGCCCTAATTTAAGGTGTAACCATGGGCATTCAAAGTGAATTATATTCATATGAATATTTAAGTAGAGAACTAGCAACCTTTTTTAAGGAAACATAAAACTCTAACTTATATATATATGCTCCACCAAGATCTACTAGTTCAAAAAGAATGTTTTAGTTTGATCAAACCTTAGTGCAGATTGATCCCATTCACACTTTACTTGCAATGATGAAGTGTACCACACTGATTTAATAAGCATGCAAAACATACAACTTGATGAGAACACTCGAAAGTTCTATTTTTTTATAAGTTGCATTTAGTGGTTATTTTTACCCTAAATAGAAAATTGGTGCTATCAATAGAAACCTTTTTTTTTGGGGGGGGGGCTAAAATTACAATTTATTAAAAGTTTTTTTTAAAGCTCGATTGGTGCTATTGCAATCAAAACCATAAATTGACCACCGAATTAAAAGAGGGTGCTACTGGTAGCACCCCTTTTTTTCCTAGGGGCTAAGATTACATATTGTTTGATACCCTGACCTTAATAACCGACATTATTGGATTAAAACCCTTAAATAAACCTCAAACCCGAAAAGTGGTGCTACCATGGCACCCCTATTTTTTTCGATGATGAAATCATAACCTTTTTAAAATTGTGACCTTAACAATATGTGACCGTTGCAACAAAAATGTCAAAATCTGCTCTCAAAACAAAACAAAAAAAGATGCTACGGGTAGGAAGTATTTCTTCCATGAAGTTAAATTTGCAGGCATATCAACACATCTAAAAAAACTATAAAATTCAATTTAACTATACAAATATTTTTTTTTAAATTATAACAAATTTAAAGAAAAAAAACTAAATTTAATTAGAAGTCGAACAAAATTAAAAAATTGTGAAAAAAAAATTTTAATTACAAAGAATTTACCAACCATCACACACACACACACACACACATATATATTAAAAAATAAAATTCAATTAAAGAAACAAAATTAATATACACACACACACACACACACACACATACATTAGGAAGAACATCTTCCCCCATGCCAGACTTTATAAAAAATACCCTTACAACGAATATATTTGAATAGAGATTATAAAAAAACCTACATAGCAATGTGTTATTTTGCCCCTATTAATTCTAACTTCTACAAGAAAAACAATTTAGATAAAAATTGTCCTTACAATGGTTTAGGGAATAATATATCTAGGCTAAGGAGTGAAGGTAATATCCTCTTAATGGGTGACTTTAATGCTCGAACTTCAAGCAACCAAGCTATTCTTCTAAGCAATCATTCCAACCCTAATGCTCTATGGTTAGACGAAGACCTTACTCTAGCTGGCAAGTACAAAAGAAGCTCTGAAGATCTAGGGGAAAATTTGTTCGAGTCTGAGCTAGTCAAGCTCTGTAGTGCTCAAGATCTCATAATTTGCAACGGTCTAAATAAGTGGCTCAATTATAGCCAGATGACATGTATCCATGGGCTTGGTAGCAGCGTGGTAGACTATGTTATTTCTGATATCCCTTTATCCGATATGGGCCTGACTCGGATCATAGACCTTTAATTGTAACTCTCAATTTTTTCATGCATAGAGATCCCATAGAAGATAATCCTCATAGCAAAAAAAAATGATCTTTGATAGAAATAAAAATGAAAAATAATTAATTGTTTCTTTATCAAGTATAGACAACATAGAAGACCTCTATCATAATATTAATACAACGCTCTCATATTATGTTAACAAGTTCTTAATTGAAGTTTCAAGTAATAAAATAAATAACAAAACCAACCCTTGGTATGATAAAGATTGTAAAAGTGCAAGGAGAGAAATAAAGGAAGCTCTTGACGAGTCTCATAAAATTGACAAGATAAAAATATACAAAGCCCTAACTAAAAGGAAAAAAATACAATATATTCATAAAAGACAAGAAAATCTCTTACACCTCTCTAAGGTGGCTCCTAAGAAATTCCAGAGGCAGATTCTAACTAGAAAAACTAAATATAATAGTAGAATTGCTTTACACGACTGTAATTCCTATCTTAAAAAGCTTTATGAATCCCTAAATGTCATAGATAACTTGGAAACCCTACTCACAATGGAAGAACTTTTCTCATTAGAAGACATAGATTTTGGGGTTAAGCGTCTGACAAATGGAAAAGCTAAAGACATGGAAGGTTACCAGGCAAAAATCTTAAAAAATGGAGGTCCTGTCCTCATCCCTCACATCCACAAGCTATTCAATCAAGCAGTCAATCCAGGGTTCTCTAAACCATGGACTTAGAGCCTCATTATCCCTATTTTTAAAAGTGGGGATACAAATAACCCCTCTAATTATCAGACAATTATGATTATCCCTCTCTTAGCCAAGTTATATGGTATTATTTTGGAAAAGAAGACCAACATATGGCTTGAAAGTGAAGGTAAGCGGGCTAAAGGCCAAGCGGGTTTTAGAAGGCAGCACTCAACAACAGACCACCCCGTTACGCCTAGGATTATTGTGGAGGAATGTCGTAATGATAAATCCAATCTATTTTGTTGCTTTGTGGGCTTTAAAAAGGCTTTCGATATGGTCTAGAAATGACCTATGTAATATATTAGAAGAGCTAAAGGTTCCTTTTGAGTTCAGAGCTGCCACAATAAGGTTATACGAGAATGTCATTGCCAAGTTTAAGAGCAATGAGGGGTGGTCGAAAGATATTAAGTGTAATATCATAGTTAAACAAGGTTGTCCCCTCTCTCCTACCCTATTTGGCATTTACATCGATAAGTTACAAGGTTGTTTAGAGGAAGCAAGTTGTGCTAGCATGATCTTAGATGGAATAGTCATCATCCTTCTTCTCAATGCTGATGATATTGTTCTTCTGGGAAGGTGTCCATCTGATCTTGATAAGCAACTGCGACTTTTAAAGGATTTTTTTCTCTACCATGGGTATGATTGTTAACACTGACAAAACAAAAGTTATGATTATCAAATCCAAGAAGGACACTTACGCTAATTTTGTGTATGACAATAGCAACTTGGAGGAAGTTTCTTCTTACAAATACCTAGGAATTGATATTCATCACAAGCTCAACTAGAACTATAGCATTGAGAAAAGGATTAATGGAGGGTGAAAAGCTTATTTTGGTCTTGAAAATAATTGTAAAGCAGCAAACCTTGTGATGTGGGATAAAAAGAAGCTCCTCTTTGAAACTTTAGTCATTCCTGTTATCTTGTATGGGTGTGAGGTTTGAGGTTGCAGCATCTCTAGAGAATCTTGGAGAAAGATTGAGCAAATCCATAAGCGTTTTATAACGTATAACCTCAAAATTAAAAGCAATACACCCTACCATATTCTCCTTATAGAAGTGGGTCTTTCCCCTATCAAGAGCCTAACTATGACTAACCTCCTATTGTACAAGCACAAAATCAATAACATGGGAGACCATAGAATTCCTAAGCTAGCTTTAAATTCCAGCCAAAACCACTTAAGTCTCAAGCGATATTGGTATAAAGATACCAGGGGCTGGTTAAACCATTGGGAGATCGACGAAAATGTTGCATTGCAAAATATTAATAACATTAAAAATATTGTTACTTCTAAGTTTATAGAGAAAATGTGGCGTGAGAAATATTTAGAGGCTAAAAGAAAATTAAGATATTATAAGGAGGTCATTAACCCTACTCTAGAAGATCAAAAGTATCTCTTTGTTTTATTTATTTATAACAAGAACGGGTAGGTGTATATTGAATTAAAAAAGAAGAAGGAAATTACAATAGTAGAATTATGGATTGAGTCCGTTGGACTTCAAGAGCCATAAAATATTTCTCTTCTCTTTTTAATCGAGTCTTTTTTCTAAACTTTCCATATCTGAGGTGACTATAGATCTTTACAAATTCCCTGAGAATGAAGAGACAAAAGATGAACATTGCAGAAATTTTATAGTTGTCCTAAATCCCAACACGATCAACCCAAATAATTGTTCAATGGCTGAAAGACAAAGCTGAACCAAGGTCAAGGAACGCAGCAACGTTTTGAAGTATTTCCATTTCTAATCATGCAACCATAGTTGAGTTGCACTCATGAGTTTTCCATTTGATCTGCATGTTGATTGTTTTCTCGAAGAATATGAAGAAAATTGACAGCCTTAAATTAATTGATAAGGTTGATGAAGATGTGGTGCATCTTGCTGGAGGGACTTTTATAATTTTTGACCAACTTCCTTACCTCTCTAATTACTAATAGTGAATCCCCGAACACTGCTAGTTCTTTGATTCCCAAGGTGATAGCAATTTCCAGCCCTTTCAAAAAGGCTAGCCACTCCGCATAGTTGTTGGAGTTCCTTCCAATGCACCAGGAAAATTCATTCTACTTGTTTCCCCTCGGATAAAAGATTACCCCACCTGCACCTGACAATCCCGGGTTCCCTTTGGAGGCCCCATAAAAAATAGAGTGTGACAATCCAACTTTGTCCACCAATTGTTGAAAGATTCTGGGTTCTTTCGAATCTGCCACCTTGTATGGTTGGGTTTTTTTAACAACTGTCGGAGAAGTCTTGAGGTGGCAAAGAAGATATCTAGTCTAACTTTTCTCCTTGAAATTCAAAGGTTCAATATGGAAATGCCTCAATCCGCTGGAAAGGAGAGCTTCGGCCCATAGTGCTTTGGCAGAGGAGGAGACTTTACCGGGAGAGGGGTTCAAATTTTCAAATAGGCCTTTATTCCTAGCTGTCCAAATCTTCCAGCAGACATATTTTGGTAGTGCAAGCCATGCTCTTGTGAAATCTGGTTTTTTAAGCAAGGATCCTTGTTAATAGTCTTTCCAGGATGTGAAAAGATCTTTTCAGTTAGTAGGGAGGATGATATTAAAATGTAGCTCTTTGATAGCTAAGCTCTAGACCTCATTTCCAAAGGAACAATCCAGAAATAGATGCTTCTTTGTTTCTTCTACTTTTTTGCACATAATGCAGCGTGATGGTCCTTCAATTCCCTTCTTTTTTAAGTTCTCTGCGGTTAGGATTTTTTAGTGAACTAAAAGCCAGCAAAAAAAATATTTTTTGGGAGTCCATCTCTATTCCCTACATTTTTCCAGATGCTCTCTTTTCTGCTATCATTTTTAATTGCATTGTATCCAGCCTTAACTGTGTAAATTCCTGCATTTCCCCAGCTTTTGGCATCTTTTAAGTTGTTATGGATCGACATGTATCCTTGGAGAAGCGACTGAATATGGTTGTAATCGGTCTTCAAATGATCTGGCATTTCCAAAGATCTCCACCCAACCCATATCCCACTGATATTCCAGCTCGATAAGTCAGCAATTGTGGATATTGCAAGAGTATTCGTCCAGCTTTTTACTTCAGCAAATCTGTCATGCTGGTGTGCAATATCCACAATGTCTTCCCAAAGCCAAATTTTCCTTCCATTACCCGTTTCCCATCAAAGATTATCTTGGATGATGAAAACTGAATGTTTACACAGTTTCTAGATTGGAGATGCGTTTGGGTTGTTTGGAATGAGAGTCAAGCATCTGGCTCTATTCCCATTGAGATATTGTTTTCTTAATGCTTCCTTCCACCAGAATATTTTGCCTGTGATCATTTTCCAGATGACTTTAGCACCTAACGCCATGTTCATGATTACCAAGTGTTTGACTCCTGCTCCTCCAGCTTCTTTTTTTCTACAGATCGTTTCCCAGCTGATGATATGCAGTTTTTTAGATCTGTCTTATTTTCCTCCTTGCCATAAAAACCGTCTGAGTTATTTCTCGATCTCTTGGATGATCGATTTAGGGGCTAAAGAGATGGAACACGTGAAGACTGGGAACACAGCCATTACAACATTGATAGGAATTAGTTTTCCTGTCGGATTGAGCCACATGGCTCCCATTGAATGAATTTCATTCTTTATTTTTTGAACCAGATCCTTCCAGTCTGCTTTTTTCTTGGTCCCTTTGTGAATCAGAATTCCCAGGTATCTGAAGGAGTTCCAGTTTGTGGTGGCGTCATAACCTAGCGTCCTGGCAATTATGGCCATGGTTCTGGCATGGCAATATCAGCCATATATTTTAGTTTTGACAGCATTAACTTTCTCGTCAGAAGCTTTGAGAAATATGGAAATGACCTCTTTAAATCTTTCTGCAATTATGACAGAAGCTCCTCCAAGAAAACTAGTATCGTCTGCAAATTGAGAGTGATTGGATTTTTTTACTCCTCTGGAAATTTTTAGACCTCTGAGTGCACCATTATTTTGCATGGCCTCTAACTTCTTGCTCATAGATTCAGCTACAATGAGGTATAAGAAGGGGGATAATGGACAACCTTGGTGGAGTCGTCGGGAGGCTTGGAAGAATCCTACTGGTCTAGCATTGACAAGTGGAGCAATCCATGGGCTGCCTCCTCAAGCTTTGATCCATCTGCAGAAATTTTTTGAAAATCCCAGTTTGAGCATGATCTCAAACAAGAAGAAATGGTTAACCCTGTCGAAAGCATTTTCCATGTCTAGCTTGATGGCCATTCCTTGCTGCCTACGCTCTATGCTTAAATGGATGGCTTCTTGGACTATGATTATGTTGTCCATGATCTGCCTTCCTACAATGAAACCTCCCTGTGTTTCTGAGATAATCTTTGTCATGATATTTTTCATTCTTGTAGCAAGGATTTTTAAGAAGTGTTACACAGTGAGATTGCGTGGAAACTTTCAATTGAGAGAGGATTTTTTTCTTTTGGTATCAAATCCAGGAAGGTGGAATTGGTGGCTCCTCCAACTTTCTCTTTTTTGTGGTCCAATTTAGCATTTTCTTTAGGTCTTTTTTGATGATGTCCCAAGAAGCCGGGTAGAAATTGATGGTGAGCCATCGAGGCCTGGGGATTTATCAGGATGAAGGTTCCAGATTGCTTCTATGATCTCATTTTCAGAAAAGGGTTTACCCAGCTCCTTGTTCTCTTCTTCGGACACACTGGAATGAATGCATGAAATTAGGTCCGCTTGGGAGTAAGGGTCTGTCTCACCACTGTCTGAGTAAAGCTGTTTGAAATGTTGCAGAGCTAGATTCTTGATATTGTCTTGCCCATAGATGGTTTGATTACTGTTGTTTTTTAATTCATTGATGAAGTTGAAGCTCGATCTGGTCTTGGTTTGTTTATGGAAGTAGCTGGTATTTTTATCTCCTCCCTTTAGCCAAAGTTGGCGAGATTTAATTCTTAAAGACTCTTCTTCGTGTCTAGCAGCTTTGAGGATTTCACTATTTAGGGTCTTCTCATAGGCTAAGATTTCATGAGTGATATATTCTTTATCCATTTTGGAGTGAAGGGTAATCAGGTCTGATTGTAGGTTTAATTTTAATTTGGCAGGTTCTGAGTAGGAGGTAGCTGCCCATTTTTTCAAGGAAGAGCGGACAACCCTAAGCTTAGACTCCCAAATGTAGCTGGGGGATTCGGAAAAGGATTGATTCGAGGCTGAATGAATGAGTTCTAGGGATTTGGGGTTGTTCAACCATAGGGGGTTGAATCTGAAAGGAATATGACCCAGATTTGTAGGTATGGAGAAGGTAAGGAAGATGGGTTTGTGGTCAGAGGTAGCTGAAGAAATAATGCGAGAGATAGGAAGAAAATCCTTTTGCAAGAAGGAGGTACTTACCAGAAAGCGGTCTAGTCGTGCTGTAATATGTCCTGGTCTGGCTCGCTTGTTGCTCCAGGTGAATCTCCCATTTTTGGGCATGGGGTCTATCAGATCAAGTTCAGCCATCAAGTCTTCAAGCTTTTCGCCAAAGGGATCTATGATGATCGATCCTCCTCTTTTTTCCGAGCTCGATTTTGTTGTATTGAAATCTCTAGCAATGATAACATCTTTCCCCTGTAGATCCACTTTTAGGGATAGTATAGAGTCCCAGAGATCCATTTTTTCTCTGTAATGGGTTGGTCCATATACATTGCAAATGTATTTCCTAATTGCTTTTATTTTTCACTTCTGCTAAGAGCCATTGAGTGTTTTATTTTGTTGATTTGATGATGAATTTGTCTGCTCTGCATAAGGTTGCTATTCCTCCTGAAGCTTTTCTAGAATTAATAGCTTTCCCGAAGTTGAATTTCCAGAAGAGGGATGATCTGCTCCGATACCTCGTCTTATGGCATCTTAGTCTCCTGGATGAGCAAGATGTCTGGTTTCTCAGTTTTTATAATGTTTTTCAGAGCTTCTACCTTGACTGATCCTCCCAGGCCTCTTCAATTCCAAGATACTAGATTCATTATTTCTTGAATGTATTAGATCCTGCTTGGGATCTGAAGTCTTTGAATCCAGAGGATTTAGCATTCTGGAGCAGTCCGATTTCTTCTATGTTGAGTTGTATTCCTAGTTCTAGTTCTCTTTCTATCTCTTGTTCATGCTGTTGCTTTGAGATCTTCTTCCTCTCGTGGCTTGGGATGGCCCTTGCCCTACTGTTTCCTGTGATTCTTGAGATGATGATTGTACTGGGGATGCATGCTTTGGGTTGATCCTGCTATGCTTGACCATTGTTGCCCATGTTCCTCCAAGGGAGGACGATCTTCCATCTGATTTCCCCGAGATCTCCTCCTCTTTTGTTTTCCCAGTGTTCTCTTCATCTTCTGCCACCATATTTGCCCAAGATCCTCCTGGGGAGATGGATCTGTTAGGTTCCTTTTCTGAGACCTCTTCTACCACTATTGGGGAGAATGTTGATGTAGTTTTAGTCCTACTGCTTTCTATTATGTCTTCCTTGTTATTGTTTTCTAGATTGGGTATTTCTCCTTCTTCAACTTGGAGGGCATCAAATTGATTGTTGATGAAAGCTCCTTTTCTTTTGGTAGATTTCTCTTGGGTTTTTTCTTAACCTTTTCCAGAGTTACTAGTAGTAGCGGGGTTTTTTATTTTTCTTCTTTTTGCTTGATGCCATCCTTCTTCCGAATTTTTTTACCCTTCTTCTTGTGGAGACTTAGGGCAGTTCTTTACGAAGTGTCCGTATTTGTGACATTTCTTGCATTTGAATGGAAGTTGTTCATAATCTACCTTTTGATAGAACTCCCATCCATCCATGAGTAGATCAACTCCTTTTGGCAATCCTTTCTCTAGATCTACCTCTACACAGATCCTGGCACAAGCGAATAGAGGTCCTTTTGGTTCGGCTTTGTCTATGTATCTGCCTAGAGATTTTTTGATCGCTTGTAGGGCTTCATCATTCCAGCAGTGGAGAGGTAAATGAGGCAACAAGACCCAGACCAGCACCGCTGAGGGGACATCCTTTTCTGGATCAAAGAATAGGGTCCATCGGTTGAGATATAGGCCTCGGGGGCCCATGAAGTATGCTCCACTTCAGAAAATAAGATCTATGTATTCCTTGTTTTCGAACAGAAAGGTGTAAAAACATTTACCACAGAAACAATGTTGCAAACCCCCATTGATGAGAGGCATCCAGTTTTTGGAGATCCATATCTCCATGGATTTAGGCGATGGCCATATTCTTGAGAATTGCCCTATTAACCCTCTCTCGCTCAAATCCAGAGCTTTCATTCATGAAGCTGCCGACATGATTTGGACTTTTGGAACTGCTACTCACTTCACAAAGTTTGAAGATGGAGGATGTGCTGCAGAGGGGTTCAGAACTAAAGCAACCAGTGCCTGGAAAGCTTGATCCAACTTAGTACGTCGATCTTCTGGCGGTGAATCTGGAGGTCGAGTGGCCATGAGTCCAGCTATGAAGGGATCGGTCCTAGCTGCAGGGGCTACCTGCAAAGAACACATAGGCCTCATCCCTTGCTATTCACGTTCGGCCTCTCAAAAAATGCAACTGAGATGATTCCTTATTATAAAAGTATCTCTCTGTTTTAACTAGAAAGAAAAAAAATAATATAGCCCAGATAAGAACGAACTCTCATGAGCTCCATAGTGAAACAGGTCGTTGGGCAGTTCCTAAAACACCATGGATGGAAAGGATCTGCCATCTTTGTGAGAATATGATCATTGAGGATGAAAATCACTTCCTCTTAGACTTCTCTGCGTACACCCACATTAGATCTTAGTTTCATAATCTTTGTTGCAATACTGACCTTCCTATCCTTTTAACATGTCAAAATTATAGTAAGCTCGGGACGCTTCTCTCCAAACTTTTTGAGCATAGAAATACAATTTAAAAAAAACTAAATAATTCATTTCTTTAGGTTCGATAGACCAAAAATTGGTATCAAAGGACGTTAACCATCATCATCATCATAAAACAAAATTCAATAAAAACTAGCATACCCCAAAATTGGGGAAATGAAATGCCGAAGAAAACTTTGATATGTTGCAAAGTGAGAGAAAGTTGTGTGTATATAGATAATATAATTTTATGTGTTGAAAGCAAGTGTAGCAAATCTATGGTAGGTATAGTAGTTGATGAAATTGAAAGAAAAACCCAGTTGCAAGTACTAATAAATAAATAAATAAAAACCAATGTAATCGATGGCAAGTAAAATGAAATTTACATTAATTTTTCATACGAAAAAGCATACATATATGAGTAAAACATAAAGGGCTAGGTAGTGATAAAGTTTGACTCTAAATATATTGGCAATCAACATTGGTATTTTTATTTGGCATAGGGAATGTTGGGATGGAGGCTTGCAATTTTAAGTGTGATATGGATAGAGAATGAAGATGTGCCTCTTCATTTTTTCGAAGTTAGACATAACAATATTTAATTTTCTAGTCGATGGTCGTCATCTTGTTGTGCATCTAAACCATTGGTGAAAGCTGCAACACATCATGCAATAAGCACAGGGAGCATGTATTTGTTATGATTGTTTGCAAGAATGTTCATTTCAAAGAGATATATTGTTGTGTCAAAGCTTGAACACTCCTCTGCTGACAAGAATCTATTAGTCCTAGATTGGAGGAGGCTCCAATCTTCCAATGTTGTAGCATTGTGGATGTTTGTCAATAACTACCTAAAATAAAATTGAGTGACAATAGTGCCTCTTTGATGGAAGATTGTTTCCAAAACAATTACAGGGGTAAATTCCACCCATACACACTTTTCTAAAGTTGCTCCCACATATATAGGTTTGTCGATCATAAGTGGGAGTTGTCTCAAATTGTTGACAATAATTATTAACTGATTGTCGAATGAATAAAAAAATTTCCTAGAAAGAACTCACGCAAATGACTCTCAATCTATACAAACAATTTAGGCCCCATGAAGTTCATCTAATCAATGTGAATGTGTTGATGTGACATCTCTTCTTAAAAGACTAATAAGCATATCCATGTAAAGACTTCAAGTTATTGGCTCTAAAATATCTTCATGTTAGAAGCTTCATGATACTTCAAGTTATTACCTATAAAATCTCTTTATGTTAGAAGATTCATGTTATTAGGTCTACATTTCTAAACAACTATAATTAAGATGATTTTTTGGAATATTTTTTTTAATAAAAATGCATAGAATATTTTTTATTTGTGTTAAATTTGTTTATATTCAAGTCATAATGTCATTATTCATATGATAGGCCTTATCATCAAAAGTAGATAGGTATAGTGTGGGGCTAAGCTAATGCCATGGCTTAATACCATACCATGGTGAGCTTGAGTTTGACCATACACTTTATTGTTTTTTTACGAAAGACAAAATTCATAAAACGCCCTTAGATACTTCATTTTCCATTTTCTACACAATTATCACCCTCTCAGGGCTCTCCCAATCAAGAATGATGTGTTACATTTTTGAAAGCACAGTGTTAGGTATATTTTGTAAACGGATTTCGAGTTTTTTTAAATTAATAAAAAGTGAAATTGAATGAAAATGATTGGCGTATCCAAAGTGGACGATGAATAAGGTGGAATCAATTAAATATAAAATAATGTCTCCCACATAAATATTAGGGAAGCAATATTCAGCTAGTTGCAGGCCATTTAATGAGGTGGCAGCAGGCTTGATGCTCGTTAAATGACCTGCAACAGGTTGAATATTGCTCCCCTAAATCTCACACTAATTACTTTAAATTAGGTCACTACAAACTTGAATTAAAAGATATTGAATGAAATATGGTTGAATATTGCTCCCCTAAATCTCACACTAATTACTTTAAATTAGGTCGCTACAGACTTGAATAAAAAGATATGGAATCAAATACATATCATATGATGTTTTTTTATTTGAGAAGTATGTAAAATGTATATATTTTTGTGAAAAAAAGGTAATCTCATTATTGCATAACATATATATATATATATATATATATATATATAACCGATTACATGGTATGGCATTAAAATAGTATTATAAACCTTTACCAGTTCCTATGCAAAAATAAAATCCACATATTGGTCACGTCAAGATATAGTGTGGACGTCATATGCAACTTTTACATATACAAGAAGGTGCCATGAGAAACGTAAATATTCAAATAAATCTTTCCTCCGGGTCTGCAGCATCAGCAAGGCCCGAATGGTGTTGCATCGCATGAAAAGGCAGGACTGGGACCGAAAATGTTTTTTTTTTGTAAACTGCACAGTATATTATATTACAGGGGAAAAAATTACAACCAAAAACTCATGACTGTCTAGGGTTGAAAGAGGCAAAACCTTCTCCAGAGCCTCTCAAAAAATATATCAACCTTCTAACCAGATTCACGTTAGTAATGTTCATGACTGATATACAAAGAGATTGGGTTACAAAGAACCATAAAATACATATTATACTCCTGTATACAAGCAGAGCCAAACTGAAAAAAGACATACAGTATAAAATAAAAATCTTAGACTATAACCATAAAACCTGCTAGCGACGGGACCAAATAAAAACCTGTTCAAAACGAACATTAAGCCAAGTGATTGTCTTCAGTGATGGGACAAGCCCATCGTTCTTCCTGCGACACAGTAGGCAAATTGTTGGCGGCAGTTGGTGCCAGAGTCAGAGAAGGTGGTAGTTGCTCAGACTGCGGGGCCGACGAGTCCTTCAGTCGCTTGAGAAGAGGTTCCACTGTTGATGGAATCGAGAAAGGATTGGAACGTGGCGTTTTGGTGGAGCAGCCCATTGCGCTGCCACTGCCACCTAGGCTAGTTAGAGATCGACCTCCCATTTTGCTACCGCTCGCACTGCCACCCTGAGCACCACCCCCCGAGTTGTGGACATTCAGACTTGAAATGCTTGCCGTGCCTTTCCAGGAAAAGGATTTGTCCATGGCCGCGAGTTGAGCATCCATCTCAGAGATTTTTGCTTTCATGGAGTGAACTGTCATTCGGGCTTCCACCCAATTACTAAGCATGTCCTCTACCAGATTGCAGAGCATATTCTTCAGCATCCAGTAGTGATTAATTCGACCACCTTCCTCACCTGTTGAGAGCTTACGGTTGAGAACCTTATTCTCCCAAGCTTCCACCAAAACCCGAACTCGCGCAGAAATATGCGGTTCATAATCCGCCGGAACAGGTACACTGCATCCCCTTTGAGTTTTGACCCTTCCAGAATTAACACGTCTAGGGGTACCTCGCTGGCGAGACATTGCCTCTGAATTGAGCCTGAAACCAATACGCAGTAGAGCAAAATTACCAGCGCGAGCTCTGTAACGCACAGCAGCAGAGACTCTGTATACTTCCCACCGGACTGCGAACCCAGCGTTGATATCATCCATAACATAAAATGCGAGCTGGAGCTATATTAACCTCATGTCAATCCACGTACCTGTCACCATTAATCCTCGCTACTAAGCCATGAATGAGCCTAGGAGGACGTACCTTTGACAACCCAGATCCCATGCACCGAAGTGACCGAGGAAAGTTCTCCTATGCACAGAGAATCCTGCGAAGGTTGACGGAGAGCACGAGCCGGGTGGTATAAGTCCATCCTAACGCGTGCCTGAGTCGGTGGCCGAAGAACTGGACAGGTGTCGCCGGGATTAACACCCGCATCCGGGCGAGACAGATCGGAGCTGGTGTAATGAGGACACTTGGTCCGAATTTGCTCATTTAGAGAATCATGTAATGTGCCTTCCACCAACGAGTGAGGTGAATTAACTCCTGAATTAGCTAAGAAGTCAGCTAATGAGTTTGCTTTTCTACGCACGTGGTGAAAGCTGATTGTGTGCATGTTTTGCAGAAGGGAAGCCAGACTGCTGATACCATGTGCCAAACGCCAGCTGGTGGTAACTTTGGAAACCTGCGAGCCGTGGAGAAGTTTAGAAGCCATGGAAAGGATAATGGCAGAGTCTCCTTCCACAATAACGGGCAATAGTCCTTTTTGTTAGAAAGATAATCCGACAATCAAACCATCGAGTTCGGCGGCATTATTGGAGTTGAACCCCGAATTGCCAAAGAATAGATGGGTGATGTTTCCATGATTATTTCTAATAACTCCTCTGAAGCCAGCTTTGCCCAGATTGCCCTTGGAGGCACCATCAAAGTTGAGCTTGTACACATTCTCAGGTGGAGGATCCCAGTGAGTAGGGTTGTCTGGTCGCTTGACAGGTTTACTGCAGTAAGAAGGGACTATGGAGGCGTCAAAGTTTAGAGCTTTCAGTATGAGTTTCTCCTTTTTAGAGGTGGGGAGGTCAGAAGACGTCCATCCTTTGGAGTGAATGGTTTCTTGAAGATTCTTTTTTTATGGCATTCCACAAAACATGAGGTGAAGAGATGGAATTCTTAAAAATTCTATTGTTGTGCTCTTTCCAGGTGAGCCAAAGAACAAAACCAGGGATAAGCGTCCAAAGTTGGTTAAGGATGTTACTTTCAAAGGGACGGTCCATCCATTTTTTAAGAGACTCAGTGATATTGCCTTTTACTCTGTTGGTGCACTTGAAAACCTCTTCCACAGAGTCCCACAACAAGCTGGTAAAAGGGCAAGCATCCATAAGATGGTCTATAGTTTCCTGATTGTTATTGCAAATGCTACATCTGGAAGGACCTTGGAATCCTTTTCGAGTTAAGTTCTCCCAAGTGAGAATTCTTCGATGCAGGAAAAGCCATAGGAAGTGGGAGATTTTGGGCCATTGTTGAGAAGTCCATAGATGAGTCCATATTGGAAAGACCTGGATGATAGGCATGGCAGAAATGATGATGTAGGCTTATTTCACCGAGAAGTTGCCTGAAGGACGATGGCCCCAATGAATGATGTCTAAACCCTGTCTATGTTTGATCTGTCTAGTACAAAGTTCTGGCCAAATTTTGTCAGAGAGGTTTTTGTCTGGAACAGAGTTCCAGAGAGCGGGCTCTTTCCACCTGCGGAATCCGTTTAACGAAGAGGTCCAGAAATCATTGACTATCAGGTGGTTGTTGCTTCTGATATAGTTCTGGAACTCGGGATCAAGGGCAAGATTTTTAAGACTGGGAAGTTGTTGCCAAGAGTCTTCCCAGAAAAGAGCCTTATTCCCATCATTAATTTCCCAAAACTGTGCTTTTGAATTATAGCCCTTTGCATGTTAACAACTTTCCAAATTTGCGATCTAGGTAGTTCTTCATCAAATCTGACTAGCGAGTGCGTAGGATAATCCAGAGCATACTTGTTGTTCCAGAGCATAGTCCAGGGAGTATTATTCCTTGCTATCCAATTCCACCAGATTTTGGCTGAAAGAGCTTGGTTGTTTATTCCAGGATCCCTAATGCCAAGACCTCTTTCATACTTCTTTTTACACAGTGTGTCCCAACTTACCAACGCCCATTTGTTGTTGTTACTAGTGCAACCCCACAAGAAAGCCCTTTGAAGAGTTTTAATTGCTTTTAAAACCCATTTCGGAGCAGCCAAGACAGAGAAAAGATAAAGAGGGATAGACTACAGGGTTGATTTTAGCAAGACAACCCGACTAGGGAGATTAAGGGCTCTGAAGGTCCAAGAGGAGAGGCGAAGTTCAAGTTTATTCAGAAGTTCTTTCCGGGACGAGTGTTTTAGAGCAACATCAAACAGCGGGGCTCCCAGATATTTGGTGGGCAAGGAGGAAACCGAGAAGCAGAGAATACGAGAAATGTTTTTTTAGGCTGCCATACTCGTGTTAAAAAAGAAGATTTGAGATTTCTCTAAATTAAGGGAGGTTCCTGAAGCAACTTCAAAGGTGTGTAAGATAGAGTGAATTTTCCTTGCTTCATGCACAGAGGAGTGTCCAAAGAGAAGATTGTCATCCACAAATTGCTGGTAAGCCAGAGGCGAGCCATTGTGAAGGGAGAGGCCTCAGAGTGAATGTTTAGAGAGAGCAGATTGGATCATGCGTCCAAGACCCTCAGCCATTAGAATAAAAAGGAAGGGGGAGAGGGGATCTCCCTGGCGAATTCCCCTCGAGGGGAAGAAAGTGGAGGAAGGTGAGCCATTGACGAAGATGGAAAAGAACGCTGAAGAGATAAGAGAAAGGATCCAGCGAACCCAATCCTAACAGAATCCAAAAGCCAGCAACATTTTTTCAATGAAAGCGCAGCTAAGTTTGTCAAAGGCTTTAGACAGGTCCAGTTTGAGAATCATGCCCGGGATTTTAAAGGTTTTAAGAGAGTAGACCACCTCATGGACGACACTGTATGCCATCTAGAATCTGTCTTCCTTCCACATAGCCTGCTTGTTCCGGCGAGATGAGGAGAGGTAAGAGAGGTTTCAACCTGTTAGCTACCACTTTAGAGATAATTTTGTAGATTACATTGCAAAGGGAGATAGGGCGGAACTTACCAGGGTGAGAAGCTCCCATTTCTTTAGGAATGAGAGCCAGATGAGTAGCATTGAGAGCTAGAAGAATCCATTTTTTTTCCTAGATTCCTCTACAATTTCCAGAACTTCTTCCTTGAGCAGATTCCAACAGTGGTGAAAGAAGTCAATAGTGAAACCATTCGGACCTGGAGAAGTTCCATCAACCATTTGCTCCACTGCCGCCTCAACTTCTTGCATGGAAATGGGTTGCATAAGAGAGAGGTTATGCTCATTATTCACGAGAGAGGGAATGCGTTGGGTGACCCTGTCGATGGCCTCTTGCCGCTTATGGTTCGGTTCAGAGAGGAGTTGACTGAAATGGTGCGTTAGTTCATCGGATATTTCTTGGTGCTCCTCTAGAGTATCTCCAGCATCCATGCACAGCTTGCTAATCGTGTTCCTCATTCTGTGTTGAATAGTGGATTTGTGAAAAAAACTTGTGTTGCGCTCACCATCTTTTAGCCATTTAACCTTGGATTTTTTATTCCAGAAAATAGCTTCTTGATCACATCTTTTGTTGAGTTGGTGGAGGAGATCTCTTTCTTGAAGCTTAGTTTCCAGGGTAAAACCATGCTCCATTGGCTGGTGCTGGATAGAGTCTAAGCTTTCTTGAATTACCACTTTTTCTTTGAAAATATCTCCGAAGATAGTTTTATTCCAGTTTCTGAGATGACTTCGTAACCTTTTTAGTTTTTGGTGCATAATAGCCATTTTCGAACGACCAGAAAAAGACATCTCATTCCACCATGAGGTGACTGAATCCATAAAAGTGGGATGGGTGGGGCAGAATTTTTCAAATCTAAAGGGTTTGTGAAGGGATTGTCCCTGACTGTGCCAGGAAAGGGCAATGGGCCAATGATCCGAGCCAGCCGTGGGAAGAACAATAGCATCCAGAAGCCCTCCCATGGTAAGGATGGACTCCAAGACCAGGAAGCGATCCGAACGTTTAGCAATTTGGTTGACTCCACCTTTTCTGTTGTTCCATGTGAAGAAACCAGAGGAGGTTTGAATATCAACCATTTCACACGAGTTGATCATAGATTTAAAGGCCTCATCTTCCGCAGAGAGAGTTTCAAGGCCACCTTTCTTCTCTTCCAGGTTGGAAATCATGTTAAAGTCTCCACCAATGATTATCGGAGATTCAATATGCAGTCTCCGGAACCAATCAATATGATTTAGGAGGTTTTTTTTTAGTCAGCCAACTAAGGGCCATACACGTTCATTAAGAAGCCCCTGATATTGGAGCCAAGAATGTGGAAAGAGGTAGAAAGTGAATGCCTGGAGGCAAGGGCGTCGTCCAGAGTGATAAGTAGAGGGTTCCAGCTGATTGAGAGGCCACCCGAGGCACCCTGCACGTCAATTGCAATAGTGATACAATTTTTCCAAATCCGAGCCAAAATAGAGGTAGCTGAGTCACTAGGGCATTTGGTTTCTTGCAGAAAGAGGACAGAAGGAGGATCTTTTTGAATTTTCATTTTCAACAATCTTTGTTTAGTGCGACCATTGAGACCTCTAATATTCCAGGAGAGGAGCTTCATTGATTAACAGTTGGGGGGGTAGTAAAGAAATTAGTTAGCTGGGCATATTGGCCCGAGTCAACTAGCGCAGTGCCTAAACAATTGATTTGTTGAAGAGTTGATTTACGTCCTTTTTTATTATTATCTTTATGCGCTTTCTGTTTCTCTTTTTGGCCAGAGGTAGCCACTCCAAGCTGAGCTTTAGCCTTGACAAGAGCTTTGCGCAACAGCTAAATCTGCTTGGGAGGAATAAACTTAAAAGCTTTTCTGGTGCAAGCATCCTCGAGACCAATTAGATCAAGCCCTTCGGGAATTGCATCTTTCATGTCCTCTTCCTCTGGAGTTTCAGGATTTTGATCTAGCATATGCATATCTAAATGAGCCTTGCCTTGAGTTTCAATAGGGATTTCTAAGGACTTACCTGGAGAATACTCAGAGGGCTGAGAGGGAGAATTATCCGTTGATTTTGATGCATGCAACTGGATCGGGACTTCTTGATTCAAATTAGTTTTGTCAATGATCTTTTCTGGATCCATAGAAACTTCTTCGAGAACTTGAAAGCTGTTGTTGGTGGAAGAAGGATGCTCCGGAAGCTTTTCTTGCGTCGGCTTTTTGTGATTTCACTTTCTCCTAGCCATATGATGGAACCCTTGCTCATCAGAGATCTGGGGATTAGGTTTCTCACGAGCTTTATTCAATGGACAGTCTCGAAACAGATGCCCGTGGTCGTGGCATTTTCGGCATCTAAACGGGATATGTTCATAGTCAAGCGGCTGGATCCAGTCACTGTCTTCATGGGAGAGACAAATCGCATCAGGCAGAGCCTGAGCAATGTGCATGAAGACACAAATTCTGGCATAAGAGGTAAATTTATTCATTCTTGTTTGATCTGTCGTCTGAACAAAGGAACCCAGAGTATTTCCAATCTCTTGAAGGGTAGCTTCATCCCAATATTCTTGTGGGAGGGAAAACATACGTATCTAGACAGGGGCCCAAGAGAAATCCTCTTTTTCTAGGCAAAAGCGTTCAACCCAGTTCCTGAGATATAAACCTGCAGAATTGAAGAAGTACGGCCCTCCTTCTTCCACCCGAGCTTTATCTTCTAGGTGATGAACGATAATGGTAAAAAATCCTTTAGATCCTAACTGAAGATCAAAGTGCGCTTTAGGCTTCCATTTAGCTGCAATCCAACCCCGAAGGGCATGTTCAGTCGGCCAAAATCCCATAAATTTACCAATCAGATCGTGATCTTTCATTTTTTGCGCTCTGGCGTTTATCCTATTCGCCGGTAATGTTAAGCAGGGGCACTCAGCTGAGCATGGGATACAAGATTTATGCGTTTTGGCAAGATGTTTCTCTTTGTCCAACTCAGGGGCAGCCGTTGTCTTATCAACAAGCATTTTGTCGTCCATCCTTATGGGAATATCCTCTTAACCAATTCTCAATGAGTTGTTGGGACCCATGAGAATCTTTGAACTCTTTTTTGCTGAGAGAGACAGGGAGGGGCCTGGCTCACCCGATCCCCCCGATGCCGACGCCATGATGTCAAGCAGAGCCGGGTGGTTGGCTGGCAATCAAAAATCTTTTCAGAAGGTGCAAGGAAGGACGGTCAGAGGGCAGTGCAGGGTTTAGATTAGCGACAAACCCTAGCAAAGCTAATCGACCTCCTTGTCAGGATGAATAATTGATTTTTTATCTGGGACCAAAAATGTTACGGCCTCTCATGATTTCAGTTGTGACATGAGGGAATTGAAATATCTGCTCTCATAGTTAAATCTTATGGCTAAGGAGTGTGTGCCTCCTTCCCTTGTTAATCATTCGCTTGTTGTTTCCTTTTTCAATGCTTTACGGTAAACAACAATAACAAAAACACTGATAACTATAATAATAATGATAATTACCGGTACCCCTCGATGTAAAAATTTGACTGATTTTGTTGCCAATTTTAGTTGGTTGGTGAGTTTTTAAAATGTATGTGCATTTGATTATGGAGAAAATCAGCTATGAGGGAAATTGAAGAGTGAATAGAAGAACTAATTTAACCCAGCAAGAAGATAACATTAGAAGAACATACTACATTTCAGACATTGATCAATAGGTAAGTGCAAGGATAGCATTTGGTGCCTCTGTACTTTTGGTTTTTTCATTAAGACGAACATTTGATCCAAGAGTCGTGATAGTCGTAGCACATGGCGTTCACCCAGTCCAAATTTTGGGCAATGGAGGTCGTCCGGTACACCCTCTTTTAGGAAGAAGTACTATGCAAAATACACAGTTACGGTGAGGAGAAGTCGAGGGCAACCTGAAGCAGTGGCTTCCAAGTCAATGGTATGTCTCCACTCAGCGAAGAGAGTGCCTAAGTTCTCCATCTCAACCGCATCTTTGGGAAATTCCCAATTGAGGTCGAGGCCGTGAAAACCGTATTTCCTGTCCACAACGATGGTCGAATTTATGAACATCTTGTGGTGCTTTGTAGCTTCGCTGGCCATTAAAGTAAAGGCAATGGTATTCGATCCCTCGTCGCCGATAGAAATGAGTGTAACACATTAGCCCCCTTCAATGCTATGCAAATTACAGATTGAGATTTGATCTTAAATTTGTTACTGGAAAACTGATGGAGGAGATGTCAATGGTCTTACAGATATGAAAGGAAATTGGTCTTAAGTTCCAGTGTTGGTGGAGCAGGTTGTAACCCCTCAACTTACAGAAGGCACGTGCAGAGGTAGTTCTTAAATACACAAGAATTGCGGGATGTGGAAATGTCGGGAGGCAACAGTAAAATGAAAGTCAACCAATGAAATCGTATGTTTTGGGCATTCAATTACGTCGTGGATAGGGCTCAGATCCTCATAGGCTCGTGACAGACGACGAAGCCTCGAGGAGAACAAGCCCCTTAAAAAACGTGTTCGACGTAATTAAAGAATAAAAAAAATGAGAATACAATTAAAATTAAACGAGGTTTAAACAATAATTAAAAAAATACATAACATGCTTCCAATAAAGGGGTGGGCAAGCGTCCACTAAGGATGGGGAATCAAGATCCAACCCCTTTGATCCCTTACATGTAAAAGAAATGGAGGTGTTTAAACCCCTTACGTGTATGTGGAGTGGGGAGGGTGTGTTAAGGGAGGACTCCATTCCACACCCACCCTCCTCCATCCCATTCCCTTTACCCACCTCCAGTGTTCCCTTTAATGTAAGGCAATTTATTTATATTTTTTAATTTCTATCTTTTAAATTTTATAAATTTTATGTTTTTTATTTAATTTTTAATTTTATTTTGTTCTTTATTTTTAGATTTTGTTATAATTTTTAATTTTTAAAGGTTAATGTTTTCTCATTTTTTTATATTTTAATTTAAGTTTTTTTTTAATTTTTATGAATTTTATTTTCTTTAAATTTGGTTTATGTTTGAAATTTCAATTATTATTTTTAAATATATTTTTTTCAAATTTGTCTTTTATTATTAAAATGTTTTTTATTATTTTAATTTTAATATAAATTTTAAAATGTTTTTTATTATTTTAATTTTAATATAAATTTTTAGAGTGTTGAAATGTTTATAATTTATGTTGCTAAATTTTTGTGGTGGTAAGTTATTGATGTTGTTGTCGGAGAAACCACAGTATTGAAATGACCAAGTCGACGTTTCGGATCCATATCAGGATTCATCATCAGGACAATGTCGAATGTGGAGAGAGCGAGAATCATTGATAAACACTGGAACTTGGTAGAAGAAAAAAGTCTAAAGTCTAATGTCGGCCACATTAGACTTTTTTCTTCTACCCAGTTCCAATGTTTATCAATGATTCTCGCTCTCTCCACATTCGACATTGTCTTGATAATGAATCCTGATATGGATCCGAAACGTCGACTTGGTCATTTCGATACTATGGTTTCTCCGACAACAACATCAATGTTTATAATTTTGATTTCATGTCAAAAAGGGCTGTAAAAGGGGTTTTTATGGCAACAACATTTTTTATTCAAAGGTTGATTTTAGCATTTTTGTTGTTCCCATTGTTAAAGCCATGGTTTCAAAAAGATTGTAATTTCGTCATTGATCAATGGGAAGAAAATGTAAATGTCATGGTAACTTCACTTTTCATGTCAAAGGTTTATTTAGAGTTTTGAATGCAATGACACTTGTTGCCAAGGCATGTTACCGATAAGAACCCTTTTTTATTTGAAGGATATGGTTTTGATTGTAATGACACTAGCTGAGCTTTAAGAAAACTTGTAATAACTTGTAATCTTAACCTAAAAAAATGTTTCTACCAATACCAATAATATTCAATTAGAGGATTGTTTTTTATGCTTTTAATAATAAAAAATATATATTTTATTTATAGAATTCTCATTTTGAATAAAATAAAATTATCATTAAGAAAAGTTATTAATACATTAAAAACATGACTATAATTCTCATTTTCAATATGAAGTCATCACCAAGCTATAATGCAAAATATGATAAAACAAACATTACGTCTGAGTATGATAAAATAAACATTAAGTTTCAAAGTGAACAGACAGTTAACCAATATCCTAATATAATCATGGTTTTCTAAATTGGATTGGGAAGCTCCGACCAATTGATTGAAAATTACTATGGCTCAAACCATCGACCACAAAGCAAAGGCCAACGAGGAAGAATTCAACCCAAGAAATCTGGGAGCGTGGTAATTGTGAAGAAATTGGTAAGAAATCAACCTATCAACCATTCAGCGAAAGGTATTATGACTATGGCTCAGTCACACAACTTGTCGTTGTCAAAGAAGATCAGCCCCTTCCAAAGATAGAAAGCAGCCAAACACCTCTACAAAAAAGTAAAACAAATTTACCTTACCAGAAATGACAGAAGCGTACCAGTAGTAAATGGGGCCAGTAACCAAATGAAAAGCCATTTTGTATCTAATAGTAGAACTACCGAGAAACTCCCTTAAAATGACTAAACATGAAACGACATAAATTACTAACACGAAACTCTCTTAAAATGACTAACCATTATCAGTTTAAGCAGGATGTTTCATGATACAAATGATTTTATTAGAAAATTGGAACAATCTGTCACCTTCAACACATTATAAAGGTCAAACCAGAACAGCCTTGGCTGGCATCAGCACATAAAGAGGGAACACAGGAGCAAGAATTGTTGGACTTTAACAGATTCATTTCAAGTATTTGACCAGACTTGTTCTTTATATTTATCTTGCAAGTTTTTATTAAAAGAATTCGAGTGGCTCCCGCATTCACAAATAAATTTGTAAAAGGTAAAGTTGATCTATCTTCATTGACCTTAAGAAAGTCATTAATCTAAATTTCATATACCATAAGCAACATTCTCTCCTAGTTTGTATTGAATATAGACATCAGCATTTAGATTCTTTTACAAGTACACAGCAAATAGAGTCTTACAAGTTTTTGTGGGTATAAGCCAATGATTTAAAACTCGGACTAGTTTGAATTTTATGACTCAGTTTACTTTACAAATACCTAAAATATTACAATTCTAATGAAAATATATATTTTGAAGACTCCGGATCATTACATACAAAATATGCAAAATCTGCCAACATATACATATTTGAAACAAAATACATAATCACTATAAATGGCCTCTAGAATCCAAAACACAACATGCTACAAGGTACTAGCCTATTACATATCTGAAGCAAAATACAGAATCACTATAAATGGCCTCTAGAATCCAAAACACAACATGCTACAAGGTACTAGCCTATTACATATAACTTATCAATAAGATTAATCATCAAACCCATCACCACGGTTGGAAATGGGATCCTCAACATGAGCTATAGGACCATCCTTTAGCTCGGACTCGTCAGACTCCTCAAGGACATCTTCAACTACAATAGTGGTACCAACAGAATCCCTGCCATGCTTGGTGCTACTACTAGCGAATTAGAATCCAAACCAATCCAACCCCAGTCATTAATATCAGGATCAAACTGTCAGGTGACTCTCCTCTACCCATTCTGAGGTTTTAGGTTGGGTCAATATCATCCAACACAATGTGATCTCTATCAGGTCTTTTGTTCAATAACTAGAGCAGATATTTTCATTTATAGAAATCCTATTTTTAGGAATCAGAACTGCTATTTTTAAGATTTCTATTTTTTAGCAGGTCTATATTTCACAGGTGGCATGTAGCCGAAGAGTAGGGTGATGTCTGGCATCTTCCAGGTGGACTTGTCTTCTGTTTGGTGCAGTTCAGTTAATTAGAATTCTAAAAACTGCCAAGTCTGCTGAATTTGGGTTGGGACCTGAAATTCTGTTTTCAACATATGAGGTCTGAGCTAGTAGATTCCTTTTACTTTATATATGTTATTACACAAAGCTATGTTTGAAGGAGTTTGGGTATATCTTTAGTAAATGACCTCGGAGTCTTGGTCAAAATTCCCTTAATAAATTTTTATTCTTCTATTGGAGGAGGTCTGATGAGGTTGGAACCCCTCTCAAACATCCTGAATAAATTAATGATAATATAAAAAATTTAAATAAAAAATGAATATTCCCCTTTACACCCTTCTACTTTAAGAATTTTATAATATCATCCTGGTTGGCTTGTGTCACTGTGTCAAGCAAATTGTTTTTCCCCAAAAATAGGGCTACGATATATAGGAAACCAAGCAAGTGTAGACTCAGCCGAGTAGGTATTGATTCGGCCGAGTTGGACTGGTTTGGTACCAAACCAGCTCATTCATACACCAAACCTGCCGGTTCAGTACCAAACTGTCGCCAGAGTCGATTTGGTGTCCGAGTCAGTGCCCTTGAGGGTTAATTTGATCAACTCGGCTGAGTCGAAGTCTGAGTAGACCAAGTTTTAAAACACTAATATAAGCAGGCGTGCTCTCTAACTGTATCTTCAACCAAGACTATATGTAAGGGTATGGTTGATATTAGGACAATAAGATTGGAGAAATATGTCAATCCATTCAAGGTCAGTTATGAGACACTATTTCTGTTTGACTATAAATAATATTAACATAAAACCTGATTTCCTTGCCATGAAACTAACGTAAAATCACTTGTTTTGAGCTAAAACAAAGTAATCTTCCAGTGCATCTCTGACAGATGATAAAGAAATTCTACATCCCACTGATTTTTCAATAGCAAATAGAATTAGCCAGCTTTTCAGTAGTTTGCTCTGATCAATTTGACTACACTTTAATTCTCCTAACCCTCGTTTATTGTACATACATGCAACTATTAAATTAGTATTTTCTAAAGACTCCCAAAATTGGTATTTTCTAAAGCATCCCAAAGACTCCCAAAACTAAAATACAGCTTTTACTTTTTATTGTCATCCTTTTAGTCTTGTCAATTACTAAATTCATATGCATGAACTTTCCACCTTTGCAGAACTGACATTACGCAGACTAAAGCGTGACAACTCATTGAGTTCCCTCAATTAGAAAAGATAATCGGATATCTTTTCAAAGACCCTTTCTTGTACCAAAGTCAAGAGGGAGAAAAACGCAAGACACTATACAACACTCATTAGGATGACACAGCTATAAAGCCTATGTCCATAACTCCCGTGATGATTTCATGTCCATTGCATGGCAAAGCTCAGAAACTGGGGCTGCCATATATTTTTAGAGGCAAGCATACTGCACTTATAGTTCTCTTTTCAGCAGGGCATCCCCCAATAGAAAAAGAACGTATCTTTCTTCAGTTTATATGCTGCTTTTATAAAGTATAGAAAAGATAATGAAAATAAGGGTTATTATCTATTGGAGACCTTCCCTTGCTTTGAGAAACATAACTATGCAATCTCTGCCAACAAGCTGGATTTGCTTCTGACCATTTGATTAGAACCTGCTTTCTGCAGGGTGCATAGTCACCCTATCTAAATTCATACAATCAATGATTGATAGCATCAATGTGACAATCTCCAAGGAAATCTATGTGAACATCATACTATGATTTATTTCATTGAAAACCCATACTAGTTCTTGCTGAAACACTGAAAGGTAAAGAAATCCTTGGAAAAAATGATATTCGTTACAAAAGATAATACCAACTATACAATGGGGTATAAGTGCCAAGAACAAACCAAATAAATCATATGAGAATGAGTATGTAAATAAATATTCAGTACAAGATGTCTCTTGCTTGTAGCAGCAGTATCACTGTTCAGTAACAGTTATTTTTTGAGCTGTAACATTGCAATTTTATTGTTGGACTATGCAGCATTCCATTCAGGTCATAGGATAACTGAATTGTGCTAGCATTTTACTCGGAACATAGTGTGACTGGATTTTCATAAAAATTATACCAGAAAAAAATCTGGGAAAAGCATAAAATCCGGGAAATCTTCATACAGACATCAAGATACCTTCTTGTCAATCAGAGAACTGAACAATAGTAATCTAAATAACACTAGTCATTCCAAGCTTCTTTATATTAGCTATCTCCTTTGCAGGGTTTAAACCCTTAGGGCAAGCCCGAGTGCAGTTCATAATAGTATGGCAACGGTATAATTTGAACTCGTCAGTTACTGCATCTAGCCTCTCCTCCGTATATTCATCACGACTGTCACTTATCCACCTGCGATTAAAAACAAAATTTACATCATGTCTTATTATTCATCCTATCATCTCCAAACCAGCAGCAAATCTAGAAAACAAACAATCAACATGCAAGATTTGACCACTGCACTGCTTATGTTCACAGAAAAAAACGTTAGAAGAATGCAATAGACATTTAATTTATATCATTTTAAATTGTTCTATCACTCCACTCCCTTGTCTCCACACTTTAAAATTTCCTGTTGGAAACTTCAACCATGCAGAATGCATATGAATTCATGTTTATATAAAGCTATACTTATGCACATGCATCAGGCACACTTTCTGCATTTGACATTAAGCTACAAAAAAGCTGAGGGAAAACTTCAACGGACAAACTTCATCATTCACTTTGACATGGATAACAATAAATCATGTCTCTTGTCCATACCATGTTGCACTTCCTTAACACATACATGGAGGGATTGTAATTTGTTCTAACCATGAAATTACTTCATAAAGTAAGAATTATACTCTTGAAATCAAATGTGAAGTTAAAAGCTTGAACCCTTTACAATGTTTTAATGAATCTAAGCTAAGACCTTTGTTCTTATTTCTCTACAAACTTCCAAAATTCAGCAATCTCTCTTCCAAGATACAATTTTGGGTGGTTGTTGCCATGTAGTGTCATTTATTAATGTTTTAATGAATCTAAGCTAAGACCTTTGTTCTTATTTCTCTACAAACTTCCAAAATTCAGCAATCTCTCTTCCAACATACAGTTTTGGGTGGTTGTTGCCATGTAGTGTCATTTATTATGTGATGTATTTTTAAGTTCTCTCTAGTAGTACAAACTTCAGCCTGTGCTTTCTTTCCTCTAAAATGGCAATAAGGTGAAACCTTTTGTAAGCCAAATTATATCTTTATAAGATGCTTTAGCTCACATACTTAAGGGAATCACTAAATTTCCTGATGTACTTGTACTCGTGTACCATAACCATGTCATAAACGGTTTCAGAGTATTAGATTTTTTAAACCAGAAAGGGAAATTTTCAAGTGGATCCTTGCATGCATAAGATATGAAAACTAGTTTCCAAAAATGGATAGAAATAGGGATCCTAAAAGAATTTCAGGATTACGCCAAGAAGATACCAAAGAGTGGTCCAGCAGCAAGCAGCAAAGGTAATATGGATTGTATAAAACAGAGACCCAAGTTCAAAACCTGTGTTGGTGTAGATGAGGCCACGTGCAAGCCCTGCCTGGTTTTGAAGCCCAAAGCAACTGCTGTCAGTTTCTATCAGTATTTACCAAAAAAAAAGGATCAGTGGATTTCAAATAAATCCCTTATTTTTTCTAAAGACTTCTATGGGGTATTGTACAGATGTGGTGGGAGCAACAGAATAAGCAGTGTGCTGAAAGCACTTCCTAGATTGATACTTTAGGCCTTGTGCCTCAAGATGTTTGTCGTGAGAACTGCAAACGAAAAACAAGTCAAAATTCTAATGAAGCATTCTTGGGCAATGGACTCACTTTAAGATGCCTTCACTAATATTCAGCAAAAGAAAAATATCAATCTCATTCTGAAGCCGATGCATTTTATCATTTGATAAACTACCTTACAGATAGCCATATTTTTGGCAGTATTATTTGATTAGAAGTGCAACTATCAAGATCTAATCTATGTAGAATAATGTAGATTGTGTACAGTTATGTAGACCCAGAAAACAATTTGGCATTGCTGAAGAGCAAGAGTGTGGCTTGGGGGAAACTGTTGATGAAATTGTCATTGATGCCGACATGGTCTTGATGTCATTAATGTCACCACTTTGCTGAAGATGTTGAAGTCCTGCTAATGATGCTGAAAACCCAGGAGATGGACATTGAAGTTGAAGGNTTGAAAACAAGTATAAATAAGAAGTCACACGATCTCATTTTTGGGGGTGTGTGGATTCAACGGGAGATTGTTAGCTCTGACTGAGGAAGTCGCAATGTTAATATAGATTTTATTTTTCTCTGTTTTTTTTAGTCTTTACTAAGGCAGACTCAGAAAGTTGCAGAGGTGATTCGGTGGTGGATCCATGAGCTCAGATTTTCGAGTGAACAGAAGGCACTGAGGCAGCCGCTGTTAGAAGACAGGGTTACTGCTGTTTTTGAGTGGACGTTTTAAGTTCTTGCTGCTTCTTTCTTCTCGTGGGCTGAACCGTGACTGTCTTGAACCCTCCTGAGTAACACGTGACTCTTGGTGACTGTGTTGCTGGTTCGCGGCTGTAAAAACACCTTTGAGCAGGCCGAGGCTATAATTGTATACCTTTTTTTGGCTGTGACTGTTTGTATGCCCTTTTGGGCTTGTTTATGAATGTGTTGTGACAATACAAAAGGAGCAGCAGCAGATTGTGATCTCTAATTAGCAGATCGGGGCTCCCTTTCATTAGATCCTCTCTCAAGGTGACAGATCGGTCCTCCTTTCAGCACATCGGAGCTCATAGGGGCTTCACATTGCCAGATCAGACCCCACGTTATCAGATCAAGGCTGCTAGTTGACAGATCGGGCCCTACAGGAAATAGATCTATCCTTTCTGCAGTCAAAATTCGTATGTGAATCATATGCTAGATCGGCCAGCCTAAAACCTCCACGTTGAAGTGTATAAATAGAAGTAAAACCTGTTTCATTTCAACTGTGAATCATGTGAAAGGATTAAGCTCTGGTTTTCGGATTTGCAAAATGGACTGAGGTAGTATACAAAGAAGAGCAGCAGCGAAGAAGAGCTCGGGCAACAGAAACCACAGGAACATGTTCTGATCTTGTGTGATTTCAAGCTTCATATTTACCGAATACTATTTACTTGCCACTGAGTTACTGTTGGAGTCTTTGGAGTCGAGCTGCTACAGGAGTCATACTCACCATTGGTACTACATTTTGGTCTTAAAAAGGGGCTGTCATATAGCGAGGAGGAACTACTGATATATCATTGATTAGAAAGGAGAAATCAGAGTATTCTTATTTGAGTTTGCTGCTGAGTTGCATCGTGTCTTGCTCAAATGTGAAGCCAAAGGGAGAAACTCTTCGTATCTGAGTGCTACTACAACTATAAGTTACAGACATTTATAACAACGTTGGTTGTGTCTGTGGAGGCATCTAGATCTGGGCCGTGACTCTTGTGGGATGCTAGATCTGAACCGTCACTTTAGTGGGCTGCCAGATCTAAACTACCTTCTCTGGACTGATAGGACTATGCCATGACTGTTCATCCTGATAATTGGGAGCTGTGACCTATTGCTCAGTCATCTAAGGCTGCTGTAACATGTTTAGTGGGCTGTCTATGGACAGAAAATGAGGTTGAAGATAGACTGTGTTTTGGACAGTGATGTGTCTGAAATTGTCTGAATATTGACTAGTGTTAAGTGTTCAGCAAGGCTCAAGCATGTCAAGAGATTAAATCCATGACACATTACTGCAATCAGAATGGAGAATAACTAGTGAAGGCACTTATCCGATTGATGACCCTACACCCACATATGGATTAGACTTAGTAGAACTTGCAAAGGTTTTTGTTTGATGACCCCTAATGCAGCAAGTCATTTACAGCAATGATGAACAGGTTATGCTTTTATATACATGGAAGATGAGCGTGATGCAGAGGATGCAATCCGAGGGCTTGACAAAACAGAATTTGGCAGGCAAAGACGCTGGCTTACTGTAGAGTGGACAAAGTCTGATACAGGTTTGAAGCCAGCAAAGACTCTATTTGTGATCCAAACAATACTAGAGTCAGGGATCTTGAAAGGTATTTTGAGCCTTATTTGTTGTACTGTGATGAAGAATGCAGTACAGGTATGCAGTGTATATATGTATAGTGAAGAGTCCTGCAGTGTATAAACAGTATGCTTTATATGCAATAAATATTTGTGATGTGCAATAATAATGGACAGAAGTCTGTACTAAGTGGTTAACAGTAGAGTGATGACATGAGCTGTGTTGATCATATGATAGTGCCTTGAACACTATGATGAGTACCTCATGATGTTCCAGATCTTCTTGGTAACATTGGAACCTTGATGACATTGCCTTGATGCTTTATGCTGCAGCAGCAAAGAATGATGAGCACAGATGTTGATGAGCAGCAGAAATTGATCAAGTAGTTTCTAGAATGATCAGCAGAGATACATGAGCAGTAGACAGTGATGTTTTGGCAGTGATTAGAGCAAATCCTTGTGAGCACATACTTGAACAACAGGTTTGACAGGTTGATGACAATGAGCAGCAGAACTGATTGATGATTAGCAGCAGTTGATTGAGTTGGAAAGTGGATTGAGGTGTTGTCGAGCAGACCTATGACCTGCAGCATTGAAGAACAGAGTTTGATGATCAGTGATAGGAGCTGTATGATGACGTGACAGTGAGCAGCGTTGATGGTGAGCAGATGATCGACAGTATTGACCAGCAGATTACAGAGACAAGTGATTGTTGATGTAACAATAGGCTTTGATTGTAAATGCAAGCTTGTCTTGCTTTTGAGGTTAGGATACCTCAAACCCTTCTTAGCAGGGTCTAAGAAAACCAGGCAGGGTCCTGGATCAAGAGTTGGTGCTCTCCATATCAGTAGGTGCTGATTTTGCCTAACGGTTGTAGCCGGACCAAAAATAATACAAAAAGATTACAAAATTATGTTATGTTGTGTTCTTTTGTGTTATGGTTCCTGATGATCTAAATGCATATGATATGTGAATGATGAAGTTTATGAAATGATTATGAGATTGGTAGAATTGGTAGTTAAGTGTGACAAGTCAAGAATAGTTGTAAAAATTGCTTTACACTGATTCACCCCCCCCTCTCAGTGTCTACAACTGGTATCAGAGCAGGCCTTCGTAACGAGCCTAGCAAGCTTGAAGGAGATCCTCAGACACAATGGAGGAAAAGAAAGAGTCATCAAGCAATGACGTGCCTGTACTGGATATTGCAGATTATTTCAGTTGGAGGAGCAAAATGAAGGCTTATCTGAAGAAGTTCGGGATTTGGGAAATTGTCATCAATCCACCTGCTCCATCAAACAAGAAAGGAAAACCAACTGCACAGAAGGAAGCAAAGAAGGACAACACTACAGCCTTGAAGCTCCTCATGGATGGACTTCCCAGCTCAGTGAAGGAAAGTGTAGGAGAGTACACTTCGGCAAAAGACCTATGGTTCAAGCTGGAGAGTGAGTATCAGAAGGCAAGACCAGAACCCGAAAAGACAAATAAAAAATTAGAAGACAAGCCTCTAGAAGAGCTCGATCAAGAAGAAGATAAACAAGAAGAGGACTCCAGTAAAGGTATGAACTCTTGTGATCATGATAGCTTGTGTGATGAAATTGAGAAGGTTTTTGCAGATGATGATGAAGCAATGTTGAAAGCTAAACAGAGAATTATAAACTATGTATGCAACATAGATCTCAGAGCTGATTGGTTCTTGAGCAAAGTTGATCTTAATCAATCTGATTACAAGGTGTTTAGGACAACAACCTTTGATTATATGGATAATCTCCAAAAGCAGAATGTTGAACTAAAGGAGTTGCTTAAGAAACTTAAGCATGAAGGAGTAGGTTGGCTGAAATTGCTGAGGGGAAAAGGAAGTAGAAAAAGAAAAGCTAAAGATTGATTTGATCGATCTAACCCTAGAACAAATGAACCATGATAAAAACTCAAAAATACTTGAAGAAGCAAGAGAGGTAAATCATGACTTGAAGACTCAGCTAGAGGAAGCCAAGAGGACAGAAGAAATCTTGAAGAGACAGCTAGAAGAAAAGGAGGAAACAGTCCAGAAGCTGGAAATTGAGGTAGTTGGTCTCAGGAAGAAAGGTAAGAAAAATGAAGCCTTGGTAAAGCTCCAGGACAGTTCAATTGTCCTAGATAAGATCTTAGATTGCCAAAGATCTCCACTCGACAAAACTGGTCTTGGTTACAAGAAGAACAAAGAAAAACTTGAAGATGACACTTGGTCTTCGAAGACTCCAGAAGCAGGTCCATCAACGTCCAAAGCTGCCCCCCAGGCACCTGCACATGACAACAAGAATTTTGGAAATTCAAAGATGAAACAAGGAGTTAGGTCTGTTCATCAAAGCAATTTCATAAATGAAACAACTACAAGACCCAGGTATGAAAATGGCTTCAATGGTTATTGTTATTTGTGTTCTAACTTTGGTCATAAGGCTATGGATTGTAGGTTCTATGGAAGAAGAAGGGCTGGAAGCCCCAATGTCTCAGTTAGATGTTGGACATGTAAACAAGTCGGACATGTTGCTGCCACATGTCACACATTGAGATGCTACACCTGCAGTGGATTTGGACACAAAGCCCATGAATGTGCCAGTCAAAGAAGTCAAGCAAGAAGGAGTACTCCATACACATCAGCAAGAAGATTTGAAGATCAGAAGACAAATGTCTACAGTCAAGGACACTCTCAAGCTTGGAGAAATGAAGTTGATCAAAGAGGTGTTGGAAGCTCCAACAGCTCAGTCAAATGTTGGTCTTGCAACAATGTCGGTCACATTGCTGCACATTGTCGTACGATGAGGTGTTATAGCTGCAGTGGCCTTGGGCACAAAGCTCAAGATTGTTGGAGTACACGGAAATAATCCTTGAGAAGTTACCTAGACAACTCATCAGGGAAGGCCAGTACAAATGAAGGAACAGATGCTCAAAGAACAAATGTCAAGAAGCAGGTATGGATGAGGAAGACTGAGCAGTTGCAGATAGGAGAAGCTGATCAGAGCAGGGAGGATGGCTGCCATATGGCAAGCCAAGTGTAAGGTCTCTCAAAGACCTTAACACACCTTGAGTTCATGAGGCTGGAGAATGAACTCAAAGGAGAAAAGATGGTTACTCCAGGTATACAGACAGGTCCTAGGATCGTGCATATTGACAGGGGGAGCAGTTAGCAATGATCAGAGATTTCAGAGACAGGTATGTGGACACCCTTTGCCATTAATGCCAAAGGGGGATAGATGAAGACAAAGGGAGAGATGCAGACAAAAGGGGAGCATGCTCTTAGGGGGAGCATGAGTTGTTGTCATCAATGACAAAGGGGGAGATTGTTGATGAAATTGTCATTGATGCCAAAATGGTCTTGATGTCATTAATGTCATCACTTTGCTGAAGATGTTGAAGTCTTGCTAATGATGCTGAAAACCCAGGAGATGGACATTGAAGTTAAAGGTTGATGACATGGCAAGAGGAATATGGGCATTGGATGACATACCTTGCAGCATGTGGACATACCTTTAGGACATGACAGCTTGGGCAAACCATGACATGACAAAGAAGTGATAAATATTAATGACATGGCATGATTGGGCTTTGGAACATCAAATGGGGAAAATGACCCATCCTGTGGTCATTTGTGGTTTGTATCTCCTAAAGGAGTCCTTAAAATCCTTGCATGAACCCACACACTTGGCAGGTAGTTAATGATGATGTATGATCCTTCTTGTGGAGCATGTGGACATACCTTGCAGACATTGGGTGGTTTGAAAATCATAATGGTCATGGATATACATAAAATGGGAACCTTTTCCAAGTATCCTGTATTTCAAGAAAATTCAAATAATCACAATAAAAACGTGTTTGAAGATGTTGGCCCAGTCCAAATAAAAAAGTTATATGCACATCCAGCAGGTCGGCTCCATAAGATTAAAATATTATTGAAAACAAGTATAAATAAGAAGTCACACGATCTCATTTTTGGGGGTGTGTGGATTCAACGGGAGATTGTTAGCTCTGACTGAGGAAGTCGCAATGTTAATATAGCTTTTATTTTTCTCTGTTTTTTTTTAGTCTTTACTAAGGCAGACTCAGAAAGTTGCAGAGGTGATTCGGTGGTGGATCATGAGCTCAGATTTTCGAGTGAACAGAAGGCACTGATGCAGCCGCTGTTAGAAGACAAGGTTACTGCTGTTTTTGAGTGGACATTTTAAGTTCTTGCTGCTTCTTTCTTCTCGTGGGCTGAACAGTGACTGTCTTGAACCCTCCTGAGTAACACGTGACTCTTGGTGACTGTGTTGCTGGTTCGCGGCTGTAAAAACACCTTTGAGCAGGCCGAGGCTATAATTGTAAACCTTTTTTTGGCTGTGACTGTTTGTATGCCCTTTTGGGCTTGTTTATGAATGTGTTGTGACAATGCAAAAGGAGCAGCAGCAGATTGTGATCTCTAATTAGCAGATCAGGGCTCCCTTTCATTAGATCCTCTCTCAAGGTGACAGATCGGTCCTCCTTTCAGCACATCGAAGCTCATAGGGGCTTCACATTGCCAGATCAGACCTCACGTTATCAGATCAAGGCTGCTAGTTGACAGATCGGGCCCTACAGGAAATAGATCTATCCTTTCTGCAGTCAAAATTCGTATGTGAATCATATGCTAGATCGGCCAGCCTAAAACCTCCACGTTGAAGTGTATAAATAGAAGTAAAACCTGTTTCATTTCAACTGTGAATCATGTGAAAGGATTAAGCTCTAGTTTTCGGATTTGCAAAATGGACTGAGGTAGTATACAAAGAAGAGCAGCAGCAAAGAAGAGCTCAGGCAACAGAAACCACAGGAACATGTTCTGATCTTGTGTGATTTCAAGCTTCATATTTACCGAATACTATTTACTTGCCGCTGAGTTACTGTTGGAGTCTTTGGAGTCGAGCTGCTACAGGAGTCATACTCACCATTGGTACTACATTTTGGTCTTAAAAAGGGGCTGTCATATAGCGAGGAGGAACTACTGATATATCATTGATTAGAAAGGAGAAATCAGAGTATTCTTAGTTGAGTTTGCTGCTGAGTTGCATCGTGTCTTGCTCAAATGTGAAGCCAAAGGGAGAAACTCTTCGTATCTGAGTGCTACTACAACTATAAGTTACAGACATTTATAACAACGTTGGTTGTGTTTGTGGAGGCATCTAGATCTGGGCCATGACTCTTGTGGGATGCTAGATCTGAACCGTCACTTTAGTGGGCTGCTAGATCTAAACTACCTTCTCTGGGCTGATAGGACTATGCCATGACTGTTCATCCTGATAATTGGGAGTTGTGACCTATTGCTCAGTCATCTAAGGCTGCTGTAACATGTTTAGTGGGCTGTCTATGGACAGAAAATGAGGTTGAAGATAGACTGTGTTTTGGACAGTGATGTGTCTGAAATTGTCTGAATATTGACTAGTGTTAAGTGTTCAGCAAGGCTCAAGCATGTCAAGAGATTAAATCCATGACACATTACTGCAATCAGAATGGAGCATAACTAGTGAAGGCACTTATCCGATTGATGACCCTACACCCACATATGGATTAGACTTAGTAGAACTTGCAAAGGTTTTTGTTTGATGACCCCTAATGCAGCAAGTCATTTACAGCAATGATGAACAGGTTATGCTTTTATATACATGGAAGATGAGCGTGATGCAGAGGATGCAATCCGAGGGCTTGACAAAACAGAATTTGGCAAGCAAAGACGCTGGCTTACTGTAGAGTGGACAAAGTCTGATACAGGTTTGAAGCCAGCAAAGACTCTATTTGTGATCCAAACAATACTAGAGTCAGGGATCTTGAAAGGTATTTTGAGCCTTATTTGTTGTACTGTGATGAAGAATGCAGTAACAGGTATGCAGTGTATATATGTATAGTGAAGAGTCCTACAGTGTATAAACAGTATGCTTTATATGCAATAAATATTTGTGATGTGCAATAATAATGGACAGAAGTCTGTACTAAGTGGTTAACAGTAAAGTGATGACATGAGCTGTGTTGATCATATGATAGTGCCTTGAACACTATGATGAGTACCTCATGATGTTCCAGATCTTCTTGGTAACATTGGAACCTTGATGACATTGCCTTGATGCTTTATGCTGCAGCAGTAAAGAATGATGAGCACAGATGTTGATGAGCAGCAGAAATTGATCAAGTAGTTTCCAGAATGATCAGCAGAGATACATGAGCAGTAGACAGTGATGTTTTGACAGTGATTAGAGCAAATCCTTGTGAGCACATACTTGAACAACAGGTTTGACAGGTTGATGACAATGAGCAGCAGAACTGATTGATGATTAGCAGCAGTTGATTGAGTTGGAAAGTGGCTTGAGGTGTTGTCGAGCAGACCTATGACCTGCAGCATTGAAGAACAGAGTTTGATGATCAGTGATAGGAGTTGTATGATGACGTGACAGTGAGCAACGTTGATGGTGAGCAGATGATCGACAGTTTTGACCAGCAGATTACAGAGACAAGTGATTGTTGATGTAACAATAGGCTTTGATTGTAAATGTAAGCTTGTCTTGCTTTTGAGGTTAGGATACCTCAAACCCTTCTTAGCAGGGTCTAAGAAAACCAGGCAGGGTCCTGGATCAAGAGTTGGTGCTCTCCATATCAGTAGGTGCTGATTTTGCCTAACGGTTGTAGCCGGACCAAAAATAATACAAAAAGATTACAAAATTATATTGTGTTGTGTTCTTTTGTGTTATGGTTCCTGATGATCTAAATGCATATGATATGTGAATGATGAAGTTTATGAAATGATTATGAGATTGGCAGAATTGGTAGTTAAGTGTGACAGGTCAAGAATAGTTGTAAAAATTGCTTTACACTGATTCACCCCCCCCCTCTCAGTGTCTACAGAAACTTTGAAAATACCCAAAATTTCACCCCCACCATAAACCCCCGGGCACCAAAATATAAACTCTAGCCAAGTTTTTGGATCAGACTCTGCAAGTTTTTCTACAATTACCAAGTCTTCAATAAACTTGCCAATTCATGGTAAGTTAACTATGTTTGGACTTGGAAAGTAAACTTGGCTCATCTCAACTGCAAGCTGACCTGACTCAATGTGCATTCTCAGTACTTCCCGAGTCTATAACCATTGCCATGAGCATACTTTATGCTCAAATGCATTAGAAAGTAGATATTCATCAGCACTGTGGATGATTTGGCTTGGTTTTGTAGACTCTTAAGAGTATTTAAACCAGCATAGATCCATCTTAAACCCAGATCTAACAAGCACCAAGAGGGATCCAATTTCTTAAAGTGTAGATTTTGTTATCTAACTTTAAAAATTAATGTAAATTTTTTACACGTTCATAAAAATTTAAAGTTCGGGTTTAAGATGGATCTATGTTGGTTTTAATTCATTTTTTTTATAAGCCAAAATGGATTTTTTAATTACTTTTCATTTGGTTTTAATTTTTTATTTTATGAGCCCACATGGCTTTTCTAATTACATTTTTTATTTTGTAATGTAACATAACGTTACGTTACGTGACAACATCTCCCCCATACTAGGCTGTAAGCACCTCACTACTCTTGGTGCAATGAAATGTCCTGTTTACTTGGAGGCCAAGACTTTAGTTCTGGGGAGTCATTTTATAGTATTATACCAAATCACTGTTGAACTTGAATGCCAAATCTTGGCTTTAAAGATATAAATCTTGCTTGGGATGTAAATAACAATATAGACTACAATCATGATTCGTAAGTTACCATACAAAAATGACAACAGTATATTCAAAGATCAGGATCACAATAGCCGTCTCATCTTTCCTCAACGTTTAGACATAGTATCTAGCACATTCTATTGAAGATAATAAATGTAGAACACTCGTTTTCAAAGTTGATCAGTCTTGCACAGAATAGAAAAGGCAGCTAACTACAATTCTACCTTATTGACAAAAAATGTCAATGACAAAAGCAAGCTTATGAAAGGTAAGTTAAGAGGATAATAACCGAAACGCTTTTGATCAGAACATTAATAATTGTACCAATCAGTAGCTGCTAGAGAGAATTCTCATTCACAAGCTTCACAGGTCAGCAAAGAGACTAAACCAAAGTATTCAATAGGCAAGCTGTCGCATTTCTTCCAATTAAATCAGAAAATCCAATTTGCCACCCTACACCTAGAAGGGCCTGCATTTGATTTGTAGGAAATGAAGGAACATGAAAGTGATCAACTTCAGATGAATTTGCAACTGCTTTTTATCACAACTTTGATGTTTACACCGAAGAAGATTGCTTCTTAGCCTCAAAAATATGAAGCAGCAAGGCACCATGACCTACTGCTCTAAGAAGTTTAGCCAAGCCACAACCTACTTGTAGAAAATATATATCCTTGGCATGTAGTTACCATGTATATTGATGGGCTAAAGAGTCCATTCACGGATATGTCGAAGCCATGAAACCCATACCTCTTGAAGAAGCCATTCAGCAATCAGAGGCTAATTCAAAGGTTGCTAGAAGTCGTTTTACAGAAAGAGTTGTTCAGAAGTCCCCAAACAGCAATCGAGAAACCTAATTCCCCTATTAACACCACCATTGAACAATCTAAGGGCAGAATGGTAGACCCTATTATCATTGCTGATTTATGCACAAAAGAGCTATGTTTAAACTACAAAGAGAAATGGTGTGAGGGATATAAGTGCAAGACACCCAGGAAGTTCCACATGATTGAGATTCTAGAAAAGAATCGGCTGGGGTTGAAACGAAATTAGGCAGAGCAAATAGCAGAAGATGATGAAGAATTTACTAACATGGATGACAGAGATTAGCAAGACATTCCAATAGTTTCCATTGCTACCATGCATGGAATGACCCAATATCAGACCCTGAGTAAGGAGCAAGGTCAAGGGATGGACTGAGGGTGCACTTATCAATTCTGGCAGCATCCATAACTCCATAGGTTACAAGCTATTAACATAGGTACAGCTGAAAGTTAACCAATTACTAAATTTCTAGTGGCAGTGGCAAATAACACTGCCATGGTTTGCATAGGAGTGGTTAACACTTAAAAAAGTGAAATTACAACTGGACAGTTATGAATTAAGTTCTGAATTTTATATTGTAGATTTAGCAGGGGCAGATATGGTCATGGGAGTGCAGTGTTTGAAGACCTTGGGCAATTCAAATAAATTTGGCTGAGCTGTAAATCAAATTTGAAGGAGGGCAACAGAGCTTATCACAGTTAGAGTTGCAGCTCAGTGCAAAAAAGCTGATTCCAGCAAACAATTGGCAAAACAGCTTGCTAAGGGAGAGCTGTGTTTCAGTCTACAATCGAATTCTATGAAAGGGTTGCATGTCAAGGTAAAGGTGCAGAAACCAGCAAAAAAAGGGGTAGTGCAGCAATTGACAGACGAAATTGTAAATGTCTTACAGGATCACCCCTGTGGGCTGCCACCAAAGACGGGATAAGAACGCATCATTTTCAAAATGAAAGAAATCTTAAATGAATCCTCAGCTCTAGCACCACAACTTGAGAAATGGCTTAGGATTGTGGAAATATGGCAAGGATACCTAGATGACAAGGACATTATTCACGACTTGTCTGGATCCCATCCCACAGAAGTCTGTTTGGGCCTATTCTACTGCATTCGGCATCTTTATCCTCCATGGCAACATGTGCAAATTTTTGTACCCTAGGGCCTAGGCAAACCAGCTTTGTTGCTATCTTCAAAAGACCTCTGCAAGAGACCACCACCTTCACCAACTCGTGGAATCATATTGGTACACAGGACATACAGTGCTCAAGGAGGATTATATGTAATACATTCTCTAAGTTGTTTCGTTCAACATTAAGGAAGTGCTCAAGGGGGATTATATGTAATACATTCTCTAATTTGTTCTTGTTCAACATTAAGGGGGTATGTGAATCTTGTAATATAATATCTTTTCTCCATGGTCCTGTTCAAATTAAGGGGGCATGTTGAATACAGGCAAGTAATCTTCATTTTTTACTATGGTCGACCTTATATTGTAATTGGGTACCTATAAACCCACTCTCTTTTTCAACTAAAATCATGCTTATATTTAGTTGAGTTGCAGCTCAGTGCAAAAAAGCTGATTCCAGCAAAGTTGCAAACAATTGGCAAAACAGCTTGCTAAGAGAGAGCNCTCTCTTTTTCAACTAAAATCATGCTTATATTTAGTTGAGTTGCAGCTCAGTGCAAAAAAGCTGATTCCAGCAAAGTTGCAAACAATTGGCAAAACAGCTTGCTAAGGGAGAGCTGTGTTTCAGTCTACAATCGAATTCTATGAAAGGGTTGCATGTCAAGGTAAAGGTGCAGAAACCAGCAAAAAAATGGGTAGTGCAGCAATTGATAGACGAAATTGTAAATGTCTTACAGGATCACCCCTGTGGGCTGCCACCAAAGACGCGGTAAGAANGGTAAAGGTGCAGAAACCAGCAAAAAAATGGGTAGTGCAGCAATTGATAGACGAAATTGTAAATGTCTTACAGGATCACCCCTGTGGGCTGCCACCAAAGACGCGATAAGAACGCATCATTTTCAAAATGAAAGAAATCTTAAGTGAATCCTCAGCTCTAGCACCACAACTTGAGAAATGGCTTAGGATTGTGGAAAGATGGCAAGGATACCTAGATGACAAGGACATTATTTATGACTTGTCTGGATCCCATGAATCCTCAGCTCTAGCACCACAACTTGAGAAATGGCTTAGGATTGTGGAAAGATGGCAAGGATACCTAGATGACAAGGACATTATTTATGACTTGTCTGGATCCCATCCCACAGAAGTCTGTTTGGGCCTATTCTACTGCATTCGACATCTTTATCCTCCGTGACAACATGTGCAAATTTGTGTACCCTTGGCAAACCAGCTTGTTGCTATCTTCAAAAAACCTCTGCAAGAGACCACCACCTTCACCAACTCGTGGAATCATATTGGTACAGGACATACAGTGCTCAAGGAGGATTATATGTGATACATTCTCTAATTTGTTCTCGTGCAACATTAAGGAAGTGCTCAAGGGGGATTATATGTAATACATTCTCTAATTTGTTCTTGTTCAACATTAAGGGGGTATGTGAATCTTGTGATGTAATATCTTTTCTCCATGGTCCTGTTCAAATTAAGGGGGCATATTGAATACAGGCAAGTAATCTTCATTTTTTACTATGGTCGATCTTATATTGTAANTGTTCTCGTTCAACATTAAGGAAGTGCTCAAGGGGGATTATATGTAATACATTCTCTAATTTGTTCTCGTTCAACATTAAGGGGGTATGTGAATCTTGTGATATTGGTACAGGACATACAGTGCTCAAGGAGGATTATATGTGATACATTCTCTAATTTGTTCTCGTTCAACATTAAGGAAGTGCTCAAGGGGGATTATATGTAATACATTCTCTAATTTGTTCTCGTTCAACATTAAGGGGGTATGTGAATCTTGTGATGTAATATCTTTTCTCCATGGTCCTGTTCAAATTAAGGGGGCACGTTGAATACAGGCAGGTAATCTTCATTTTTTACTATGGTCGACCTTACATTGTAATTGGGTTACCTATAAACCCACTCTCTTTTTCAACTAAAATCATGCTTATATTTAGTTGGGTATTTATACGTCCTCTCTTATTTCTTCACTAAGGCTGACCTTGTATTTAGCTGGGTACTACTCCCCCTCTCACTGATATTCCTCATTCTTCTCTGTGGCCTCTTGTTTAGCTTAAGAAGAGGAATTAAGAATGGCATATGCATCACTTTCAGTCATTTCAACACTAGGAGCTAGGTTGTTTATTTATATGCCCACTCTCATTTGTATTCATCATTCTTCTTTGTGGCCCCCTGTTTAGCTTGAACGGGGATGTTAACATCAAGACTGACCCTATATTGTCTCAGGGCTAACGTAGTGTTAGGTTACAGTTGCCTTTTTAGTGTGTTTCTTTAGTGTTGCTGTACTTTGTAATCAAACAGTCATAATCATGTCTTACAAATGAGTGGTTTGAAAGTTCAAACATCTCCTCGGCATTAACAACACTTAATCCAAGGCTTAATATCCAATTGGTCCATGATCCCTGTTTAAAGAGCATGGAGGATCATTTGTTGGTGATCGAACTAAGAGATGTTCAGAGATTATTTTATGCATTAAATAATTGCCCAAGTGCCGTGCATTGCTTCCCTCCTTTAGGGTTTTAACAACGTCAATATAGGCATCCCTATCTTTGATCTGTGTGTGAGCATTTCTTGAGGTGCTCGTCTTATGTAGAATCTAGATATACCATGTTTTTCAAACATTATATCAGAGCACTTTTGAAACTCTGCTCCTTTGTTGATCGAGATCATCCCTAGTAATGTGTTGAATGCACAAAGTGCAGTTCTGTTTCTGCAATTTACAATCATTTCAGGTGGAATGCACTCCTCTATTACATCTGAAATGTTGTTTCCATCTAAGAGCACCTTTAATTCGACCAAAATAGCTTCCACTTTTCCCAGATATGGTTATTTATCTATGGTGATTTGAGAAGGGCAAGAAAATTTTCTCCATAAATTTTCTCTTTGTTGGATCATTGTTTTGATGACTTGGAGGACCAAGTCCATGTCCAGAGAGCTCAATTGTAAAAGCTGAACATTGCTGTGGATATAGACCATGATATGCTGGTTGGTTGTCACTTGTCAGTCTAGGCCTACTAGGAAAGCTGGCTCAAAGACATTTGATGAAGTATCTGTTCATGAGCCAGCCATCGCCATTGTTGAAATTTGAAGTTCTCCAGGTCAGTCCGAGGAAAACAGAGATGTCTAAAGTTTTAGGGTGGTCTTTCATCTGGTTATTGTCTGTTCGAGACCTGTTTCTGTGTTTTTTCGCTTTGTCAATTTGTCAAAGTTTATAGCAGCATGGTAATACTTGTAAAGGCTGTAGCATTCTCGAGACTGCAAACTGATGTGAAATTGCTGGGTTTATCTTTGTTGAACTATGAGGTGGTTGAATCTTTGGAAATCTTGGTAACTTTTTTGGCTGTTTTCATCAGCTTTTTAATATAAACTTTACCCATCTTTGTTACGAAGAATAAAAAAATAAGAAACTAAGAGGTTATTTCATCCCACGAAGTTGAAATCTAATAGAGACATATTTTGATCATCGAGAACCATCTTGCTCAAGCTCGTTTCATTCTGTGTTGTTTTTCCCAGGTACAAATTCTGGATGAATTTTGCAGAATAAATACCCCTCCCACAACATTTCAGGGAAAATAATCTCTCAAAAAGGGTTGCAAGCGGACTATGTTTCATTCTATTACTACCACATTAAGAGAGTACACTCTTGCGACATTAATAATAGCATATCTATAATATTTAAATTGATAAATTGAAAATGATAAAATATGGTGGACTATCCATCAAAAGCATGGTCTTGGTAAAGGCTTTGCTTCTTGCAACAGGAGGTACAAAGTTCAAAGTTCAAGCTTCAAATAGAGATGAATAATCTTCAGGGAAAGGTGCTGCACCAGCCAAACAACTTCTACATGCATGAGACAAGGTGCAATAATCTGAAGTTGAGGATGTTTCCCTAGCGAATAAAAAGTTGTCTACGTGTAGTTCCAAAATAAATGAGACTTATCGCGTCAAACATGTTGTGTTAAAATGGGTATTGAATGAAGAGCAAAGTTCAAATATCTCACCCCCTGTGATGTTATGTTAAAGTGGGTATTGAATGAAGAGTCGGGAATCACAGCTTGATACCAAGCGTACATATCTAAAAAGGAGGAAGCCGGGATTCATAACTTGAAAGAAAAGTCGGGATTCATAGCTTGATAAATCCAGAGCATACTTATCTATAAAGAAGCAGGCGATAAACCAAAAATAATAGCCTGCAGCACACAATGTTTTGAAAAAAAGAACGATACGAGAATCGAAGAAAGGGCTACAAACCTGTTAGCGTGGAGAAGCGCAGCGGGGCCGAGATACTTCTCGGGGTTCCACCAGTAGCTAGGGCAGGACGTGCTACAACAGGCGCAGAGAATACACTCGTACATGCCGTCGAGCTTGGCCCGATCCTTCTTACTCTGGAGAATCTCTTTTCCATCGGACGGGGGTGTCTTTCTCTTGAGCCAGGGTTCGATGCTCTTGTACTGATTATAAAAATTGGTCATGTCGACCACCAGGTCTTTGACGACGAACATGTGCGGCAAGGGCGTGATGGTGGTGGCGGAGTCGGAGGCGGTGTCGATCTTGGTGAGGCATGCGAGGCCGTTGCAGCCGTTGATGTTCATGGCACAGGATCCGCAGATGCCCTCTCTGCAGGAGCGCCTGAAGGTGAGCGAGGGGTCTGTCTCGTTCTTGACCTTGATCAGGGCGTCGAGCACCATGGGCCCGCACTCCTTTGTGTTTATCGTATAGTTCTCCAGCCGGGGCTTCTCTACGTGCTCCGGATCCCATCGATAGATCGAAAAAGTCTTCGGCTTCGATGCCTTCGGCTCTGTTGCAGGCGAAGCCGTGCTGGAAGAGAAGGAACGGGCGAGAATCGAACCCGCGCCTTCTCCGCTGGGGAGTCGACGAAACACGCGCGAGACTGCTGACATTGTATTCTTCAACTGGATGGATGGATTGATCAGTCGCTCTACTCCCTTCCCACGGCGTACAGATGCGATTCCAAATAGTCGCACGCTAACCAAATTTAAATACCTGATATTTTGTTTCTATATATACACATACTCAGAATGCAACACTTATTGTTGGCTTACGACACTTATTGTTGGCTTACGTGGCACATAACTCAACGCTTATTATTGGCCTACGTGGCACAAAACATGGTTTCTTATTGTTGGCTTACGTGGCTTAAAATTTCACCAGGGGCACCACTAGTCATTTCTAATTGAAAGAGAGTTTGCAATATTATATCCAAAATTCACCGCTTCATAATGGCATACGTGGCACAGAACTGAGCGCTTATCATTGGCCTACGTGGTTTGGAATTTCACCAAGCAGTCATTTGCAATTTTAGCTCTTTTAGTCAATGCAGGCAGGCACAGGGAAAGTGTTTTAAGTGTTGTTATAAGTATCATTGAAGCTCAATCAAATTTTAAGTTCGGTTAGATTCATTTCAAGGTAAAGCTTATAGTTTCTCTATTTTCATTTTACTATGTTTTATTCCTGTGAAGTTTTGACTTTTGAGTTCCATGTGGGATATGTTTTTGCTTTTTATGCTTGCCTTTGTCATTTCATCTCAACATATGTTGAGATATGCTTATGTATTTAATGGCTTTGCTATTTGCTTATTTTAGTGTTGTTTATAGATAAGTTAATTAACATACTTTTAAAGTGGCGAAATGAAATGTTCAAGAGGATATTGATATGTTGTAAAATGAAAAAAGTTGTGTATGTAGATAATATAATTTCAAAGTAAGTCTAGCAAAATTATGGTAGGTATAGTAGTCGATGAAATGAAAAGAAAACTCGATTACAAGTACTAATAAGCAATAAATATAGCATGTAATCGATGTCAAGTAAAATAAAATGTACAATAATTTGTCATACTAGAAAGTATGCATGTCTGAATAAAACAATAAAGGGCTAGGCAGTGATCAAGTTTGACTTTAATAATATTGGCAATCAACATTGGTATTTTCATTTGGTAGGGGGGTGTAGGGATTGATGCTTGCAATTTTTAAGTGTGAAATGGATAGAGAATGAAGGTGTGCCTCTTCCTTTATTCGAAGTGAGACATAGCAATATTTTTTTTCTAGTTGATAGTCATCATCTTGTTGTGCATCTAAACCATTGGTGAAAGTTGCAACACATCATACAATAGGTATAGACAATGCTTGGTGCATGTATTTGTTATGATTGTTTGCAAATAGATGTATTGTTGTGTCAAAACTTGAATGCTCCTCTAATGTCAATAATCTATTAGTCCTAGACTAGAGGAGGCTCGAGTCTTCCAAGGTTGGTGTAGTATTCTGGATGTTTGTGACAATAGTGCCCCTTTGACGAAAACAATATTGGATGACAGTAGTGCCCCTTCGACGGAAGACTGTTTCCGAAATTATTGCAAGGATAAAGTCTGTCCATGTACACTTTCCTAGAGTTGTTCTTGCATATATATGTTTGTTCATCATAAGTGGGAGTTATCCCAAATCATTGACAATAATTATTGACCGGTTGTCGAATGAGGAATTTTTTTTCCTAGAAAACGCTCACACAAATGATTCTCAATCTGCACGAACAATTTAGGCCCTATGAAGCTCATCTCATCAATGAGGATGTGTTGAATATGTTTCATCTCTTCTTGAAACACTTACAGGGCATGTCCTTGTAAAGGCTTCATGTCCTTTATAGGAATATGAAGCCCTACATGTATGTTAAACATTGCAACTCTAGTAGGGGTGAGGCGCAGTAGTGAGCTATCGCTAAAGGTTGCTTGAGAAGATAGTACCTTTTTTATGGTGCTTATAAGGTAGGATTTAACTATGTCTACATTTCCTTAGATGATCATCCTTAATGGTTATTTTGCTCCTTATACCTGTGAATGTTATAAGACTATGTCAAATGCAAGTAGTTGATTGTGTGATAATGTATTTGTGGAAGTAGGTAGGGGAGTGTTATCTTGTATCACTTCCCCACTCCTTCAGTTGTAGTCATTGTATTTTGGTGCAGTCTTCAATGTATATGTTGATACTTATGGACAATTCCATGTATGGTTAGTGTCAAAATCTTGGAGGCCAGGCATGTCAAGCTCATTAATGTGGATATTGCATGTAGGGACCAATCTTAACAAAACTCACCATTCATTCATATCCATGTTGGGATGTATGCTATGATTGGTACCTCATCTCCAAATGATGTTTCATTGGGAGTGGGTGCATGGATGTGATCAACATGCCATGCACAGTAGGTATTTTGTATGCTCTTCCAGTTTGGCAAAATGTCATTTTTTGTAAGGCTTATGTTTAAGTGAAGGAATGGAAGGGCTTATATAAAAGCAGTTCACTCCATCGTAATTTAAGAAAGGAATTGGAATCTTTGGTTGGAATGGAAGTAAATCGTGGCTAGACATGGACAATTGCAGGGATAGTTCTTTACTTCCACTTTTCAATTTTTTGTCCCCTTTTATATGATCATTGTTGTGCAAGGTCAATAAGAGAAAAGGGTCCAAAGTTAGAGGTCACTACAAGTAGGTATCTACGAAACTGGATCCAGATAAGTAATTGACCGAGTCAGGAGATACAAGACTGAATATTTGGCGACCAACATTTAGCTTGGTGAAGGATCGATAGTGATCAAGTTTGCCTCTAATTATATTGGAAATCAACATTGATATTTTCGTTTGGTAGGGGGAGTTCAAGGATTGAGGCTTGCAATTTTAAGTATGAAAGTGACAGATAATGTGGGTGTCCCTCTTCCTTTTGAGGTGAGATATAGCAATATTTATTTTTCTATTTGATGGTCATCTTCTTGTTGTGCATCTAAACCATTGGTGAAATTTGTGACACATTGTGCAATAGGCATAGTTAATTCTTGGAGCGTGTATTTATTATGATTGTTTGCAAAAATGTTTGTTGCAAGGAGATGTATTGTTGTGTCAAATCTTGAACGCTCCTCTACTAACAAGAATATATTAGTCCTAAACTAGAGGAGGCTCCATCCTTCCAAGGTTGGTGTAGTGTTGCAGATATTTGTCAATAATTGTCAGAAACAAAGTTGGGTGACAGTAGTGCCCCTTTGATGGAAGGTTGTTTCTAATATGATTACAGGGGTAAATTATGTTCATACACACTTTCCCTAAGTTGCTCCTGCATATATAGGTTTGTCCATCACAGGTGGGAGTAGTCCCAAATCATCGACTATAATTATTGATTGGTTGTCGAATGAGTAATTGTTTTTTCTTAGAAAGCACTCATATAAGCGACTCTCAATCTGCACGAACGATTTAGGCCCCATGAAGCTCATCTCATCGATGAGAATGAGTTGAATATGTTTCATCTCTTCTTGGAACACTGATAGGGCCTTCCCATGCAAGGCTTCATCTTGAAAGTAGTTAACTCAAGCAGAATTCAAGAAAGGCATTGGAATCTTTGGTTGGAATTGAAGTAAATCACGACCAAACATGGACAAATGCAGGGATAGTTCTCTTCTTCCACTTTTCAATTTTTCATCCCTCGGTATATGACCATTGTTGTGCAAGGTCAATAAGACAAAAATGGTCCAAAGTTGGAGGCCATTGCTATAATACCCCCGTTTTGAACCTTAGTGTATATATTGGCTTGATGTGTAAATATTGTGTATATGCGATGTATGATTCCTAACGTGGAGCTCAAGGCTAAGGATCTGCTAGCGAATGCCTAAGAAAAAGCATGTAAATATTTGTAATGTAAATAAAATTTATAAGGCTAGATATGGAGGCAACAACAAAACGATGGAGTTGTGTGTTATCCACTAGGGAGAGGTGAGGGGGTGTGGAAGAGTCAACCCTCCATTGCTAAGTGTCATATTGAGAACCCAAGAAGGAATCCTTGCCACTCTTAATTTTGTTGTAAGGAGGTAGTTGAGAGATAATCTTTTGTGTCTAATGGAGCATGGGGCTAAGTTCAGACTTAGTATGTTTAGGTATGGGTCAAATTAATGGAAGCAACAGTCAAGTACCTTGTGGAAATGTGTTTCCATGTACCAAGAACCCAAGGTAGGGGATTCATGACCTAGTACTGAAGTATGCACTGTGCAATAGGGTGGTGTGTGATGTGTGTTCCTTCGTCTTGAACCCTATGTTGAAGAACCGTTGTTGAATTGGTCACGTGTCTTGCATACCCAATATAAGCCATGGTAAAATTGGCATCCTGAGTGAAATACAAGCCTGAGAGCATTGGAAATGCTAAGAATCCGTGTGGATTGTGAAAACCAATGAAGCCACAATATCTTTGTCGATTTAGCATATTGGACCTTCTATACCAACCTTGAGGATATCTAGATGGAAGGGGTGCTCAAGGGACTGTGTAGCAGAGAAGGGGACCTTCCTTGAGCTGGGTGTGGTAGGGATGTGGGTGCCAAGGATGGTTGAAGCTGATAGAGAATCAAGTAGCTTTGTGGTTGAGTTCACTAGTTTAGTAGTCACTGTCTTTATTTCTCTATGGGGTTGATAAAATCCTATGTGTGTTGGCTTATCCTGAGTGTGTGTATCCATTGTTGTGAGTGAGCCTTAGTATAGTCCTTCCTAATGGATACCATATCCCAGCTCTGGGGCGGTCTCTAAGATGAAATAATATAGGCTGGAAAGAGACCTACGGTTGGGTGGAACGTTAACCTCACATAACCAATTGATTGGACGATTTCAATTGGAAATATTAGTGTTTTGTTGTTTATGAATGCTCAAAATTTCTATGTGATGGATGAATGTTTATTCACGTTGAATTGAATGAAATGGCATTTTTAATTATTCAATGGAATGCATGTTCATAGTCTGGAAATGAGTTCTTGTTGTGCATGATTTTATTGTTGTTATGCATGTGATGAATAGACTAGTTTAGACATGATTTGTACTTATAATTCAATTACATTTTCTACTATAAATGTTTAATTTGCACATGCAAAAGTCTCGCAGTAGGAAGATGGTATCGTCATGTGTTCGAATAGGCCAAGTGTTCAATTTATGAATTGAAAGAATTTTGCAAAGTTCCATGGCTGAAATAGCATGGCCAAATTCTAAGGTCAGAAGGGAAACTTGGATAAGTGTTGAATAGAAGGTTGTTTATTGACATGTCGAGTGTCGATGTGCCAACGCTGAAGTGTTGACGTCAAAATCAGCATAAGAAGTTGAGGAAATATATTTTGATGTTTTGACTTCTGACTCCCAATGTCAAAAACATGGGAGTCATCAAGTCGGTAATGTTCTTTGGAAATTCGTTTTGAGTTTTTGACTTCCAACTCTCGACGTCGAAAACGTCGGAGTCAACAAGTCAATATATTTTTGTCGGAAGTCATTATGTAGTGTCAAATTTTGACTCTGGATGTCGAAAACATCAAAGCAGAGAAGTTGGCATTGTTCGTTTGAAGACTCGTTGTGTTCTGACTCCCGAATCCGAACATCAGAAATATCAAAGTCAACAAGTCGAGTTAGTTTCATTGGAAACCTGTTTACTGTTTTGACTTTTGACTCTTGATGTATGAAAGGTAGTGGTTAGAGTTGGTAAGTCGGGGAGGAATTCGTTGAGGAACAACTATGCATTTCAACTTTTGACTCCCGATGTCGGAAACATTGGGGTCAGCAAGTCAAGGGTATTTGTTGGAAATATTTTTATGGTTTTTGAATTCTAGCTTTTGATGTTAAAAACATCGGAGTTGACAAGTTGGAGGTTATTTTGTTGGATCCTAGCTGTGATTTCAACTCCCAACTCTCAACGACGAAGAAGGACGAGTTTTGGGATTAGAACGTCGGAGTCGGGAAGGTGGATAAAGGTTGGGTTAAGTGTGTATCAATTTTTTAACAGTTGGAGTCAACAAGTCTGGGTTTTCCGTTTGGTTTTGTTATGTGTTCTGACATCCGACTCTCGACGTCGAAAAGGTTGGAAAAGTGAAAAGCCGGCAAGTTGAAATTGAACCGTCGGAAGTAGAATTTTACAGTCAAGATTGCTTGTAAGGTTAATTAGGAGATAATTAGCCAAGATGAAGGTGCTAATTAGTTTGGTGCATGTGTTTAAAATATTAAGAGGTTAGAAGTGGTGGATTGGGCGAAATTTGGAAGCCTGGTTTTGTGTAATGCTCCCTCTGATGATCGGTTTGGTCAAGAGGGACATGATAAAATGGCATTGAAGCAAAAAAAGTCAGTAAAGTGATGTTTGAATGAGTTCACATCATCCCAAAAGGGCCATCGAGGTGACTGGGGACGTGACAGAGCGGTACAAGAGTGAAGGTTGCAACACTAGGACCATTTGGGCTAGAATCCACACTTACAAGTAGAAAATTAGAGCAAAAGGTTGTAGCATTAGGGCTGCTTGGGCCGAATCCATATTTATAGGAAGAGGATTAGAGATGCACTGAAAGTGCATATGACTTTAACTTAACAAAATTGTCAATAATGGTAGTTTATATAAATGCATGAATGGAGCAAAAGAACCAAGGAATTAGGAGTCTTGTATATTCATCCATGAGATTGATTATAATGAGAAACAATAGTTGTGTATCATTTTATGTGTTAATAATGTAGTTAATAAATGTTTATATGATGCACAGTGCCTGCAGTTGACTATCTTTAAACAACTATAAAAAAGGACAACAAGCAGAAGGGAAAGGATTCCAAAAGCAAATGGTGACCATGAATGATGCCCAGGACCCCCATGAGCATGATGATGATATCCTTGGAGAAAATATGCAAGAGGAAAATGCTGAGACAGAGTCCAATGGGACAAGAGAGCATACCACTCCCAAGAATTTAGTTGAAACAATGAGAAGTCTGATTGAAAGGTTGATCAAATCTTAGGAAGAGCATAACCAAATTAACGTTGCCATCCTTTAAATCCTCACAGATATTTAGCAAAGATTTGATCTCGGGTCTAACCTAAGCAATGTCGATCAAAGAAACTAGAGATTTCGTCTAGAATCGGCACTAGAAAAAGGACGCCAAGTCCAAGGAATGGTGATGGGAACAAGGCACATAAGACATCTTTATCAAGATCATCTTCCAGCAGGTCATGCGATTCTTGTGGTTCTCGAAGTACCCCAGAACGTACTTCCCATAGGTTTGAAAAAAGAGGGATTTCTAGAAGAATTCCACAAGGAGAAATTAGAAAGGTAAGGCCTCTCACATTTAACGGAGAAAATAAGACAAGACAAGATGTAGAGGCATGGCTTCCTAGAACAAAGAAATGTTTATGGATTCATGACTACTCAGAAAATGAAAAGGGAAGAATTGTTATTTACAACCTCAATGGTCGAGCTTCAATTTGGTGGGAGCACCTCACGCAAGCAAAAATAACTAAGGAGAGGAGGATCAACCAGGAATGATTCTAAAGGCATTTCAAAGAAAAATACCTATCTGCCAGGCATTACGATAACAAAGAGTTCCACAAGATAAAATTGGGACAAAAGTCAATGGAAGAGCATGTCCATAAGTTTTTGGAATTTATGAGATATGTGGACTGCATAAAAATGAGAGCGTAAGGATTCAAAGCTTCCTTGGAAGTCTTCCCCAAAGTTACAAAGAAAGGGTTGAGTCTGTTAATCCGCTCAGTCTTGATGAAGGAATCAGAATGGCAATGCATTGCAATGAGCAAAGCAAAGGAAAATCAGAATTCAGTCAGCATGGAAGGGAAATCCAAAATGAATGTTTGACCAAAGAAAGAGTGGATTCAAAGCCCCATTTAGAATTCAAGCAAGGAATTTCTAGTCAGGGCAGCAAGCATGAAGTGGAAATGAACCAATAGTAGCAGTTGAAAAAGGACCACTTTGATGTTGGGGATGTGGAGGAAACCACCTGCTTAGGGATTGTTCGCATTGAAGGGAGAAACATCAAAGTTTGCATAACTTGGAAGAAGCAACTACAGTGGAGTATATGGCAAGGGGAACTTCTCGAATTTATGCAATGTTGGATAATCGCTAGGTGGACCATCAAACAACAATGGTGGAGGTTGAAGGTAATATTTCTAAGAAATCTATTTCTGTTTTGATTGATCCATGATCTAATCATATTTATGTTACTCCAAAAGTGGCTAAAGGTTGTTCTCTTATAAAAGTGCAACATGATAAGTCTTGGCTAGTTCAGTTAGCCACTATTACAAAGAGAAGAGTAAGTGAAATAGTGATGGAGTGCCCCATAGAGTTGAATGGACTCCTCACAAAAGTAAATTTGAATGTCCTACCATTAGGGTCTTCTGATACTCTTATTATTATGGATTGGTTGGAGAGGCATAGGGTCAAGGTAGACTGCTATGAAAAGGTTCGTAATGCATTGATGAAGAGGGACGGTCAAGATTGGTGAAAGGGACTCCCAAGCAGATTTCAGTCAAGCATATTTCAACTTTGCAGTTAAGGAAGTTGTGCAAGAAAGGTTGCCGACTATATGCATCCCATGTATCAAATTTATTAGAGGACAAAGGTCCAAGGATAAAGGATTACCAATTGTTGCAAGAGTTTATAGATGTGTTTCGAGATGAAGTTCCATGACTGCCACCAAAAAAGGACATCGATTTTATAATATATCTTGTTCTAGGGGTAGCGCTAGTTTCCAAAGCTCCTTATAGAATGAGCGCTCCAGAACTGGTAGAGTTGAAAATGAAGCTACAAGAATTAATGGACAATGAGTATATCAAACCAAGTGTGTCTCCTTGGGGAGCAACGATCTTATTTTCCAAGAAGAAGGATGGGACTTAAGGTTGTGTATTGATTACAAGCAGCTAAACAAAGTGACAGTCAAGAATAAGTACCCATTTCCCATAATTAATGATTTGTTTGATCAGATGAAGGGAGCCAGAGTGTTTTCAAAAATTGACTTGATATCTGGTTATCATCAAGTGAGAATAAAAGAGGAAGACATTCACAAGACAACTTTGTAAATAAGGTATGGCCACTATGAGTTCACAGTGGTGTCGTTTGGTCTCGCCAATCCACCTGTCGCATTCATGTGTCTCATGAATAACATCTTCAGCAGGTATGTGGATAAGTTCATGCTAGTGTTCTTGGATGGCATTCTTGTTTACTCAAAGAGTGAAGAAGAGAACAAGGAACACTTGAGAATGGTATTGCAGGTTCTCATAGAGCACAAATGGTGTGCCAAACTAAGCAAGTGTAACTTCTATAAAAGAAAGCGTACAATATTTTGGTCATGTTATTTCAGATGATGGGATTGCAGTGGACATGAAAAAAGTTGAAGGCATAATGAACGGGCCTACTCTAAATAATCTCACAGACATCGGACCTTTTATGGGCCTTGCGAGATACTATAGATGATTCATTGAGGGATTTTCCAAGATCACTCATCTAATTACATCGCTGCAAAGAAATAATGTTAAATTTGTAAGGTCTAAAAAATGTGAAGCAAGCTTTTAATGATTAGAGAATTTGCTTTCTAACGCTCTTGTTTTGAAGATTACTGATCCAGATAAGGATTTCATGGTATGCATAGACGCTTGCATTGAAGGTTTGGGTGGAGTGCTTATGCAAGAAGGGTTCGTGATTTTCTATGAGTAACAGAAATTAAAAGATCATGTGTAACGTCCCTGACCCTCTGACCGGGGAAGAGGACGCTACCATGACGTTAACCATCCGGGCTACCAGCCCCATGAACATGTGCATTCATAAAATTGCTGAAATGCTGAAATAAAATGCTTTGAACTAGAACATGCATAATTGATCATTTATCATACAGCGGAAGCAAACATACGTTCATACAAGCATTCTACATGTTCATCACATTCATTAACAGAAAATATGATTGCAGAAGTAAAATAAACAAGATTACTTATCTTATGAAGAACTCGTTCCACAACCAGCTACGTCGTTGCAACGTTCCACCCAACCATAGGCCAGCGTGCTCCTTAATCTCTCAACAACGCTGCCACCCCCAAGCTGGGCATGATTCTCCAAGGAATAAGGGAACAAGCAGGCTTACACATAGCCAAGGATACATAAAGCACAACCAAGCCAACACAGTTGGGTTTATTAGGCCATTAACAAGACGGCCAAGCCAACATGGTTAGGTTTATCAGGCCATCAAGGAGATGGGAAAGGCTAAATGCTAAGCTGGTGAGCTCATTATAGAGCTAGGAACACCTACACCAGAACTAGCCTGACTTCTAATACACCCACACACACCCAACATAAGGAATTAGTCCCTTCTCTGCTACACAGTCCCTCAGTCCCTTCTCTGCTACACAGTCCCTCAGGCCCTGCCTTCCCTTCCAGTGATATTCAGGGGTTGTGGAGAAGAAAGCCAGCCCTCTAACTCTGTCTGTGTGGTTTCCAAACACACCAGGTTTATCAAGCAAACCAAGCCCCCATCCCTACGCCCAACACAGTCCAAAGACCAACCATTGCACGCATGTAATCAATCAGCTGTCACAGCTTAAACAGGGAAAACGACTCCTAAGTCGTTCTTGGCCCTATCATGGCCAAAACGACTCCCAAGCGAGTTACACAGTCCCAAAATGTATCAGTCAACATGACTCACAACATGGGGAAACAACAGTCCTTCCTAGACAACAAAGTCACTGGGAAAACTTACCTAGACCACGTTGGGGAGGAAATACAGTCTCCCAGCCTGTGCGTGAGAGAAACTTGCACCAGAACCCAAAATACAGAGGGAAAAACATATGCACAAGCCACAAATTAGCGAGGAAAACTTACACATAGCCCCTGAGTGTAAAACGGCTCTCCACAGGAAAAACCATGGGTGATAGTGACCGAACGGCCCCCCAGCTTGCTGTGTGAGTAACAGCAACGCAGAACCCAGTGCGTGAGAGAAGATTCACACCGAATCCCAAATACAGGTTGAAACACACTCGTTTCCTCTGTGTGGAAAATGTGAATGACAGGGGAGACGACTCCCCTCTCCTGACTGCGTGAGACCAAACAAGAAAAGTGGCCGTGCATGAGAACAATGAACAGGCAATGGTCCCTGCATGAGGATGAATAGATCCGCCTATACATGAAGATGAATAGACAATGGAGAGGATGCGTAGTAGTCCGAAGTGTGTGAGCGTTTCAGCACCGTCCTGGAAAGAGTGGAGTCCGCTGGAGTGATGGCAGTGGTTTGCTTGCCATCGTGAGGTCAACCATGCTGGTGGAGTGTGCGTGTGGGCAAGGACTGACAGTCCTGCCACACTCCACTCCCAGCCATAACTGCCCCAACTATCAACAGTAGTTTTTAATGGTAGTGGTTGGATAAAACAAGGGAAGGTGACACGTGGATTTTCCCCCCATTGGCCAAGGTTTGACATCCCCCACCCTTATCCTTGTGAAAATCATGCCCCTTCTCAATTTAGTTGCCACGAATGTAGCTAGTTGGGTTCATTTTAATTAAAGATGCATATTTACATGATGACAAAACTTAATATTTATGTCGCATGCCTCAATACACCATCGGTGACAATTTCAACCCGAAACATAGCATAACCAATCAATGGTGGGGCCTTGAGCTTTAGCTCCGCACCATGAACATTTACAATATATACATCATATACATCTAATGCAATGGGGTCAAAACCGGGGTGTTACATTCCCCTCCCCCTTCAATAGCACTGTCCTCAGTGCTTTACAAAATTGAACAAAATGCCACATTGGTATCGCCTCAGTGTTCCACAGAATTGAACAAAAATGGATGTGCCAATCGCATGGCATCCTCCAGCTCCCATGTAAGCCTCTTCAGGTCCGTAGTGCTCCCATTGCACCTTTACCTGACCTATGGCCTAGTTTCGGAGCATTATGACCTTCCTGTCGAGGATGCGCATTGGCTCGATTCAAAACTCTCCCTCGGGTTCCACCTGAATCACATCCCAATTTCTCACATGGTTAGGATCATGTACATATCTATTAAGCAAAGAAACATGAAAACCATTATGATTCCTAGTGCTAGCAGGCAATGCAAGTCTATATGCAACTGGCCCTATCCTTTCAAGCACTTCAAACGGCCCACAGTATCTAGGTGACAACTTGGCACAACTTCCAAGCTTCAAGGAACTCTTCCTTGCCCTCACTTTGAGGTAAACATGATCCCCAACACTGAACTCCCTGTTCACCCTATGCTTATCCACATAGCTTTTTTGTCTATCCGGTGCTACTTTCAGATTCTGCCTGATCTTTACAACCTCTTGCTCCATTTCCTTGAGCAATTCTGGCCCAAGCACAATCCTGTTCACAGGGTTATCCCAAGTCACAGGTGTTCTACACCTTCTTCCATACAGAGCTTCATACGGACTCATCCCCAAGGATGCCTGTTGTCCATTGTTATAAGCAAACTCTACCAAGTGTAAGTAATCTTCCCACTTGGTTGGTTTGTCCATCACGTACATGTGAAGCATATCTTCAAGCACCTGATTAACTCTCTCTGTCTGACCATTTGTCTGAGGATGGTATGCAGTGCTAAAGTTTAGCTTTGTACCCAAATCTGCAAACAACCCCTTCCAAAAGTTGGAAGTGAACTTGACATCTCTGTCAGAGACTATTGCCTTCAGCAATCCATGCAATTTGAAAATCTCCTTCATGAAGATCTTTGCAATGTCATCAGTCTTATGCGTAGACTTAACCGGTATAAAATGCGCTGCCTTTGTCAACTTGTCTACCACAACCATGATGGAATCATGTTGTCTCCAAGTCATCGGCAATCCTGTAATAAAATCCATGGAAGTAATTTCCCATTTCCATTCTGGAACTGGCAAAGGATGCAACAAACCTGCTGGATGTTGATGTTCAACCTTTACCTGTTGACATTTCATACACTTTGAAATGTACTCAGCCATATCCTTTTTCATTCCTAGCCAAAAATACTGCTTTCTAGCTGTAGCAATTGTCTTCTAATATCCTAGGTGGCCAGAATATGGAGCTTGATGGATTTCATCCATAACAACTCTCCTCAAATCTGTTACATCTGGAATATAAATTCTACCTTTATAAGCAAGAAGTCCATCTTCTTCCAATTTATATCCCTCATACCTCTTCTCAAGACTTTGCTGCTGCAATTTGTCTTTTACCTGCTCATACAATTCATCTCCAGCAGTATGATCAACAATCTGTTGCCTCAAATATGATTGGCTGATACTAAGAGATGCCGCATGCATTTCTTGCACCTTCTTGCTAAGTGCATCAGCTACTTTGTTCTCCTTTCCCTTTATGTGCTTGATTTCAAAATCAAATTCACATAAAAACTCTAGCCATCTCACTTGCCTAGCATTCAGGGTATGCTGATCAAATAGATACTTCAGACCACAATGGTCTGTTATGAGTTCAAATATTCTCCCCATCAAGTAATGCCTCCACATCTTAAGAGCATGTACTATGGCTGCAAGCTCTAGATCATGAGTGGCATATTTCTTCTCATGCTCCTTCAGCTTTCTTGACTCATAACATATCACGTGGTTGTCTTGCATAAGGACTCCTCCAAGCCCTTGTCCGCATGCATCGGTACACACCACATAATCTTTCTCTGGGTCTGCAATTTTCAATATGGGTGCACTGGTGAGAAGATTCTTCAATCACTGGAAACTTTCTTCACACCTCGATGTCCATTCGAACTTCATCCCCTTCTTTTGCAAAGAAGTGATGGCATGTGCAACTTTGGAGAATCCCTCAATGAATCTCCGGTAATATCCTGCAAGTCCCATAAAAGATCTTACATCTGTCACATTTCTTGGAGTAGACCAATTCATAATGGCTTCAATCTTTTCAGGGTTCACAGATATACCCTCCTCTAAGATAATGTGACCAAAATACTGAATTCTATCTCTATAGAAGTCACACTTGCTTAGTTTTGCGTACAGCTGGTGCTCCCTAAGCAATTGCAATTTCAATCTCAAATGCTCTTCATGTTCTTCCTCATTTTAGAATAAACAAGAATGTCATCTAGGAAAACAAGAACAAACTTGTCCAAATACCTGCTAAAGACACTATTCATAAGGCACATAAATGTAGCTGGTGCATTTGTGAGACCAAATGGTACCACTACAAACTCATAATGCCCATACCTTGTCCTGAAGGTTGTCTTATGAATGTCTTCATCCTTGATTCTCACCTGATGGTAACCAGACCTCAAGTCAATCTTGGAAAATACCTTTGCTCCTCTCATTTGATCAAAGAGGTCATCAATCCTAGGCAAAGGATATTTATTCTTCACAGTAACCTTGTTCAATTGTCTGTAATCAATACATAACCTGAGGGTACCATCTTTCTTCTTTACAAACATAACTGGTGCTCCCCAAGGAGACACACTCGGTCGGATATACTTCTTTTCCAACAACTCTTACAGTTGCATCTTCAACTCTAGCATCTCCGATGTACTCATCCTGTAGGGTGCGTTGGACATTGGTGCTGCTCCTGGCACAAGTTCAATAGTGAAATCAATGTCCCGCTTTGGAGGAAGCCCTGGAATCTCATCAGGAAACACATCCCTGAATTCCTGTAACACCTAACAGTCCTCCAACCTCGGAGCTTCATATCCTATTGCCTCCAAAACCTGAGCTGCATACAACTGCCAACCCTTCCTACATAACTTCTTTAACTGCATAGCTGAAACCTGTCGTACTGAAATCACCTTTGGAATACCTTTCACAACCACTAGGTTCCCTTCTTCATCCATGCATTTGAAAGTCTTATTGTAATAGTCAAGCTTTACCCTGTGAGCTTCTAACCAATCCATTCCAATGAGAACATCATAGGAACCCAGCGGTAGAACATTCATATCTACACAAGTGACCAATCCATTCATGACCAATGGACATTTCTCCACCACTTCACTAACCTTTCTCTTAGTTCCAGTGGCTAGCTGAACTAACCAAGACTTCCTATGCTTTACCTTCTTAAAAGCACAAATCTCCACTACTCTAGGAGTAGTGTAACTGTGAGTAGAACCAGGGTCAATTAAAATAGAAACAGATTGCTCAACAATCTTACCTGCTACTTCAACCACAGTTGACTGGTGATCTGCTTGGCGGTCCTCCAGTGCTGCATAAATCCTAGGGACTGCCCTTGCTACTTGACCCACTGTTTCTGCTTCCTGAATGTTATAATCTGGCCTTGCACTCTCATTCTTGAGTGGACAATTCCTGCACATGTGGGGTCCTCCACATTTCCAACATTGAAGTGGTCCTCTATTCTGTTGTGGATCCTTAGGCTTTTCTCCTGTCATTCCAACTGGTTTACTCGTAGCTTGAGATGGCTGCTTTTGCTGATTCCTGAAGTTAGAAGGTTTGAAACCTTTCTTTCTTTGGTCAAACTTCTCATTCTTCTTGTCCTTCCATGCCTTATGGTAATCAGGTTTACCTTTGCTTTGCTCATAGCAATACTTAGCCTTCCTTATTGCTTCTTCAAGAGTTCTAGGTTCATAAAACTCAATTCTATCTTTGTAAGACCGAGGTAATCCACTCAGAAAACACTGGACCTTCACTTTTTCATCTCTGATGTACTGGACATACCTCAACAGCTCCAAAAACTTATTTGCATATTCTTCCATGGTCTGCTGTCCCAATCTCAGCTCATGGAACTCCTTAATCTTGTCATCATAATACCTATCAGAGAGGTATTGCTGCTTGAAATACTTCTTGAACTGTTTCCACTTAAGTCTTCTTTCATTGATCCTCTTTACTTGCTTGAAGTGTTCCCACCAAATGGATGCTCTTCCATTTAGATTGAATATGGCAACTCTTGCCTTCATGTTTCCTGAATAATCATGCACTTGAAAGTACTTCTTTATCCCAAGAATCCAAGCTTCAACCTCTTGTCCAGTCTTTACCTCACCATCAAATGTAGGAGGTTTAGCTTTCTTAAACTCATCCCAAGAGCGATCCCTATGGTGTCTCTTTCTTTTTCTTTTATGAGAAGAAGAGCTTGAATCCCCGCTAGATTCTTCAGAATCAGATGATCCACTAGAAGTCCTTCTCCTTCTCCTAGTACTGCTCTTACTGCCTTTTGGTCTTGTTGTACCTCGTCCAGAGTCTATCTTTCTTTGCAAGTCTGTCAAACTCTACAACATTGCAACATTCAACTGATGCTGCTCTTCATGGGCTTTGATCAAGCTTCTCATGGTGGCTGCAACATCTGACGGTGTCTCTTGGAATCTCCTTCCATTAGACTCTATGTCATCATTTTCGTTACAGACATTTTCTCCTATGAGATCTCGGGCATGCTCATAAGAATCCCGAGCATCATATCCGTCATGGGTTCTCATAACTGAACCAACACTTACTTATCAAACTACACTACCTGGAATACCGCCCTTGAAGGTGACTATGATTCTGCAAACGTGTTAGTAACACAACTGTTAGATGCATAATATTGATATAAATAAGAATCACTTACCTTCTCCTGGAATAATCATAAAATAACAAATTTTCCCAAACACAAGATTTTCTTCATCAAAGAACGTCTATCTGAGGGAGACGACGGGGGTCAAGGGGGCGGGTCGAGGGCATCGCCCTCGTTTTTTTTTGGTTGTAATTCTATGATTTTCGCGCAATCTGGCGCATAAGATCGCTACCACTTTCTCCTTTTCAGCCTTGAAAATCCACTGAAAAACAGTCGAAATCTGCTAAGAAATCCCATGGGAAACTCAAAATTTCCTTGTACAGGATCGGGGCTCATCCTGACTATCAATCCGACGTTTCGGCGGTTAGCACAACTAACTTCTCCGCTGTTCATCAGTGATCTGTTCGCCTACGCTTCTCCGGCGTGTCGGACCCGTAGTCATTTAGGCAGCCGCAACGACGGACATTCAATCCACTAACTTCCGCCGATCCAAACAGCTAACCATCGCCGATCATCGATGGCCTCAACAGTTAGAAAAATTTCTGAAATTTTCTACCTCTATCGGCGAAATAGTTCCCTCAGCAGCCGCAATGGCGGCCCACCATCTTTGCTCTTCTCCCGATCGGTGGCCCAACCTCCTGTGGCATAACCTGATCAGTATCGGTAGTCTCTTCTCGTCGGAAGACTAGTGTTCTAGGCTTCCGAATCGGTAGGTGCATGAGCCACTTCCTTCTTCCGGTGGCCAATGTTTCGTTACTTAGAAAAAAAATTAAACTTTCTTTATAGTGTCGGTGGTTGGAGGCCTTACCCATCGGACGCGTAGTTGTCTAGCCATCCGCAACGGCAGGCACTTGATCAACTATGTTCCACCGACGGACGTCAAACTCTTAGAAAAATTTTCCCGCAATTTTCCTTCCAACTATCCTCCATTAGGTGTGCTTCCGCCTAGCTCTCTACTACATCGGGATTCCGTTCTACTAAGTGTTTCGATGAACCGACAATTCAAACACTTAGACAAATTTGTGAAGTTTTCTGTCATCAACTTCTGATCTCTGCATCCTTCATGGCTCATTCAGGCCCATGCTGCAACATGAGCTCTGATACCCCACTGTAACGTCCCTGACCCTCTGACCGGCGAAGAGGACACCACCATGGCGTTAACCATCCGAGCTACCAGCCCCATGAACATGTGCATTCATAAAATTGTTGAAATGCTGAAATAAAATGCTTTGAACTAAAACATGCATACTTGATCATTTATCATACAGCGGAAGCAAACATACGTTCATACAAGCATTCTACATGTTCATCACATTCATTAATAGAAAATATGATTGCAGAAGTAAAATAGACAAGATTACTTATCTTATGAAGAACTCGTTCCGCAACTAGCTACGTCGCTGCAACGTTCCACCCAACCATAGGCCAGCGTGCTCCTTAATCTCTCAGCAACACTGCCACCCCCAAGCTAGGCATGATTCTCCAAGGAATAAGGGAACAAGCAGGCTTACACATAGCCAAGGATACATAAAGCACAGCCAAGCCAACACAGTTGGGTTTATCCGGCCATCAACAAGACAACCAAGCCAACATGGTCAGGTTTATTAGGCCATCAAGGAGCTGGGAAAGGCTAAATGCTAAGCTGGTGAGCTCATTATAGAGCTAGGAACACCAACACCAGAACTAGCCTGACTTCTAATACACCCACACACACCCAACACAAGGAATTAGTCCCTTCTTTGCTACACAGTCCCTCAGGCCCTACCTTCCCTTCCAATGCTATTCAGGGGTTGTGGAGAAGAAAGCCATCCCTCTAGCTCTGTCTGTGTGGTTTCCAAACACACCAGGTTTATCAAGCAAACCAAGCCCCCATCCCTACTCCCAACACAGTCCGAAGACCAACCATTGTACGCATGCAATCAATCAGCTGCCACATCTTAAACAGGGAAAACGACTCCTGTTCTTGGCCCTATCGTGGCCAAAATGACTCCCAAGCGAGTTACACAGTCCCAAAACGTATCAGTCAACACGACTCACAACATGGGGAAACAACAGTCCTTCTTGGACAACAAAGTCATCGAGAAAACTTACCCAAACCACGTTGGGGAGGAAATACAGTCTCCCAGCCTGTGCCTGAGAGAAACTTACACCAGACCCCAAAATACAGAGGGAAAAACATATGCACAAGCCACAAATCAGTGAGGAAAACTTACACACAGCCCCTGAGTGTAAAACGGATCTCCACAGGAAAAACCGTGGGTGATAGTGACCGAACGACCCCCCAACTTGCTGCGTGAGTAACAGCAATGCAGAACCCAGTGCATGAGAGAAGATTCACACCGAATTCCAAATACGGGTTGAAACACACTTGATTCCTCTGTGTGGAAAATGTGAATGACAGGAGAGACGACTCCCCTCTTATGGCTGCATGACACCAAACAGGAAAAGTGGTCGTGTGTGAGAACAATGAATAGGCAATGGTCCCTGTGTGAGGATGAACAGCTCCGCCTATACATGAAGATGAACATACAATGGAGAGGATGCGCAGTAGTCCGAAGTGCGTGAGCGTTTCAGCACCATCCTGGAAAGAGTGGAGTCCGCTGGAGTGATGGCAGTGGTTTGCTTGCCATCGTGAGGTCAACCACGCTAGTGGAGTGTGCGTGTGGGCAAGGACTGATAGTCCTGCCACACTCCACTCACAGCCATAACTGCCCCAACTACCAACAGCAATTTTTAATGGTAGTGGTTGGATAAAACAAGGGAAGGTGACACATGGCTTTTTCCCCCATTGGCCAAGGTTTGACATCCCCCACCCTTATCCTTGTGAAAATCATGCCCCTTCTCAATTTAGTTGCCGCGAACGTAGCTGGTTGGGTTCATTTTAATTAAAGATGCATATTTACATGATGACAAAACTTAAAATTTATGCCGCATGCCTCGATACACCATCAGTGACAATTTCAACCCGAAACATAGCATAACCAATCAATGGTGGGGCTTTGGCCTTTAGCTCCGCACCATGATCATTTACAATATATACATCATATACATCTAAGGCAACGGGGTCAAAATCGGGGTGTTACATCATGAGAGGAATTATGTGACTCGTGGAATTGAATTAGCCACCATAGTGCACACTCTTAATATGTGGCGACATTATTTGTTAGGAAGAAGATTTGAACTTAGGATATATCACATGAGCTTAAAGTATTTGTTTTATCAACAAAGCTTAAATTTCAGGAAAACTAGGTGGTTGGAATTTATGCCTAAGTTTAATTTTGAAATCAAACATGTGAAAGGAAAGGAGAATAAGGTTGTAGACACCCTTAGCAGGAAATTTCATGCAACAACCTTAAGTGTGTGCAAATCATATATGAGAACAAGAGTTCTTGAAGCCCAAAATAGAGAAGAAGCTTATATTTAGGTAAAAGAAAAATTGTAGCACAGAGAACCAAATGGAAAGTGTGAAGGTTATCAGCTCAAAGAAGATGTTCTTCTTGTTTACAAAGGTAGACTGTATATCCTAGAGTTGAGGACGATGGTAATGGATGAAATTAATCAAATGCCATATTCTAGACACCCAGGATATCAAAAGACAATAACAAAAACAAATAAGCAATACTTTTGGCATGGGATGAAGAAGGATATAGCATAATATATTTCTTGGTGTCAAATGTGCCAACAAGTTAAGGCAGTGCATCAACATCCAATAGGACTATTACAACCCTTGTCCATTCTAGAATGGAAGTGGGAAGCAATTTCTATAGATTTTTTAATAGGTTTGCTAATGACAGTGAGGAAGCATGATTCAATCATGGTTGTGGTGGACAAGCTATCAAAGACAACTCATTTTATTCCAGTCAACTCCACTCATAAAGCACGTGACATAACATGTGTCTTCGTAAAGGAGGCATTTAGATTGTATGGGTTACCCAAGCTAATAGTCTCAGATCGAGACGTGAAGTTCACATCCAATTTTTTGAAACGGTTGTTTCAGGAATTGGGGACTCAGCTAAATTTTAGTACAACGTATTATCCTCAATGAAATTGTTAGACCGAGAGGGTGAATCAAGTTCTCTAATATATGTCAAGGATGTATGTAATAAACAAGCCATCCAAGTGGGAAGATTTCCTACACTTGATAGAATTTGAATACAATAATGGTAATCAATCAACATTGGGAATGATCCCGTTTGAAGCATTATATGGCGAGGGATGCAAAACTTCGGTGAATTGGGATAGCTTAGTAAGGAGGATAGTGCTTGGGCCATAACTGTTTAAGGAGATGGAACATGCCATTCTCAATATTAGGCATAATTTAAAGGTGACATGGGATAGGAAGAAAATTTATGCAGATTTGAAAAGAGTCCACAAGGAATTTGAAGTTGGGAATCATGTTTACTTAAGAGTAAAGCCAAAGAAAATTTCCCTAAAGTTGGGGAGTTGTGCTAAGTTGGCACCAAGATATTGTGGGTCATTTGAAGTCCTTGATAGGATAGGACTAGTTGCATATAGGATTTAATTGTTTGCTAACATGAGAGTAGATAACATTTTTCATGTTTATTTGCTTAAGAGGTATGTACATGATCATAATCACGCAATTGATTGGAATGTAATTCAGATGGAACCTGAGGGAGAGTTACATGTGGATCCTACACACATCCTCGACAAGAAGGTAACATTGCCTAGGAATTGAACCATTGCATAGGTGCAGGTGCAGTGGAAACACCTTGGTCTTGATGAGTATACCTAGGAGCTGGAGGAAGCCATGAAGGAAGAACACTGAGGTTGATGTTGTTTTTAGGATGAGGGGATTGGAATACCCCCATTTTGACCCCTAGTGTATATATTGGCTTGATGTGTAAATATTGTGTATATGCGATATATGATTCATAGCATGGAGCTCAAGGCCAAGGCCTCGCTAGTGAAGTGCTAGTGAATGCCTAAGATTATAGAGGCAGATATTATGTATTTTGTAGACCATGTTCTAGTAAGCCATGTATAATGTGAAAGCATGTAAATATTTGTAATGTAAATAAAAAATCTAAGGCTGGCTATGGAGGCAACAAAAAAACGATGGGGTTGTGTGTTATCCACTAGGAAGAGGTGAGGTGGTGTGGGAGAGTCAACCCTCTATTGTCAAGTGTCATATTGAGTACCCAAGAAGGCGACATTGCCATTCTTAATTTTGTTTTAAGGAGGTAGCTGAGAGATCAACTCATGCATTTAATGGAGCATGGAGCTAAGTTTAGAATTGGTATGGCCATGTATGGGCCAAATTAAAGTACGCAACAATCAAGTACCTTGTGGAAATGCAGTTCCATGGACCAAGAACCCATGGCAAATGAGCCACGACCTAGTAGTGAAGTACACAATGTGCAATTGGGTTGAGGGAAGTGTGTGATGTGTTTTCCTTTGTCTTGAACCCTGTGTGGAAGAATATTCGTTGAAATGGCCATCCATGTTGCATACCCAACAACGACCATGATAAAATTGGAATACTGATTGAAATACAATCTTGAGAACATTATAAACGTCGGGAATCCATCTAGATTGTGAAAACCAATGAAGGCACGAGATCTCTATCGGTTTGGCATATTGGACCTTCTATACCAACCTTGAGGAACTCTAGAGGGAAGGGGCGCATGCGGGACTATGTAGCACAAAGGGGGACCTTCATTGAGTTGGGTGTGGTAGCGATGTGTATTCCAAGGCCAACTAAATCTTATAGAGAGGCTTGTAGCTCTGTGGTTGAGATCACTGGTTTAGTAGCCATTGCCTTTATTTCTTGGTGGGAATGATAAACCCAACTATGCATTGACTTATCATGAGTGTGTGTATCCATTGTTGTGCTTGAGTCTGAGTATAGTCCTTCCTAGTGGATAACATAGCCTAGATCAAGGGTGGTATCTCATATGAAATAATATAAGCTGGATAGAGACGTACAGTTGGGTGGAACATTGACCTCACATAGTCATTTGCTTGGACGATTTCAGTTGAAAAGATAAGTGCTATGTTGTTTATGAATGCTCCCGATTTTTATGTGATGGATGAATGTTTATTCATGTTGAATTGAATGAAACAAAAACTTAAATTGTTCAATGGAATGCTTGTTCATAGTATGGAAATGAGCTATTGATGTGCATGATTCTATTGATGTTATGCTTGTGAGGGATAGACTAGTTTAGGGATGAATTGTTGTTGTAGTTCAATAGTATTTTCTACTATAAATGTTTAATTTGCACATGCACAAGTATTGCAGCAAGAATATGGTATTTGTACCTTAGTCAAGTGTTCGAATCGACAAAGTGTTCAGTTTCCAAATCGGAAGAATTCTGTAGAGTGGGCCAAAGTCTAAGGATGGAAGGGAAATTTGGCTAAGTGTTGAATAGAAGGTTGTATGCCAACGTGCCGAGTGTTGATGTTGCGACACTGAAGTGTCGACGTTGGAATCGATGTAAGAAGCTGTGGAAGTATGTTTTGTTGTTTTGACTTCCAACTCTTGATGTCAAAAACATTGGAGTCGACAAGTTGATGTTGTTAATTGGAAATCCATTTTGAGTTTCTGACTTCCAACACTCGACGTCGAAAATGTCGAAGTCACCAAGTCGGAAACATTGGAGTCAGGAAGTTAGGATTGTTTGTTTAAAGACCCGTTGTGTGTTCTGACTTTCGACTCCCGATATCGGAAATATCAGAGTTAGCAAGTCAAGTTCGTTTTGTTGGAAAATTGTTTTACGGTTCCGACATCTGACTCCCGAGGTAGGAAAGGTAGTGGTTAGAGTCGTTAAGTCGGGGAGGAATTTGTTGAGGAACAATTATGCGTTTCGAATTCCAAATATTGATGTTTGAAACATCAAGGTCAACAAGTCGAGGGTGTTTGCGGGAAATATTTACATGGTTTCCAATTTTTGACTTTCGATGTCGTAAACATCAAAGTCGGCAAGTTGGAGGTTATTTTGTTGGAACTTGGTTGTGGTTCTAACTCTCGACTCTTGATGGTGGATAAGGTTGGGTTTTGGGATCGGAATGTTGGAATTGGGAGGGTGGATAAAAGTTGTGTTAAGTGCATCCTGACTTCGAACTTCCGACGTATGAAAGATAACAGTTAGAGTCGGCAAGTTGGGGTAGTCCATTTGGTTTTCTTAGACGTTTTGACTTCCAACTACTCACGTCGGAAAGGTTGGAAAAATGAAAAGTCAACAAGTCAAAATTGAACCATAAAAAGTAGAATTTGACAGTCAGGATTGATTTTAAGGTTAATTAAGGAGATGACTAGCCAAGATGAAGGTGCTAATTAGTTGACCGCATGTGTTTAAAATATTATGAGGTCAAAAGTGGTGGATTGGGCATAATTTTGAAGCCCTATGTAATGATCCCTCCAATGATTGAGTTTGTCGAGAGGGATATGATAAAATGGTATCGGATCAAGAAAACTCAGCAAAGTGATGTTTGAATGAGTTACCTGTCATCCCTAAAGGGCCACCGAGATGACCAGGGATGTAATTGTTGTAAGTTGGAAACTATGAAACTAGATCTAGATAAGCAATCAACCTAGTTGAGAGATACACGACACAATATTTGGTGACCAACATTTAGCTTGGTGAAGGATCGACTGCATGTGACAAGGGATAATTTTTTCAACATATGGAAATTTTCTTGAGCACCAATGTCTCGATCAACAATTGCTTCTAAGTGCAAACAAAAATAGGCATATGAGGCTGGGCCTTGTGGACATGATGTAGTTGTGATTCTAGCTAGCATATTATGGTAAGTCTCTAATTTTCCCTCTACTTTGGAAGCATATTTGGCTATGCATTTCAAGGCACCATAGCATGAGAGCACTGGTTGGCAATCCACATTTTCTTGCCATGTTTGAATGTGCTAGGATTATGGATGTTCATACGAGCATCATTGCGTGTTGGATGATATGTTTTTTGGCACTTTGGATTCGCTGAAAGGTATGGCCCCCAAGTGGAAATCAATGGGTAATTTATAATTGATAAAGGGACTTAGAATAAAGGAATTGTGAAGGTCAAACTTCTTACTGTAAAAGATAATTAGGATTTGGAGAGATTAATAAAGTAGAAAAGGTTGGAGAGAATGGTAAATTAAGTTGGACTTGTCAAAATGTTCAATGATTTCTCCCATCTGATGAAATTGTCCGTTCCACTCCCGATGAAATTTTATCTTTCCACCCTACCGTTTTTGTTTACTCCTTCAACCGTAGGCGATATCTATTAACATCAACTTACCTATATACCGCTTGCTTGATATTGCCTACTCTACATCATTTAACACATGCTAAATTTCAAATTTCAAATATTGTAGTCGGTCACCTTCCATTTATCCCTGAAATTGTTTCAAAAAGTGTAATAAGATCATAATGTACTAAATGTATTTGGGTCTTCTCCAATATATGAATGATTATTTTGGGAACACAAGAAGTTTAAAAAAAATCTCTCCTCCCAAATGTGTTGAGACAATGAGCTAGTAACTATGCTTTGAAATCCTTCAACTAATAAAAATAACATATCTTCTTTCACTAGGCAAGCCTTTATGTTTCGAGAAGAGTCGTCAATTCATAAGCAAAAATAAAACCACAGATTGGTCGCATCAAGATACAATGTGGACGTAGAAGAGAATTCAATGACATTAAGAGATCTGCCAAGCTCTTTCTCTTTATCTTTCATCACAAAGAAAGAACATGTGGCTATTTTTGTTTATAGGTTCCACTGATCAACATCAATATTAACAACATTCTTACCAGAGATTTGATCAGTTCTTGGAATAAATTTATGATCAAGCAATTTACATACGATCATAACACCCATGATATGGCCATGCTAAACTTCAAAGGTAAATGTTGCATATGGTCCAATAAATTCTTCCAGCATGATTAAGATTATTTATGAGGAGGATGAAATATTTGTTAGGATGGAAGGGTCATATGGGAATGAAGAAATATGAAAATGGAATATTTTACTGCATAGATAAAAACAAGATATTTTGTAGCATGTAACTAAATTTAAAATGTTTTACCCTCGATGATATCAAAGAAGAGAGAGTTTTTAAAAATATCATTGTAGTATGTCATTTAATTTCACTATTACTTCTCATAACAATTTAGGGAATCGATCCAAAACCCATTTAGGTTAAGAACTTGCACTTTGTAAGTTACCATAGGACATAAAAAATCCCTTCTCACTTAAAATGCCAAAGCCTAAGTTCAGATGGTTAGTAGAGTTAACTTTAGCTCACTAAACGACAGCTACTGAATATATATATATATATATATATATATATATATATATATACACATTTGTATAATACGTATATCCCACCATCAAGATATTTATTCATGTAATCCTTCCAACTTCCATACTAAAAAATTCGAACTTCAGTTTAAATTTGGTATCAGTAGACATGATCAACTTATTTCTAAATCAAACATTCTGTTTAGAGACATTTACTTTGTTAGATGCGATTATTGCAGTTGAAGCCAGAGCTAAAGTAAACCATGACCATTTTTCAAATTTTATTCTTTAGTTTGTAGAAATGGCATGAGTATATACTGTTGACTGGCTCTATCCTCTTTCATGACATAACTACCTAGTTCTAAGCACAAAGTTTCATCTAATCATCTAACATGTGACTTGATAAAGATACACCATATAAGCTCACATAAAACTTATCTATTTTAGTGGCTTGCAAAAGGCTTTGATGTCAAAGTATTCATTATTTCAATTACCATAAAACCTTTGAGTGAAAACACTCTTATGTGAGGATGCATTCCTTTGTATTGAGCAAACAATACATTTTAAAACCTTGTTTTAGAGCACATATTTTAATAACGTTACATTACTAAAGTCACAATCTTCATTTAAAAAAACACATGGCACCACAAGTTGCAAATATTCACATTTGCATATAAATTTCAACTATATTCAAAGTTTTAACGAACTACAATAATTATGTTGGAAGTTTTGTTACAACTCTTTATACATAATATACAACTATGAAATTTTCCTTCAATAAAATCAACAATTAGAAATATTGGAAAGGATATGCACTAGTGGCAAGCATTGATAGAAAATCTATCATACCCGAAACACAAAAAAAGGAAAGGTTAAATTACTCTATATTACTTGTTATCTCAATAAAATTAAGAACCTAAACGTAAAATTGTCACCCCTTCACATCACTTATGTCGAATCCTATCGTAATGTCTACATTATAATTTCATAACAGTGCATAGAACATGCATTGGAATTGTTGCTCCTTTAGATTTTAACAAAAGGGAGAATGAATTCATAAATAAAAAACTGATGGCCCCAACTCCTACAATGTAACCACTAGGCAGGCATAGGGTCATATACGTTCATGCTTGTTTCATAAAATCTGGGAACAAATGCTAGGCATTGGAGCTTCAAAATGATATGCTAGTGCATGTCATAAAAAAACTTCCAAGTGTAAAAATATCCATATTTTTCCTCCGGATGCGGATGATAGACACACGCCTACATGTGATCAACATGCCAGCGAGGATCACATGAGCGGGCACGTGGTCATGGGGCAGGTGGTTAATTAAGCCAACGGATAATTTCTTTGTCCAACTCTGCCTCTCCTGCTCTAATTTAAATTGTTTTAACTTTTAACTCCTTAGGAATGAAGTGTTATGTCAACTGTCTTATAGAGATGAAAGGAAATTGGTCTTAAGTTTGAGTGTTGGTGGAGCAAGTTGTAAGCATGCTTGACCCCTCAATCTCGAGAAGGCATGTGCATAGGGTAATTCCTAAATACACCATAACTACAAATACACTAGAATTGTGGGATGTGGCAAGTGTATAATTGTGAGATGTGGCAAGTCCCAAAAGGAAGCAATAGGAGGAAAGTCAACAAATGAAATTGGATATGCGTTGGGCATGTAATTACACCGTGTACAGGGGGTGGCTCCTTGTAGGCTCGTAACAGATGACAAATCCTTGAGAGGAACCGACTCCTTACAAAATTCCTCGGCATAATTATGGTTGAGATTATGTTAAGTCAATCATTTCTCTATGTGTTTTTATTTATTGTTTGTCTGTCTTGTTCATTTTCAAGGAGTTTGTGGATATAACTAGAATTAAGATTGAAAGGATATTGGTTACTTTTTCTAAGCTAGTTGGGAGTGGAAAACAACATAATTATATCAAGATAAAGAATGCCAATCTCTCACCCATTTAACCTAAGGAAACCTTGAGTAGCAAGAATCCTCTATCATTGCTTCCCCGTCAAGAGACCTTATAGTGAAGGATAGATATGGTTTTACAGGCCTCCCTTTGATTGAGATCCCTTAAATATTGGAGATTTCCTCGAATGTATTCATGAATTAGTGAGGATAATTACTTTACATCTTGAATCCTTATATTGAATAAAGAAGGAGAGGTATGTTTGCTTGCTCATCCAAGCCCTTGAAGGTAGGTGATAGGAAAACCCACCACTATGTTAGCTACCTCCATGTAAGCCATAGTCACTGCATCTGGAGCATAAGAAATGGATAATTTGTACCAATGAATGCCACATATCACCAACAAGCAAAGGAATATCCTCCATGATCTTAACACCTTGATACTGCACTCCAAATTTGTAATGTCATTATGGCATTTGGTTTTGTGAATATTTGTTTGATAAAGATCCATCGTTATATTTATTTATTTTGCTTGTGAAGGTTAATGACACTTTGTGTTGCACAACATCATGGGGAAATTCTCACTATAGGACATTGTGCTTGTGATGAGTTTGCTTTGGAAATCCTATTGGTGATTTACTTTTGTGAGCAACCATATTGTTATGCCTAGGGAAAGGAAAGTAGAATTCACTTAGAATTCTGCCTAAGAATGGAGAACGACTAAGGGAAAAGAAGAGAAAGGAGCTACGAAAGAGGTAGCAACACGAAGAAAGAAGAAGGAAGATGCACGACATAAGAGGAAACCACGACAGAAGGAAGACGTGCGATAGAAGGAAAGGATGCGACAGAGAAAGAATGTGATGTAGTGGAGCCATGTCAGAAGGCATGCAATAGTGCAACGATTAGAAAGTGACAGGTCAAAAGGATCGTGGGTACGAGTCGGTTGAAGCTGGCGGAAGTCACACGTACGGAGGTATCTTTGTAAGTCAGGTCGTTAGTGCCTATTGTCATGATTCACTAGAATAGGAAAGACAACTTGTTAGGATAACTATATGAAGTTGGATGAGATAACGACATGTAAAGAGTCTATAAAAGGAGGAACCCAAGCTGTATGCAGGCTAGCTTATCCATTGTTAGAGTGTTAGCCTCTGAGAGTTATTAGCTCTTTAGTGTTTGTTAGCTTCGGGTATGATCATAAGTGTGCCTGTTGCTTGCTAAGTGCATTGAGTTGAAGAACCTGCAGATGAGTGCATAGGGGCGTAGAGGAGACTAAGTCGACCCAGGCTGTGTGTGGATCAATAGTAGAGTCTAGTAGAGAAGGAATAGAAATAGACGATACAAGAGCATGAGAGGAGAGAAAGATTTTGTGTAGATAAAGAAGAAGATCTAGAACAAAGTCTGTAGCTTAGTGCCCAGATAGAAGGTGTGTATATTTCTCATGCCAGATGAAGAGCACCTTTGTGGTTTTTTCTCGGATGGGTTTCCACGTTAGATTCTGCATATATGCATGGATGTTGAATGTGTTTGAGTTACCTGTATAGATGTTGCATTGAATGAATGCTTGTATATTTGTTTATGAATGAATAGATGCATATCAGTCGCACTTCTATAAGTTGAATACATTTATGCTGCACTGGGGTTGTTGTTATATTAGTTGCAAAGGAAGAGTTATGTTGCAGTCTAACTGTTCATAGTAAGCATAAGTAATCCACCCATCAGACTTGGTTGAGCACCTTGGTAAATGACCGAGGGACCATAAATCCCCCACCCAACTGCAGAAACCTGGTTCTGGCAGTTACCCATAGAAAGATATCTCGGGTGAGACTGCATCCACGTCGCAGGTGTTGTCGACTGGGCTTTGCTCCCTTGGGCCGATATTTTGGGCTTTGTTGTGCTAAGCAGAAATGACTGAACATGGGTCTGGGTTCAAAGGAGCAGAAGAAATCCAACAAATGGTTCCATTGTCAGGACTGAATCATTTTAGTGAGGGATATGTTGTGGGAACCAATGAAACCTGAAATCCAAGATTGGGTGGATTTCAAAGCGTTCAAATTTGCACGAGAAAAAAACGTAGGATCTTAGTGGAACCCAATAGAGTGGTTGGGTTGGTACCTCTATACAAATATCCATGAGATGTCCTTTTTCGAGTACCCCATTATGTTGCATGAGTGGTTGCCTAAGTTGGCATCCTAATAAACAAATTTCCAAGGAGGAGAACTAACAGAGTGGAATCCTCAGTTGATTGAGTGACTGAAAAGAGTGAGAAACCCTGTGTCGAGGGATGTAGATTTATGGATAGATAGTATTTTGGAGGTATACATTACTAAGTTTGTTGTCAACACAAGAACCTCATATAGTGAGGTGGAGTGAAAAAAATTTCAAGGACCCCACGATAGATATTTGTCGTCTTTAAAGATGTGGATAAAAATGCTTGTATGTGAAAAGGGTATCCTATGAATGTGACAAGTTGGAAGCTGTGCACAAAAAGGTGGGTATGTCGCAACATAATTCTATTCAAAATGGCACAAACTGATTTGAGATGTTCCCTGGAGATAGTGGAACTGAACTAGAGGCTGGTTGTTTAAGAAGTGGAGGAAGATTCCAGTCAAGAAAGCGAAGAAAGACTATGATAGGAAGAGGGAGTTGCAGCACGACCTGATAAGAAGAAGACTACGAGCTTGTGTCGTACTTGGATGAAGGGTCTTGTGACGACGAAGAAGAATATCAGTCGATATCTGAAGGAGAAGAAGAATCAAAAGAATCAAATGAAGCTCCAGATCTAGAACGCGGGTACCCCATTATGTTGCATGAGTGGCTGTCTAAGTTGGCATCCCAATAAACAAATTTCCAAGGAGGAGAACTAACAGAGTGGAATCCTCAGTTGATTGAGTGATTGAAAAGAGTGAGAAACCCTGTGTCGAGGGATGTAGATTTATGGATATATAGTATTTTGGAGGTATACATTACTGATTTTATTGTCAACAAAATAACCTCATATAGTGAGGCGGAGTGAAAAACATTTCAAGGACCCCACGATAGATATTTGTCGTCTTTAAATATGTGGATAAAAATGCTTGTATGTGAAAAAGGTATCCTATGAATGCGACAAGTTGGAAGCTATGCACAGAAAGGTGGGTATGTCGCAACAGAACTCTGTGAAAAATGGCGCAAACTGATTTGAGATGTTCCCTGGAGATAGTGGAACTGAACTAGATGTTGGTTATTTAAGAAGTGGAAGAAGATTCCGGTTAAGAAAGCGAGGAAAGACTATGATAGGAAGAGGGAGTTGCAGCATGACCTGATAAGAAGAAGACTACGAGCTTGCATCATACTTGGACGAAGGGTCTTGTGACGAAGAAGAAGAATATCAGTCGATATATAAAGGAGAAGAAGAATCAGAAGAATCAACTGAAGCTCCAGATCTAGAACGCGGGTACGAAATGCCTACAACACCACGCACATCACTAGAGGTAAGATCTAGAGACTTATCTCCAAGTGGATTTGTAAATACAAGTAGTACTAATGCTGTAAATAGAAGACAAGGGAGTACAACTAGTCAAAATTTTGTTCTGAACATACCAACAATTAATACAATGGTTGGGACGGACATTAAGTTGCCAATATTTAATGGAAATGAGTTGGAAGACCCATAGCAACATTGGTTTCTCTATGAATCCATATAGACTATGCGACATATCCAAGATGAGAACATAAAGAAAGCATAGATGATCACGACTCTGCGAGGTCGTGTGCTAGACTAGTACATGAAATTTTTTATAGTGCCAGTAGGAGTTGCATATAAAACGCTCGACCAGATTCGAGTGGGAAAGACAAAGTTTGAGTCACAGTGCATTACTGAGATCAAAGAAATCAAGCAGCCTCAGTATCAACCTGCTCAATATCCACCACCGTAATTTCCACAACCACAATATCCTCAACCATAATATCAACAGAATCAGTATTCGCCACAACAACAATACCCTCAACAAAGGGGGGGGGGTGGAAATTTTTGAGGCCGAGGACAACAATAAGGAGGAGGATGATTTGGTCAAGGAAGAGGCCAAGTCATATGTTATAATTGTGGGCATCCAGGACACTTTTCCTGAGATTTCCAAAGTCCTGCGAAAACATGTACATAATGTAAAGCATTTGATCACATTATCGAACAGTGTCCGCAATTGATTGCGAAATTCCAGGCTCGAACTGTGGGAAATCCCAACCCTTTACAGAATTAGAATTCGAATCCCAACCAAAATATTAATATGATTCATGCTAAGCCGATAGAACCAAACATTGTTGTTGTTACAAGAGGAGGTACTGCAACGGGATCAGACCGAAATACACAATATGGACAACTGTAGGTGCGACCTGCGACACAAAATAAAGTCTCGTTAGATGTCCAGAAGGAGAAGGAAGCCTTCTTAGATGTGCGACTAGAGTTTGTTAAAACCAATCAACCGTCGACATCTGGAAAAGTAAAGGCGATGCCCAAAAGATTTGAACAATTACTGCGGAAGCAGCCAATGAAATAGGTTAGTAAGCTTAAATATTTTTTCAAAAGTTGTTTAGCACTAATCCATGATAGAGATGTTGTTGCAGAATTAACAACACTCATAGAAGAAACTCCAGAAGAACTGCGACCTGAAAAGTGAGTTAATCATGTCGAGAAGAGATTAAAAACTAACCGAGAACTACGAATGACTGCGCAGATAAGAGATTATGATATGGATTGTATCATTCTAGATATGGGCTTAGATGTCAATATACTGACAAGATAGTCACGGGAAAGCATGAATAATCCATGACTAGATTGGTCTCCCATTCAGCTAAGTCTTGTGAATAAGTCGAAGGTTCTACCCAGTGGTAGACTAACTCAAGTACCTGTCGAAGTCGAAGTCTTGAGGACATATGCAGACTTTGAAGTGATCGACATTGTCAATGAAACAAATCCATATCCTCCACTTTTGGGAATTGATTGTGCGATAGATAATCAAACCATAATTAATTTTAAGAAAAAAATATTGTCATTTGAAGATTCTGAAATAAGGGTGGTCGTGCTAATTGATCCGCTCGAAGGGAAAAGATATGTCGAGCCAGTGAATAGTGAATGCCAAGGTAATTACCTGGATCAATGATATAATATCATGTTTTCAATAGATGATGATATAAATCTACCAGCTGATGGAAAGATGAGTTGGCAGAATGTAAGCTCTTGCACATCCAATTCAAGCAACGCATTAGAAAATTGGCAGAACTAGCTGCATGAAGTCTCTATGTGAAGATGCGTAAGAATTACAAGATATGTGCGATGTGTAGGAGCCGAGGCAAGCGAGCTACCTACATATGAAGGTTTACCCAACCTTGTGTCTTTTCTGGTGGAATTTGAAGCAAAAGTTATAGAATCGCAACAATTTTTTGCCTTGGACTTTGTGTTGAAAGCTACGCCCACTAGATGACGGGGTACACATAAAGAATCTATCTATGAATGGCCACAATGTAGAAGAATGATGGAGATTAGATTTGGAGAAGAGATCAGTTATACTGGTCGTAAGTATACAGGATTGACAAATCATGTTGAACATATTAAGCATTGCCACATGACATGGCAAGAATATCCGCGACAAGACTAGGTTCATCAATTCATACAAACATTAGTGATGGTACCAAGGAATTGGTATACGTCAGTGGATGTATGGAGACTAACTTTGGAGTGGGAAGAGTTAGCTATAAGATTCACCCATACATTTGAGTTTGCAAGTGAACACCCAACAATTGATGTTGCACTGCAGATAATGAAGGACAAGATATTTGAAGAAATCCCGATCGCAACTACAAATTTCCATCAATGTAACAAAACAGTACACCATTGGATGGAACGTTACAATGTCATAGGAGAACCGAATGATGATGATCCACTCGATATAAACATACCTAAGTCAGAAGGTATGCGCACAGTGGAAGGAGTTGTCATTTCCAGTGAACAATTCCTAAGTCCACTTAATATTAAGAAAGTAAATATTGGCTCACTTGAAAATCCAAAATTTTCCAATATTGGAGATTATTGGGATGATGAGACTGTGGGGAAGATCATTGACTTGTTGCATGAATTCCAGGATATGTTCCCTACTAAATTTTGAGAGATGAAAGGAATAGTTGGTGACCTCGACGCAATGAAGATACCTTTGAGGCCCAATGTAAAACCGGTTAAGAAGCGACCATACAAATTAAATCCACGATACAAAGAAAAGGTTAAAGCTGAATTGGACTGAATGCTAGAGGCAGGTGTTATAGAACATGTCAAAGAATCAGAATGGATTATTCCAATTGTTGTACAGGACAAAAATACCTTAGGTGAAGTAAGAATTTGTGTCGACCTAAGAAAGTTAAATGATGCTTGTTTGCATGATTCGTTTTCGACTCCATTTATAGATGAGGTACTGGAGAATGTCGGAGGGAAAGAGATGTACTCTTTCACTGATGTATTTTCTGGTTGCCATCATATAAAAATTGCAAAGGAACATCGACACAAGACTACCTTTGCGATGGAGTGGGGATGTTTCCAGTATACGGTAATGCCCTTTGGACTTAATAATGCGTCTGCGATTTTTTCCAGAATCGTAGTTGCTACCTTTAAAGTCTTTATACACAACTTTCTTGAAGTCTAATTTGATGATTGGACGATATTTGGCCTTGTAAAAGACCATATAGAGAGCCTGAGAATGATGCTGGAACGCTGTTGCTAGTATCAAATTTCCCTGAATTTGAAGAAATGTATCTTTTATGCACCTTTTGGAGCTCTGTTGGGCCATGTGGTCTGCACGATGGAATTTTGGTTGATGCAACCAAAGTTGCTATCATCCTCAACCTTCCACCACCTACTACAGTTAAACAGTTAAGAGCAACACTAGGACACAATGGATACTACAGGAAGTTTATCAAAGGGTATGCAGAGGTGATTGCTTTGATGGAAAAACTGCTGAAAAAAAGATACTAAGTTTCAATGGATAAAAGATTGTCAAGAGAGTTTAGACAAGCTGAAGAACCAGATCGCTACTGCACCAATACTTGTATTTCCATAATGGGAAAAAGAGTTCCATGTTCATGTCGACGCATCGTCTGTGGCGCTCAGCGTGGTACTGACGCAGCCTGGTGAAGGATCGATTGATCACCTCATTTCCTTTGCTAACGGGAAGTTATCAACTATAGAGAATAATTATACCACGATGGAGAGAGAAGGGCTAGCGAGGGTATATGCGTTGTAGAAGTTTAGACACTATTTACTGGGTGGACATTTTCAATATGTACATGGACCATTCTACACTAAAATACTTGGTCAATAAGTCAATGTTGGGGGTGAGGATCTGTCGGTGGATTCTCCTCTTCCAGAAATTTGATTTTGAGATAATTGTTAAACCCGGTCGGTTGAATTTGGGACCAGATCATCTTTCAAGGATTGAAGGTGGTGAAGAACCTACTAGTTCGAAAGATAATTTTGATGATGCGCAACTATTTGTGATAACCATGTTTGATGATCGGTATAAATATATCATACATTTTTTGAGTATGGGTTATGCGGCAACTGAATTTACCACTACGCAAAAGAAATAGTTGGTGGTGTGAGTTGCAGATTTCCAGTTGATCGCTGCACACTTGTATAAAATGGGTCCTGATGAGATACTTCGACGTTGTGTTTTGGAGCACAAGTGCCTGTTGATATTAAATGAAGCACATGCTGGTGTCGTAGGAGGACACTATGCGGAAAAAGATACGTTGCACAAGATTTTGCAAGCAGAATTATGGTGGCACACCATGCATGTGGATGCTCGAGATTATTGGCGCAGTTGTGATGTCTGTCAAAGAACTAGAAAGTCATCCTAAAGAGATGAAATTCCATTAGTACCGTAGATAACATTACATGCATTTGATAAATGGGTTGGTGATTTTGTAGGACTGATCAGTCCGACATGAAAGCGCATAGGAGCATGATATATTATCAGTACGATTGATTACCTAACCATATGGGCAGAAGCAACAGCAATAAAGGATTGTACTATTGTGACTGTTGCAAAGTTTTTATTTGAAAATGTTGTGACAAGGCTCGAGTGCCCAAATATTTTAATCAGCGATCAAGGTACGCATTTTGTTAATTAACTGATTGAAGAAATGACTGAGGAATTCTAGATACAGGATAAAAGAACAACGCCATTTCATCCTCAAGCAAATGGAGTTGTCGAAGCATTCAATAAGATTATGGAAAACACATTGACAAAGGTTTGCAATGCATGGAGAGATGATTGGGATCAAAATATTTATGCAGTATTATGGGCATATTGCATGACATGTCAGAAGTTCACATGTCATACTCCATTTCGGTTGGCGTATGGGTAAGAAGCTGTCATGCCTATGGAATATATTGTACAAAGTTTAAGAGTTGTTGTGGTCACTGAAATGACAGATGTTGATGTTGTGGAATATAGGTTACTTCAACTAGTGCAGTTGGAGGAAGAATGTTTTGTTATAGGATTTCACCAAAACGTAGAAAATCAAAGGCAGAAGGTATGGCATGATTGACACATTAAGAGAAAGCATTTTGAAGTTGGAGCTCTTGTTTTTATATAGAAAACAAAATTTTCAAGCATCCATGAAAGATGAAAACGCATTGGTTAGGATCATATGTTGTCAAGGAAATCACCGATGGAGGAGCAACAAAGTTAGAAAAATTAGATGGGACAAAGATCTGAGGACTCGTCTATGGGAATCGATTGAAACCATATTTCGATAGCTGCAACTTGGTCGCATAAAAAAAAGAGAACAAGAGAAAAGAAAGAAAGATGAGCCAAAATGTATGATGATGATGTGGACACAATTGTCCAGGAGTGGCCAGATGAATGGCGTGGCGCTTTGGTAGAGCTACTGCCTGAAGAACAAAACCAAGAAGACCCACTAGCTAACCAAAGGTGGAAATGCTGGCGTAGGCAGCAATGCTGGAATTGGCCAAGGAAATAGCCAAGGGCACAGTGGAGGCGATGGTCAAAAAAATCAGTCGCAAGAAGGAAACGATGATAACAACGGTGATGGTGGCTCCCATCGAAGCAATGAAGAACAAACACCTACTGATGAGAACATCCACAACCGCCAGCAAGAACAACAACAACAACACAGGCCACCGCACAAAAAGAGGAAATCTAGCAAAATGGGTAACACAGATACCTTAATAGAGGATGATATTCATGCGCTATCAAATGTTGTAGCTGAGGTCGCCAAGAAAATCCTTGAGGTTCTGAATATGCAATAGGCGAATGTGGCCGGTCAAGTTGCATGGCACCTCAATAAGCTCATAGAGGCCATTAACAACGTCAAAGGCATTATCGAGGCTGAAACGTACGGGGTGGATCCCAATGTTTCACTAGTAACACCAGAACTAGTGCCGTCGATCAAAGTAAAAATCCAGGGGTGTGCAATGGAAGCAGGGACATCGACGAGTGCCTTTGATGATGTTGTCAAAGAGTTTAACACATTGCAGATTGACTTCTCCAAGCTCTCATTGGGAGAAGTATATGAGCTACAACCAGTAGCCGCAACGAAAATACGGCTTCAGGGGAATGATATTGCGTATCAAGCAAAAAAACAACAAAGGAAGGCCAAGCAGTGCAAGGCCCTCCTGAAAGGGAAGTAGTAAGAAATTGAGGCGCACGAGCACAGCCGCGTTGCACTAGCTAAATCCATTAAGGGTGCGGTCACATAGTTCCCACCAGAAGCGGGCCAGGAAGATGAAGATTCAGCTGCTAAGGTTGCCCAGCTATCACAGATTGCAGTGCAGCTGAAGAAGTAGGTTGAGGAGCTTCAGGCTAGGCAGGTACCGAGCACACCTCCTGAGGTGCTTGAAGAGCGAAGCAGAGCAGCATTTGAGGCTGTTGGTAAGATAAGTGAAGGAGAAAAACTTCACGCTAAGGAAGTTGAAGCCATTTCCACAATCTGGGAAGTGCTTCTAGAAGATGAGACCAGAGAAAAGGTTAGAGAAAGCGCACGGTAGGCTGATGAGAAAATCACCGCGGCAAAGGTAGAGATGAAGAAGCTATTGTTTCAGGAAAAAGTTACAAAGATGGTTGAGATCAAGCAATTGTAGCAGGAATTCCAATCTCTCAGCGAGTAAGAGCAGACTAGGGAAGCAGAGGTGGAGGCACACCAATCTGAAGCAACGTGGCTCACAGGCCTTACTTAGCTTGTGCAACAAAAACTTCAACATATGGTGAAGTCGCTAGAGGCAGGACCGTTGAAACATATCAGTTCTGAATGCGTGGAGTAATTGGCCGCACATGCTAAGGAAGTGGCAACAGAAGTTGCTAGAGTGCAATAGATGTTAAAAGATTTTCAGGACAAGGTTGGTCCTCCCACGCAGCCTGGGCCGCAGCCCGAGTTGGAGGCTTAAGTCGCGAGCAGTGATAATTTTGCGAAGATATCCATTTTTACTTAGTGGCTCGACACGAGCCACATGTGAGTGTTGGGGGCCTGTTGGGCCAGGAAAGGTACACAAGGAAGAAGTTGACGTGCAAGAAAAGAAGGAAAAGTGCACTTATCAGAAGGGAAAAGTAGGTAAAGAAGGAAGTAAATGAACTGACGCAGGAAGATAAAACATGCACGCGGCAGGGAGAATCAGGATGAAGATGGAAAGGAAGCGCAAAGTAGAGGAAGTTGCGACAAGGAAAAGCATATCTAGAGACGGTGGAAGTGACAGGTAGAAGAATTAATGCTGGAGAGGTAGAAGTCAAGGAAGATGGTAGAAGGACGAATCAATAGAAGATGGAAGGACAATTTTGTGGCTAGTTATGACTAGTACAGACGAGTTGAAAGACGTTTCCATGACTAGTTAAGGCCATGGTTAATGCATTACAGGACTTTCACGGCTAGGTATGGGCCGACATTCATTGTAACAGAGATATTTTGTAGCTACCTAAGTCTGTAATAACATATTAGTACTCAGTCGACCCTGTGTGGTCTTGTAAATGGTATAAATAGAAGGAACCTGCTCTATATAAGGGTTTAGTTGGTTATCAGTCAGTTTAGTTGGTTTAGTTTGTTCAGTTAGTTTTGGTTAGATTCTGTTAGATTTAGTAGTCGACTTAGAGGAGAGTCTGGTAGAAGTAGAATGATGTTGAGGCTCGGATCTTGTAGCTGTGTGCTCAGACCACTAGTAAAGTAGAAGAGTCAATCCATGATGTGTGCGAAACGGTAAGAGTAGATAGAAACAATAAACCAGAGAGAATGAGAGCAAGAATATTGAGTCAGAAATACATATCTTAAGAATAATGTGCAAGTTGTAGGCTGCAAGGTGCTACCTATATTTCTCATGCCAGATGAAGAGAACCTTGGTGGTTTTTCCCATACAGGTTTCCACATTATTCCCTATGTTATATGGATGAATGTTGTTGAATGGTGAATGTTATGTGAATGTTTGCTTAACATACATTATTACAAGCTACGATTGTTGATGAATGAATGTCACAATATGAATGAATGACTGCTTAAAAGTATTGTTGGAATGCTGTGTATGAGTTGATGGTTAATCTGCTAAATATAATATAAGTCACGCATTGTCTGTCAAAATATTAAGGAATTGGCTGCGTCTCATAGTTGCGCCAGTTGTTAAAGTTTAAGGACAAGGTTGTATCATGCGGTTGACCTGTGTCACTTGGTTGTGCCACTTTCGTAGAGTGAAAGACTCCAGCCCCTTGTCTTTGTCGAGCGCCTTGGCCATGCACCAAGGGACTATAATCCCTCGCCAACTACAAAAACATGGTTTTGGTAGCTACCTATTAAGATATCTCAGGTGAGACTGCGGCTGCCTCACGGGCATTACCAACTAGGATTGCTCTGTTGGGACAATATCTTGTGGTGTCTTTTTGGTATTGTGTTGTTGTTGAACTGCGGGTCAAGACAAGAAAGAGAAAGAGGCCAACAAATCCCCTGTCCTCTCCTTCCCTTGCTCCGGTTCTTCAATTTTCCTCCTCGTCGACTCCTTCTTTGGTCTCCAAGCAGATAGAGCATAAAAAAAATCAGACACAAAAGGAGCTCTCTTTGGTTCAGGAAAAAAATGACATTGCCTCTATGAGTGGTCACAAGAGAAAGCATGTGTAGCCTAGCATCCAGGTAGACCTCTCCTGCTTCAGGAAGACATAGGATCTCTTGGTGAAAAAATATATTGACAACACTTAAAGCTCTGAGGACTACCAATGTCCTATTCTAGAAGAGAAGCCTGAAGATGCAGATGTCATCTGCAACCCCGAGTAATATCTTAGTTTTTATTTTCTCAATCATTATAATAGTTGTTAGCTATCTAATAGTTCTATCTATTGATGCTACTAGTCAATTTTGTTTAAATTTCAATGCCCCATAGGGATGTTTTGCTAGATTGATTATTTTGACCATGTACTCTGGCACAAGCCTGTTTAGTAGTTTTTTTATTTCCCATGCATAAGAGGCACACATGGATAGGTTTATGTTTAGTACCTCATGCATGGGCATACTGTTTAAGTTTAAAGTTTGTTGTCTTGGGTCTGCGAGAAGCCACCATGGGATCTCAAACATCATGATTATCTTATTCTTGTACATATTTTTTATATTTTAATATAATTTATCTATGGAGCTTATTAAAATGATTAAAATTAAAAGATTCAACTCTAAAATATATAATAAGCCAACATATGATTTAAAAAAATTAAAACTTTACAACATTACAACATTAAATTTATATTAATAATCAAAACATTAAAGTAATATTAAAAATATCAATAACCTCAGACGAGGTGTCACTTGATCAATTCATGTTACTGAGTGTTACTTATATCCATGGCATCAATAGCCTCAGATGGGGTGTCACTTGATAAAGTCATGTTAGCAGCCTTGACTATATCCAGTGGTTTGATTGTTTTGTTGTTGGTTTCTTATCTATTATGTTGCATATAGTAAGATATTAACTATGTTAATATGTCCCTTACACAAGTAATATTAGTAGGGTTAAAATATCCATGGCATAAGTCATATGACCTAAGGGCATTAATATACAACAAAGTTCAATTCAACATTAAAAATCCTAGTAATTATCATTTAGTCACTATCCCTAGACTATATTAGTCATTTAAGTTAGTAATTTTTAGCTGTGTCACTTACGATCTAGTCTTTTTTTTTCATCCCACTATTAAATTAGCCATTTCAATTAGTCATTTTTAATTGTTATTGAAAATTGGTCAAATTTGGTAGTATTTAGTTAAAAAACTGTCGTGACTAACTTTTATGGTCGCGTAGTCATAAATTTTACAAATTATACTAGCGATAGAGAGTAACACTTTCTTTGTATTTGTATTGCATATTGTATAAGAAAAGAACAACGCATAGTCCTCACTTTTGGTTGGGTTTTTCCCCACAGTGAATTTTCCCTAGGTATATCTTGTGTTAGTTGTGTGGATGTGTTATTTTGATCCATCTACTTTCCTTTTAGTTTCAAATTATTTTAGCATTCTATGAGATTAAGCCAACAACAATAAATCTTAAATTTTTAGAAAACACTACATAACTAAGAATTTGCATAAAGTTGTAAGGTCTGTTCTGACCAATTGTTTTTGTGGAATATCCCTGACAATTTACATACCAAATTGGTATTAGAGCAATTTTCTTCTGGGTTTTATGGGAAATTGCAGGATCTAGGAGTTGGCAGAATAAATAAAAAGTATTCAAACCCTGGCCATGACAAACAAGTCTAGTAAAGAATCTAAGGGAAAATATGAAGAGTGAATTATGAAGCTAGAATTACAAGCCAATGAGATCTTGCAATATGCCGATCCTCATGGTGGATTTAGATAGCAAGTTTGGACTTTTATCTGAGTTTGGCAGATCTAAATCAGAGGTAGGATCATACAAGAAATTAGGGGACATTGAAGACCCATAAAAGGAGTTGAAAAAAAGGTAGAGGAAGAGAAACCAAGTTCCAACAACAACAATTTTTTCCATCTCTGTTTAAAGGGGACACAAAATTTGACATCAAGCCCTATCAAGGTGATATCAATGCTATGAAGTTAAATTAGTTGTTGCAATAGTTAGAAGTTCATTTAAGTGTCCATAGCATAGTTGAGCAACAAAAGAGATCATTACTCAACTGAAGTTAAAGGGCCATGCCCTAACTTGGTGGGAAATTTATGTGGAGAAACTTAGGCCATAGGGTAATATGCTAGTAACTAAGTGGGCAGACTTAAAAACCCTCATCAAAGATTTACCATATTGGGTATGAAGAGGGCCAATGGATATATTTGCATTACTTTTGGCAAAGGGAAGGGAAAAGTGTACAAGGCTACACTACCGAGTTTATAAAATTGGCCTTTATGTTGGGTATATATCCCAAGATCTTGGATGTACTTCTAAAGTATCCAAGTGATCTCCATAGTCATTTAAGGAGGAAAGTGATGCTCTTTAAGCCTATAATTGGAGATGAGGCATGTGTGCAAGAACAACGTCTAGAGAATATGGACAAGAAGACAGGGATACTAGCTAGTTTAAAAAAAAATAACACGCAGATATGTCAAAAAATGGGAAGAAGAGGGGAAAAGGAAAATATAAGAAGACTATGGCCATGGAGCATTAGTGCAGGGATCCAAAAAACCACTGCAATCATTGCAACATTGATTTCCTATAATACCTCCAGTTTTGACTTGTAATGTATTGAATACAAATTATATAAATGATGTAGATGTGCAAGTATGGATTCCTAGTGCGGATCTCAAGGCCAAATCTCGACTAGTGCATGACTAGGCACGTGTTATGTAAATATTTTTCATTGGACCAAATGGTTGGCTTGTCATGCTAACTCAAAAGCTATTTAAATATTATGTTGGAAAAACAATAAAAATTGTCCAAGATGGTTATGAAAAGAGCACTATAGGGGCTATGGTTCCACTAAAGGGGAAGAGGAAAGGGGGCCTATGGGAGGTTGCATCCTCTATTGTCAAGTGTCAACCTTATAACTCATCCAATTGCTTCCATATTCTTTAAATGAGCCAATTAATTCCTTTTGACTATTAAACACAATCATTGAATGCACGTGTGAGGTTGATGGGAAAAGTCCTTTCATGTAGTTATGCAAGCATGGGGGTGAATGCACTTCTATGATAGTTATGTTAATTGTTAGAAGTCCTTTCTCCAATGCTTAGAAGTTATGTCAGTGGTATTTTCGACATTTTTTCATATACTTTGGAGTCTACCATTCATATTATCATTATTATTAGGTAAATTAATACTACATATACCTTCCTATTGTTGTTCATTACCATTCTCAGGCTATGTATTACCCATAAATTTGAATTTGGAAACAAATATGCAAATTTGAAGGGAAAAGAGATGGATGTAGGTGAGCATAGAGGTCAGGAAATCTTGGAACCTTTACCCATCGATTTTTTCTACTTTGACATGCTTGAGATGTTCAAATTTTTCTTAGCAGTTAGATGTTGTTAACTCTTTCAAACATTTAGAGAATTTCCATTCATATAAACATTAACTACATGCATATAAGGATCACTAAAAGAATAACCATGCACATAAAACAAAAAGGCACAGATATTTCTCATCTGGGAAACCCTTCAAGGGAATAAAACCCAACAAACTTAAACTTCATTCAGTATAGATTCATCAACCAAGTCCAATGTCAATACAACAAAGAGCTAAAGGTCTCTTATAGAAAGATATCCCAGAATAATAGATACACAAGAGAGAGATAAAGAATAAACTTCTCGATAGAATAGTCTCCCTGAGAATAAGAGAGATGAACCAAAAGATGTATTCACCATGCTACTACTTCTACTCCTCTGGAGTTGCACACTTGTTCACTTGAAATTGTGTGCTGTATATGTTACAAATGAGCCAACTTGACTTCTATTTATACAAGTGAAGTCAATTTACTTTTAACTTGGGTTGCTTTACTAGGTCGACTTTTTCTTTAACTTATTCATATTAATTCTATTATTCTCTTCTTGTCAGCTTACTATGATGAAATTCTAATGACTTCTTAGAGTCTTCTAGCATATTCTCTATGATATTCTCTTCTTCTAGTAGTCTTGATCACACCCAACCACTTCACATAGTGTGGGTAAGACTACCACCATAGTGTGGGTAAGATTACCACCATAGTGTGGGTATTCTATACCATAGTCTCAACCTTTTTCTTTACACTTCCACTTTCTTTGGTTTACTTCTTGCTGACTTCTAGAATATTTTGGGATGACATAAGAATATATTCCTATGAAGGTATTCTTTTGGAATGATCTTCAACACTACTTATGCATGTATATAGTCTTTGACCATTGACTTGTTGGCTTTCACGAATCTATACATCACTAGAAGTTTTGTACGAGCAAGACCTTTGATTACATTATGCATTCTGGATCTCAGCATAACATATCACTAATGTTTGTATTGTCATCATTCTTTCAGAGCTTTCAGGTCTCAGTGTCCTTTTGGACCTTATGTCATAAAGAGACTTCCATTTGAACCATTTACTATATTTGCAAGATGCGCATGTCAACTCTATAAGTTGTGCATCTACCAGTTGGAAGACTGCACATTCCAACTCTATAAGTTGTGCATTTTCCAATCCAAAGACTACATTTTCCAACTTTAGCTGCACATTTTCCAGTCTTGAAGACTGTGCATCATGCCAATGAGGCTACCTACTCCTACAACACTTAGTATACTACTGCCTCCTGAAATCACATATGTAACTCATCACTCCTTCTTACGAGGGAAGTCCATCTATACCACTCCAAGATTGTCCTCGAATTACTCAAACTTTACCCTTGACAAAGGCTTGGTCAACACATCGAATATTTTCTCGTTTGTCGCAACATAATAGAGCTTCACAACTCCCTTCTGTACCATATCATGAATGTAATGGTACATGATTTGGATATGCTTGCACTTGTCATGAAACACAGGGTTTTGTGACAACTTTATGTAACTTTGCTTGTCACAATCGATACAAGTCACCTCTAATTCAAGATTAAAAAATGTTACAAGTAACTTTCGAAGCCACACAACTTTGCTACTGGATAAACATGCTGTTGTATACTCTGCCTTGGCTGTACTGAGAGACACACTTGTCTACTTCTTGTTGAGGCATGAAATCATAGTTGAATCCATATTGAAGCAATATCCTAAAGTGCTCTTCCTATCGGTGACACTACCAATTAAGTCTGAAATAGCATATCCATGTAGTCTCATCTCACAACCTAAGACATATCTAAGTCCATAATCATATGTACCTTTCAGGTACCTCATTTAATGCTTTGACATAACCAAGTGAACATGTCTCGGCTCAACCATGTACTGACTTAAAGCATTCACCATAAAACAAATATCTTCCCTTGTTGATGCATGGGAATTTAGGTCCGAGGAAAATAGACAACTATGAACAACGAAATTGCTTGGGGGATAGTCAATGACCTCCAACAGAATGAGCATAAAGGTCGACGAGGATAAGGTCGACAAAAAGAATAAATAACAATGATTATGACCGCGAGTGGTCGATGGACGATGATAAAGATATTGACAAGTGGTCAACAACACATATCGACTAGATCAAGAACGAGCCAAGAATTAAACTAACTGATTACATTAAGATGGAAGGACCGACAATTCAACCAGAAACCTAAGGACAAAGTAGTTGGGGTAGTTGAAATAGTTGAAGAGTGGTTATGGTTGTTGTTGTGAAAATCCAGGTGGCAAGACTTGTCGAGAGGAATCAGAGGGTGTATTTAATGCATCCATGGTGGTGCCTAGGAGTATGTGAGCTTCTAGAGGAAGAGCCAAGTATTGTGCATTGAGGTGTAGCTATAAATACTAGTGGAGAAGGAGAAGAGGGGACTTTTTGAGACTTTCAGGACTTGGAGAGACCTTGGCGAGAAAGCAAGAGTTGTGTGCTATAAGGAAATCTATGAGTGATAGAAAGTGTTGTAAGCATCGAGGACATAACATTACCTCTCACATATGTGGATGTTGTCCTAGTCGATTTCCATTCAGACTATTCGATCTTAGAACTCGTGTTGTAATCCTTCTTGTATAGATATTGTTTTACATTTAATTAAAAGCCACAATTCTTGGTAGTGGTTGTGTGTTTGTGCTTTCAATGTGTGAAATGATTTGCAGTTGACCACACAGGTTGTGTATGCATCAGTTGGTATCATAGTGGGAAGTTATCATGTGTGAAAATTCCAGTTGCGATTAGACGTAAAGAACAACTCCAGCCGCGGTTGGGTAAAGTTGCTAGAGTGTGATTTGATTGTTTGAGTAGAGAAATGGCTCAAAGAGGCATTAATGTTCATGGTAGAAGGAAACACATGGGAACACAGGTCAATATTGACTATGAAACCTATGAATAATAGGTCTATATGATGAGGAAATTGAAAAATGAACTAGCATCCATGAAAGAGGCCTAATGATGAGGATATGCTGCAGAGACCCTCAACCACAGTGACGAGGAAGTCGAGGATAGAAAGTCTTGAAAATAAGAAGAGGAATTAGATTAGCCATATGATAGATTACTAAAATCCTTATTGGAGATGAGAGGAAAGGCTAATGGAGACGTGAATACCTACTAAGGAAGTCGGAACCCAGAAGATTCGATAGACTGGGTTAGAGAGATGAACAAGTATTTCGACATGGAGCAGATAGAAGACCGCAAAAGAGTAAAAGTTGTATGTCTAAATTTAAATAGTCACACCTAATTTTGGTGGGATAATGCACATGCTGACAAACTAAAGAAGGGAAAGGATAAAATAAAGAATTGGGATAGAATGGTCGCCAAGTTCCTTCCCATTGACTACATGATTTGTCTGTTCAAGAAGTTATAAAATCCGAGACAAATGGAATTGACCGTAAAGGAATTCACGGAGGAATTATATCAACTGTCAATTAGTTTTGGATAGCATGAAGAAGGAGAAGAGGAAGTCACCAAGAATGTTAATGGGATGAAATATGCCATATAGGATGATTTGAGCTTGTCAAAATTTATGACAGTTAGAGAATCCTATCAGCTAGCTATGAAGGCAGAGGAGAAACTGTCCAGAAATACTTCGACGGGCAGATAGATTTCAATGGATCGAAGTAAAAAATATTCTACCACTAGGGGAAAAACCAGTGGGGTGAGGAAGGAAGAGATCTAAGATGATCAACGAGACGAAAGCATGACTCGAGATGGTGCATCTGAATATCGACAGGTAGGAGAAAACTCTAGAATTCAAGGAATAAATGGTCATAGATGAAATTTCTGTGGATGACATGCAGAATAGTCCAAAGTAGTATATTACAAGTGTCAAGAACTAGGACACGAGGCATACAAGTGCCCATATAACCTACATACCATAGGTTGACAAGAGGTCAGAGGTCAAGGTGTAGACAATGAGAATATCCCGACCATGAAGGGAAATGCTGATGATATCATGTTAGAAGGAGGTCAAAAATTGATGACGCAAAGAACACAGTTGCAATCTACACGATAGGAGGAGAAACAACTAACTCAGAGGAAGTCCATCTTCTAAATGAAGGTGAATATTTAGGACATATTTTGTATAACCATCGTCGATGGAGGCAACATGAAAAATATGGTCTTGATGGAGGTGATAGATAAGTTGGGGATAAAATTTCAACCACACCCAAATGTGTATAAGGTGTCGTGGTTGCAGAAGGGTCTTGATGTGCCGATGACACAATAATGCCCAATCAATTTTTATATTGGAGGGTTGCACGATAGTGTATTATGTGATTTGATTCCAATGTATACATGTTATCTATTGTTAGTTTGACCATGGAAATACTACCGAAAAATGTTATATGACGGTCGTCGGAACATAGTTACACTGGATAAAGACAATAAGAGTTTTCGACTGATTCCATTGGTAGAGTAGCAGAATAGTCGAGGAAAGGAAATTGGATATTAGGAAAAGTGAGTGTTGATGTGCTTAGCCAAATAATTTTTGGATGAGGAAGAGAACTAGAAACATTGCTTCACCATTATTCCAAAGGGGCCAAGTGTTAACAGACTGACTAGGGAGGTACCAACAGATGTCGAAAAAGTGTTGGTAGAATTTGAAGGCATAATGGTTGATGAGATGTCATCTGGATTGCGACTGAAAAGGGGTATATCACACCAAATTAACTTGATTCTTAGGTCGAGTCTTCCAAACAAGGAGCCACATATAATGACTCCGACGAAAAATGATGAGTTGAACCAACAAGTCCAGGAGTTTTTGGACAGGGGTTTGATTAGAAAAATATCGAGTCCGTGTGTTGTACCANAAGGAGCCACATATAATGACTCCGACGAAAAATGATGAGTTGAACCAACAAGTCCAGGAGTTTTTGGACAGGGGTTTGATTAGAAAAATATCGAGTCCGTGTGTTGTCCCAGCCGTACTAGCACCCAAGACGAGAGGAGAATGGAGGATGTGTACTGACTCAAGGGCTATTAACCAAATTACAATTAATTATAGATTTCCATTACCAAGGATGGACAATTTGATTGATTGTTTGAGTGGAGCGACGCACTTCACCAAGATCGACTCAAAGAGAAGATACCACCAGATCGAGATACGGGAAGGTGATGAATGGAAGACAACCTTCAAGATGAAGGAGGGGCTATATGAGTAGTTTTTATTTCATTTGGGCTTACTAATGCGGCCAATACATTCATGAGATTAATGAAATAAGTTCTAAAAAAAATTATGGGAAAATTTTTCATTGTATACCTCGACGACATACGGATTTTCAGTCAGACAATAGAGGAACATTTGTCACACATTCGATAAGTCTTGTAGATGCTAAGTCAAGAGAAGTTGTAGGTGAACTTGCAGAATTTCCCCTTCATGCAAAAGGAATTTGTTTACCTGGGATTTTTTATTTCCATACAAGGATTGAGGATGGATCTAGAGATGGTAAGGGTAATTTTGGAGTGGCCCGAGTTGATGAATGCCGTAGAAGTAAGAAGTTTTCATGGAATTGTTAGATTTTTTCACAATTTCATATGATATTTCAGTCAAGTGTGTGCACCATTGACATCGTGCATGAATAAGGGCGAGTTCAAGTGGATGGAAGCAGCTCAACGAGATTTTGAGAAGCTAAAGCAGAAGGTGACGAAGACCCCAGTTTTAGCTCTTACAGACTTGGAAAAAGTATTTCAAGTCGACTGTAATGCAATTGGGATGGAAATTTGAGCTATATTGAGCCAAGAGGGTCGATCGATTGCATTCTTCAGTGAAAAGTTGGATGAATCCAATCATAAGTATTCAATCTATGACCAAGAATTTTGTGCTATTACCCAAGAATTGAACAAGTGGAGAAACTACCTATTGCCAAAATAATTTGTGTTGTTCAACGACCACAAAGATCTAAGATACTTGAATACTCAGACAAAGTTAAATCAGAGGCATATGAAATGGGTTGAGTTCATGCAAAGTTATGCCTTTGTATTGAAACACAAGTAAGGGAATACTAACAGGGTAGCTGATACATTGAGTCAAAGAGTTACATTGTTGGGAACGAATTTTGTGAAGTTAGTGGTAATAGAGTCAATGAAGACTGTATATGAAATCAATGAAGACTTTGATGATGCATGGAAGGAATGGAAGGAATGATGGAATGTTGACAGGACCCCATACTTGGATTACTTCATCTAAGAAGGATACTTATTCAAGGGACATCGATTATGCATTTCGAGAGGATCAATGTGGGAGAATCTGACCAGAGAGTTGAACAATGAAGGATTAGGAGGAAATTTTGGCATCGACAAAACCAAAGAAATGGTCGTAGAGAAATATTACTAGACGGGGATGGCAACAGATGTAAGGAAATGGGTTCGATAGTGTTGAGTATGCCAACTTGCCAAAGGAAAAAGTCAGAACATGGGATTATATGCACCACTATCCATACCAACAGTACCATGGGAGGATATCAACATGTATTTTGTGCTGAGATTTCCAAATATGCAATAAGGGAATGACTCCATCTTTGTGGTAGTCAATAGGTTTTCCAATATGGAACACTTTATTCCACGTTAGAAGACGAGTGATGCCACGGGTAATACTGTTTTATTTTTCAAAGAGGTTGTGAGATTGCATGGCCCTTGCCGAAGATCATCACTTTGGTAAGAGATACCAAGTTCATGGGACATTTATGGAGAACCCTATGGAAGAATCTTGACAAAAATTTGCAGTTCAGTTTTGTATACCATACGGAGACTAATGGGAAGACTAAAGTGTTGTTCAGGAATAAACACCCTTGTAACCCAGGGTTTGGGGTTACCAACGTACTTCTAAAACTTGCAGACAATCAGCTTTAAAGTACAGAAAAGGAATAGGAAGAAATGTTGAACTCACCCGATTAACGACGGTTGATCCAAGCTTTCTCTTCTCCCGCTCTGCTTCTTTCCAAATCTTTTAGGGATGCACCTCCTTCACCTGCAAAGAGCAAATTCTCCAAGTACAATCTTATACATGTATATATGACAAGTTAGATGAACAATATATAGAGTGCTTAATCAAAAATATTCATCAAACATGATACATGAAAGAGACTCAACACAAAGTTGGAAGAAGAATTCTCTTTATTAACAATAGTGAATGAGATAAGTGTACATCCCAACGCTTGAGATAAGGAATCCTCTGCAACCAAAGGATTCTGAGTTCTGCTACTCCAAAGACTTCTGAAGATATACCACTAGGATAAATTTGCTCTCCAAGTATGATTGATTAATGCCCTCCCCAAGGCCTCTATTTATACTTTGGGAAATAGAGTAGTTTCGAAGGTTGAGGATGTTGAGACAGTTGAGATAGTTAATGATTAGGGCTCAACAAATCTCCATTAATCGTTTTTTATTATTTTTAATGTCAAATGGATGTGTACGCAACTATTGATACTGGCAACCTGTGTATGACACGTGAGTTTCTATAAAGGAAACTCGCATACAGATCTGTACGCGGGTTGCAATGAGAATAGTCGTGTACAGTACACGGGTTGTCAAAGAAGATAGTCGCGTATGTACGTGAGTTGCTGTGGAGATAGTCACGTACGTCAATCAACATATAGAAAGATAAAATGGCAAGTTGGTTGGATAGTGAATGCATCTCATGTCATGCCTATCTATAGTGTTTAGGCAACCTTCAATCCATATGTGTCCTTTTGTGTACCAACATATGAAGTGTCGTCACTCGGACGGAGAAGTGCCATTTGGGTTGATAACAGATGCCCCCTAATGTGTGAGGTCAGAGGGAAGCGATGCCTGAAATACATTATAATCATTATATTTGGAGAACTCAGAAATCCAATGGTGCAGAGGTAGTACCTGAAACAAATACATAATAATGTCATATACAAAGTCATATCTGAGGATGCTATGTTCAATATACTGGAACACTAGCTCCTTTACAAAGTTTGAGTACATCATATAATATGGGTACAAGACCACGTATATTACAAAGGTGGAGCGAAGCCACAATATACAATAATGATGAGTCTTCAAAGATCTGGAAGTTGTGTAAATAGGTACAACATATTATTGCGCAACTTAGTCCATAGATAGGAAACTAAGGTCTTCATAAACAATCCCAAAGAACCAGTACAATCCAAGCCATGTGAATATATGTTATTGGAGTTGAACATGGAGCAGATTCAATAGATTGTCGATCAATAGGTGATAATCAACAACTGAAGCAGAGGAATTCACCAATAATGAAAGTGAATCCTGAGGTACAATAGTCAAAACTCTAGGTCTTCGTCATCAGGAAGTGCTAATGCAGAACCATACTGTGATAAGGAAGGCTATAGATCCTCCAACGGATCACAAGAGTGACTAGGAACTGGGTAACGGAAGGGAGACACAAGTGATAATAGATACGACAATGATGGGATCAGGATATAGATTAGACATTGAGTTAAATCCTTGAATAGGGAGCACGACACAGAGATGACCCAAGGCAGATTTTAAATTTATAGATAGAACAACTAGCCTTATCTGTCATGTAGGAGACATGATCAGATTCCCCAGGTGGAATTGGCAAGAGGAGGAGTAAAAAAAACTCGAAGTAATAGCTGAAATAAAAGTGAAGACTGAGACATGAGTATCGAAAAAAACAGAGAGCGCTATGTTCAAGGATGACATGCTGCCACTAACTAAAAACCAAAAGAAAACTTCTTCCTTACCTTCCCTGTTAAATTTTAACGAGTCCAGGAAAGTCAACTCGGATTTCTCTTCATTTTTTAACAAGCTTGAAGAGAAAAGGGAATATTGCTTGACAGTGTCACTGATTCGTGGATTTAATGAGCCCGAACTAGTACATGCTCAGTTGGTGTTTTCACATTTAAAGAGTCTGAAAAATCCAAAGAAGACTCTAGGGGCGTCCTTTTTCATCCAATTTAGTCTCCTGAGGCCGAAAAAGTATAAAACATACCACAAAAGAACTCTCTTAACTTCTGTAGAAGAAAAGGTGAACCTTTTTCATACTTAGTCAGGGAGGTCCGAAAAAGGTTAAATTACCACCTACCCAACGCTCCTTTGAGAGCAGCATATAGCTTGAGTTTTACGAGTGTGAAGGAAAGAAAGATCACTTGAAAAGATCCATTTGAGTTCGAGAAATGGGGCTTACAACAATAAACTTGATGCCTTGTTCTTAGTGTTTAACGAGCATGACAAAGACATAAAGTACACTCGAAATCTTTTTCATGTTTAGGTCCAGAGCAAAAAAAAGAGAAAACTAAGCTCATACCGGGTGTTCCTTTTCTGTAAATTTAGTCGCTCAGGTCCGAAAAAGTGATAAACCTATGCCTGAGAATACTCTTCTCAATTCCGTAGAAAAGAGAGTGATCCTTTCTCGTATTATTCCGCATGGTCCGAGAAAGAGATAACCTACCACCAATGCGGATGCCCATTCACATATTCTTAACGAGCTTGAATGGACAAGTTAAGTCGACAGTAAAGTCTATTTTAAGGAGTCATACCTGGGCCTAAAGAAACTCGATAAGGGAGGGGAGTCCTATCAAGGGATAGCTTGTAAAAAGAGACCAAAATGAGGCTCCATTTGGCGTGAAAAATAGCTAAAAGGATTCCCCTGTACCTAAGACAGCTGTAGCATGAGTATCGAAAGACAACATAGGTTCTAAATGAGGATACTCATGAGAGGAAGGCCCTATCCACGGAAGAACAATGGTAAAGACAAGGAGCTAATGGTTAAAAATACCATAGTCCGTGGTTTAAAATGTTGATTACTAATTATAAGATGGAGTAGGTATAGATGCAAAATACATGTGAAACAAAGAAAAACCATCCTATATGAGCAAAAAACACCTTAGAACGATAATAAACCTATTACAAGGCAAAAATATATGGTATTAATTTGATGTATTATGAACTATAGGGAAAAAACCCACTTGATAAATATAATTTCTATAAATAGTTCAAAAACATAAATAAAACTCAGCATTTGGATTTTTAGCCATAAAAGACAATTTTTCACCTCTACCTTCAGTTGCTCGGTGTGGAAAATCCGGTGGACCAATTCCAAATCCGCAAGTGTCAGGTAAGACTACACCCCAAGCTCTTCAATTTGATCCTAGCAAATTTCAAAATTGAGCCCAAATTTTATATTTTTGAGTGTCCTCAATAAAGGAACGTTGTGTACGTGGGTTCATTATATTGAAACTCACGTACACGCGTTTTGTACGTAGGTTTCCCTGAAGGACAGTCGCGTATAGTACGCGACATGCCTAAATAGACAGTCGCGTACACTGCGTGAGGTGGATAAAAAGCATGTAAGGTCAAATTTTTGAAATTTTACATGAAACTAAAGGTTTGCAATGGTTGTTTTACTAGGTTTGAAGATGGTGCTTGAGTGGAGGGAGCATGAACATGAAGATATGGATCAAGAAGCACTCCAAGATGCCCCCACCATTAATGTTTTACGTTCAAGTGGGTGTTAAAGTTTTTCTGTACATCACCTATGCGGGCCAATGTCCACCTACTAGAGTTCATGATAAATTACTGGGATCATGATTTGGGCATGTTTGAACTTCAAGGTGAGTCCTTGGAGATTACTTCATAGGATATCTATTTCATTGTCGGACTATGACGACAGGGAGCTCCAGTCAACTTGGAAGGCACCAGCAGAGGCGGTGACCCTCTAAGTGTCCAAAACTACATTGACATATACTGCGCATCAGGTACACAAAAGAGAGGGAGTTGCATCCCTATTGTACACATACGTGATATTCCTCTACGGGTATTGACAAGTACCATAGTGAGGGTTGCGAGATCATCTTCTCTTCACCTTGCTACATAGAACCAGATGAGACTAGCAGTGGGTTGTATGTAGGGGGCCCTATATGATTGGTGCTCAGGAGTGATCCCGATTATGAGGAAACAACTCTCTGACTACAAGAGAGGAAGGAGAAAGAATTTTGGATATTCTAGCATACTAGTAGCCTTCTTCTTTGAGAGGGTGCCGGGATTGAGCCCTGCAATACCCTTACCAGTTCGTTCTCCTCGTCAGCCTAGGCTGAGTAGATGGGGAGATATCTTCCTCCGCTAGGGAGGTGGTGGCTTAGTGCAGAATGTTTATGATGATGAATTCTACTTTTGGTGGGAGCAATAGTTGCCAGTACTGGAGCAGTTTCCATATGTTGGGATGGATTTCCGTGGTGATCCAGACCTCATCCTCCCTCCAGGAGGAGCATGGGGAGAGTTAGGTAATTTTTATTTTCAAGTTTTTAATTTTTTTTATGAATTTTAAATATAGAGATATATACATATGTATAAGAGTTCTAATCCTATACACATGTCAAAATGTAGATATTGGACCAGTTCGCCCTGAAGGGCATCCACGCATGTATGTGCGTCTTGTGTTGGGAGAATACTAGGGGTTGATTAGGGTTCTTGAGGGGAAGCTGGCCAGGCTTACCCATAGGGTACCCACCTTACGGATTGAGCACATCCCAGCCATCATGCAGGAGTTTGTGGTGGGTGTTCCACCTATTTGGATACGCCTTTTGAGGCGGGTAGGAAGAGCAGTTTTAGTATACATAGATGCTGTTGAGGCTGTTGAAGCCGAAGAGGCTGAAGAAGCCAGAGTACAGGGAGACCGGGGGGACCAGGGTGGTCCGGCTTAGATATAGAGCATTTGATCGACTTTGATCCATATTTTGTATATTTTTTGTATATTATACACTTATGACTGGATCCGAGGACCAGAGACTCGACCTATCTATGGACAGATATTCACACACACACACACACACACACACACACACACACACACACACACACATATATTTTGTCGATTATTTACAAATGTATTTTATGTGTATGCTGTAGATTTTTATTAAAAATGTGTTAAATTCCAATCCAAGATGTAATTAGCGTATTCATCAGTTAATGAATTTTGATTCCTTGGAATATGATTGAATGTAATGAATTCAAAATTTCTTTCCAATAACCTAACTTGCATAAACTGACGTAATAGAATAGGGTTCCGCACCTGATAAGCTCGATTGAGCTGGGAAACCACCAGTTGAGAGTCAAGTTGGACTTCCAGCTGAGTGATACCACGTGACAAAGCATCCCATAGAAGCTCAATTACAGGTCTATACTCAATGACATTATTAGAAGCAGGACCTAAGCAAGCGCCTCCTGAGGCAACTAACTATCCTGAGGGAGAATAAATGACCCATGCAGATGAAGCTAGATTACAAGTGTGGCGACTGGCGCCATCAGGGAAACCTACGAACCTCTCGAAAGACATCTGAAACAACCAGTAGATGTTATAAAATACACAAATCGACGAACTAGTGTACATAAAAATACATACAATAAAATACAAGAAAAATTGCTAAGCCTAAGCATAGTACTTCTTTAGGTAGAGCCCATTTCTAGGCTCAGGCAGCTTATTCCCATCAAAATCAATCAATTCATATGTGCCCTTCTTTAAGACCTTTGACACGACATAAGGCCCCAACCACATGGACTTGAACTTTCCTGCCCTCAGGGGTTCTTTGTCTTGGTCCCAGAGCAAAACAAGTTCCCCCTCAGAGAAAATTCAAGGCTTGACCGACTTATCATATTGTATTTTGACCCTATTTTTGTGAGCTTGATTTGCTGTCAGTGCATCTCTACACTGCTCATCAAGATGTTCTAAATGTACTAGACGTTCTTCAACTCCATTGTATCAGGTAACACATGAATAGCTATTTTCAAGGACGGGATTTCACATTCAGCTGGGGTAACGGCTTCCACTCCATGAATGAGTTGGAAGGGGGAGAAACCCGTAGTAGTTTTTACATTAGTTCGATACGCCCAAAGTGCAGGGTATAGCATGATATGCTAGTTAGAACAAGATGCATCAATAGTACATTTGAGGATAGTCTTCAAAGTTTTATTAACAGCCTCAACTTGACCATTTTCTTGAGGATAGTACGAAGATGAATGTTGTTGTCTGAATCCAAGTATAGTGGTCAGTTCCGTCATCATGCTATTTTGAAAATGACTGCCATGGTCAGTGACAATCACCTTGGGTAAACCAAACCGTGCTATAATTTGACTGAACAAGAAAAAATATGCGGTTTCCTTGTCAGCTTTAAAGGTGGGCATTGCCTCTGCCCATTTCGTAAAATAGTCTACAACGACAATGATATATTTGTGCCCCCCAGTCAAGGCTGGGTTACACGTCACGTAATCAATCCCCCACTTCATGAAGGGGCCCACTGAGACAATGGGAAATAACGGAGCAGGATGTGACCGCATCTTCCTGGTGTAAAGCTGACAAGGATGACAACACTTCATGGCTTCCACACTATCCTTGAAGATTGTGGGCCAGAAATAAACGACACGTAGTATCTTCTGGGTCGTTTCTAACCCATATAAATGACCCCCACATGCTCCACTGTGGGCATCATTCAGGACACTATCCGCTTCCTCATGGGTAAGACATCGACGCAAAACATAATCTACCCCCTACGGTATAAAGTATCTCCTATGATGAGGTAGTTCTTAGCATGAAGGCGTAGTTTAGGTCGTTCCTCCCGTGAAGAAGCTGCAAGATACTTCAAAGTCTGGAGATATATAAGGATATCTCCGTACCAGAGGTCAGAGGTGGATATCAAGAAGATATGCTCATCTGGGAATGAGTCTTCTTCAATGACTACATCTTCTTCTGTTGGAAAGTCTGCTATAAGCTCAACAAAAACTAAGGATTTTTTAGATTTAGCGGACTAGAAATCCAAGTCAAACTCTTGGAGAATGACTATCCATTTGTTAAATTCCCCCCCAACAATCCGTCGGGAGAAAACATATTGAAAAGGATTAACATCCACCACTACAGTTGTAGTCCTTAGTATGTAGTGGCGTAACCTATGAACAACATAGACTGCTGCTAAGGCGAATTTCTCAACGTGGGAGTACTTGAGTTCAGGTTCGGCTAAAGCACGGCTAAGATAGTAAACGACATGCTCCTGGAGCTTATCGTCCTCCTGGACCAGGACTACCCCAATGGTCAACTCGGACGCGACCATATACAATATAAAATCCCTAGAGTAATCTGGCGGACGCAGTAAAGGTGCCGACAACAAATCTTTTTTCAATGCCTCGAAAGCTAGTTGTGTAGTTTCATCTCGTACAAATGGGGTGTCCTGTTTTAGCAGGCGCATGAAACCCTTGGTAATCTTGGCATAGTTTACAATGAAACATCGAAGAAAATTGGACTTTCCCTGTAGGCTCTGAATTTTCCTGATAGAACGAGGAGGGGGCAGATTTACAATAGCCTCTACTTTTAATGGATCCACCTGAATGCCTCTATTAGAAACAATGAATCTGAGCAGTCTCCCTGACTCGACACAGAACATGCACTTGTGGGGATTCAAGCGGATCTTATAATATCTGCATCGCTCAAATATCAACCTTAGGTGATCTGGATGGTCAATCCTCTTACGTGAATGTGCAGGCAGATCATCAAGGTAAGGTTTGACAATGGCTTTGATATCATGGAAGGCAAAGTTCATTGCCCGTTGAAAGCTTGCCCCAACATTTTTCAATCCAAAAGGCATTTTTTTGTACGCGAAGGTACCCCAAGGACAAATGAAAGCAGTTTTATGTTGGTCTTCCGGTTTTATTTGAATTTGATTATATCCGGAGAAACCATCCATAAACGAAAAAACTTCACTTCCTGTGCAAGCATCAATAATTTGATCTATGAATGGTGTGGGATAGTTGTCCTTAGGATAGGCTTTGTTCAAATCTTGAAAGTCAGTACAGATGCGTATGGTCCCTTGCTTCTTATCAACAGGAACAGGGTTGGATACCCATTTCGTCAAGGCTATGGGATAAATAAAACTGGCTTTCAACAGTTTTTCAACTTCAGCCTTCACAGCTGCTGCTTTACGTGGGTTAACAGGTCTTAAATTTTGCCGAACAGGTTTAGCATCAGGGTATGTTCGGATATCATGCTCAACTATCGATGGATCAATGCTTGGCATCTCCTCATATGACCGGGCAAAAACGTCGCGAAACTCCTTGAACAAGGGCGTATAGATTGCAATCTCCTCAGGAGAGCAGTTTGCACCGATATGTATATTTTCCACAACGTCAGGATTTACAAAGATGTTGATAGGGATAGTAGCAGAAATATTTGCCATATTCCCCTTAGCAAACATTCCTTCCCTTGGTAAGGGATTGATGGGTATATCAACATCATCTGCCAGCCTCATATGAAACTCTTGATTCTCTATCCTGCTTATTTCTGGAAGAAAATAGGATCGATGATGAAGATCTTAGCAGATCTTATCACGTCCACACATGGATTCCAGAATGGCTTCATCAGAAGGTAAAACCATATCTAAACAATCCGTAGAATGCAAAGAGTTTTCTGCCCAAGCAGGCAAATAGACCTCTTCCAGGTCCTCTGAGACTGTGAGAGGGTATGGAATGAGATCAATAGTGGTTTGAGTGATAGCTTGGTAAGCCACGTCCACTACTGATAAGGGAAATTCCGATTCATGGGGGGAAGGGAGAACCCAAGGATCAGTCCTATCAACAACCATGGCTATGGACTTCCCCACACTAGTAGAACCTATATAGTTAATCGGGGCTGGAAGATCAAATGTGCCCATCAATGATGCATACATTCCAGCCCCCAAGTTGTTAGTAGTAGGTTTCACCTGATCAACCAATGGTACAATGGACTCATTAGACTCCATGCAGCCTTTCCGAGTAAAATTGAGTTGGTCAATAGTAACCAACTTCCCTTCGTGTGGAAACACTACCACTCGAAAGACAGTTGATACAATAGCAGACATGGCATAAGTCCAGCTTCTTCCCAAAATCAAATTATAGTCCAAAGGTGCATCAATCACTTCCACCTCAACAGACACCGCTTTCCCTGCCAGATTAATTTCAAAAGCTGGTAGGATACCATGTGGACGGAATGACCTTCCGTCGAAAGCAGTAAGCAGAGTGTTTGACAGGACCAGCTTTGGGGATCCAAGAGCTTTCCAACATGACAAGGACATAATGCATGTAGAAGCACCCTCATCAAAAACTACCCTTCCAATGGTCTTTCCACCATGGGTGACATCTATTGATAAGGCTACATGGTAAGGTAGGCAAATTTTAACATCAGACAAGTGAAATTTCGCCATGAGACTTAACGAGTCCATGCTACCTAAGGCTGCTAAGAGTGCATCCCACTGGGTGGGACAGCTTTGTAACACCTCTAAAGCTGACATTGCACAAGGGTTTTGGGCCAAGTCTTCAACCATAGAGTAGTTTGAAGCAGCTCTAGCATTAGGGTTATGCAAGGTCTTCTTAAAGACACCTTTCAGTATCTTAGGCATAGTTTCAGCGGGCTTCTCGATCGTGAGAGGGTTAGAAGTTTCACCTATAGACTTACCCTTCTCAGAAGTATATTTTTCATAGTTTTTATTCCTAGTCTGTAGCAAAGTCGAAGATCGAACCGTGTTGATATAATTGGGGTCAAGGGCATTTGGAGTGCCCCCTGCTACATTAGAAGCTGAAGCAGAATTCTGCCCTTGGGGAAATGGATCCTTCAGGACAGCTGATTGTTGAGTTTTTATCAGCTTTTGGGCTTGTTCTATAAGGGGACAAAGATGGGTGAGGTGATCCTCATGGCACAACTTACACAAGAATTTCTCCTTTTTCTTTTCTTTCTTACCCCCATCAGCACTATTTGCAGGTTTTTGCTTGTTTTGATTTCCCTCCACTTTCTTTCCTCTCTTCTTCTTGCCACCGGGCTGCTGATTGCCCTTCTGAGAGGTCTGTGCAAAAACATTTGCATTTTGGGGTGAGCGGGCAGCCTTTGCTGCCTCCGCCATAGAATGCTTGACGGGCAGCTGATGGAGCTGTTTGTCCAAAGATTCTATAGTGGGAGAGTTTACGGACCCAACCACACCATTGGCATGGGGTCCAAGCTTAGGTTTCTCTGCATCGTGGGTAGGCCTCGGTGCCTCAGGAATAATCTCATACAAGATCCCATATTGAGAATAAATCAAATCCAATTGCTGGGCCCTTCCTCATTCGTCACTCCTGAATTAGATATGTCCTTAGATATATAAGGCAATAATGATTTAAGGAACCATTCTAGTAAGAACTCAGGAGGAATAGTGGCTTTAATAAGGCTCTTCCGCCTCCTCCACTCTTGGATGTGATCCGAGATGTGGGTAGCCTTGTTCTGCCTAAAGGTAGATAACAAGTCCGTTCCGAAATCGTATTGGACCAGAAGCTGAAAGTGGCTAAGGAATGCATTAGCCAAGTCCCAAAAACTACTGAACGCAGCAGAAGGCAACTCAATGTACCATTTTGCTGTAGTACTCATTAAGGTTCTTTGGAACAACCTCAACCTAACTGAATATTCATTCAACGAATTAGAAGAACACCATAAATGAAAAGTGGTGGCATGAGCCCCGGGTTCTTTACCAACTTTACCTTCGAATTTTGGGATGTTCGATGGAAATTTGGTGGGGACAGGTGGCTAGGAGGGATCATGCCTCACCGGGTCATTCATCAATTTAGACAAATATGGCAAGTTTAATGTTGCGAGGCACGAATTATTAGGTCGAGCCGGAGCACTAAAAGTGCCAGAAAGGGGATTAGAGGGACTTGCCCCCAGATTCCCATAAGTGAAGGTGGGGTTGCCCCCTACCACTGGTTGCGAAGTGGATGGGTTACTTTGGAACGGATTCCATCCATAAGCCACAAGATTATGGGTGGGAGGTGCAGTATAAGAGGTTTCGGCTGCCCTAGTTGAAACTGGGGTTTAAAAAACAAGAGCAGGTATCCCTCCGCTAAACAATGAAAACAGAGAGCTCATGAATGGGGCCGATATCAGAGTTTGGAAACCTTGCCCATAAGAGGTAGTGTTTCCAAACTACACTCCTACATAAGAGGGTGATGGGCCTACGTATGGAGTGGATGGGGGAATATGCCACCCATTCCAAGGAAATCCTTGGACAAAAGCCGAGGATCCTACCGGACCACTCTGGGTAGTGTGTGTGAAGGAGGAAGGAACATTAGGTATACTAGGAATCCCAGTAACCATGCCACTAGAAGCACCTACCAGGCTTTTGGGAACTGGTGGTTGAACCACTTGACTCGCTAGAGTTAAGGGCGTAGTAGGTATACTAGATCTAGGGGCACTTACTGGGGGAGGTAGTACCCCATCAGCCAGAGTGGCTGAGGTGAAAACAAAAGAGATTTCTCATGAAGTAGACATTATCCTTCCCACAGGGACACCTAACATAGGTGAATCAAAAGGCTGAACCTGGACGATCACAGGATCGTTTAAATCAGTCAAGGGTGTATTAAAATTCCTTGCAAACTCATTAGCCTGCAAGTCTTCTATCTCAATTGTGTTAAAATCAAAATGGTTTGCCCTAAGTTCTGGTTCACCCGAAACTTCACTTACTCCTATCGGTTCAAATGAACCGTCTGTGTCCAATCTCCACCTTTGAGGTGGAGGTGGAGGTTCCAATGTGATGAGAGGAGGAAGGTTTTGCAACCTTCATGACCTTCTAATAGGTTGGTCCTCCACGATTGTAAATTTGACAATTCAAACCCTAAGGTCAACTAAACACAGAGCAATCACTATGAAAAAAATCCTAAAGTCTCAACAGTCAGCAAGGGTAAAAGATATGCTTTCCTGAAGAAAGCTGAAGAACAGTTACTTGGCGTCCTTGAAGAGGTTCTTAGGCACAAGCGGAGGAATCACCCATCTCCCTCCTACACTTTCAAAAAGGGTTACCTTCCAAGCCCGTCCAAGGTAAACCAAAAATAGCCTTCTGGTTTACCTATGTATGAACCCTAGATGTCAAGAGACTAGAGGCTGCCTTAACTATACCAACAATCTGGGGGGACAGTCGCAATCCTGATTCGTACGCATGGGCAGGGTAGCTGAGCTCGAAACTCTGTCTAGGACAGAATCCCCAGATGTGTAAAAATCCTGATTTACGTTTCGACAAGGAATCAGAGGGTTATCTCCTCAGTCCAATGCCTCCACGTGGCCTCGTGCTTGACTCCCGTTTGAGAGGAGCTTCCGAGATACTATCGATAAAGAGAAGGGTTTACCTATCGATTAGTCCACTATGTCTGAATTTTAATACTTATGGGAAGTTTACACTTCATATCCCACAAGTCTAGCCTAAGCTAGTAGGTGTATGGCCCTAAAAAATAAAAATTACTAATAGATTTTAATTATTGCGTTCATTTTAAGGGCTATTTTTTACTCAAAAGGCAAGTGGAGTGAAATACTATGATGTTTTTGACTCGATAAGAAATATAAAAAGCAAGGTGTATACTTCCAAAGCAAAATATCACTAAAAAAACAAGCTTCTTTTCTTTTTGTAAATGTAAATTGATGAAAATGCAACGATAAAGAGAACACTAAGACTATATTTTTGTAGTTTTTTGAGATTATATTTTAAAAACTGAAAATAAAACTGCTGTATGCAAATCAAATGCAAGAGATTCTAAATGTTTTCTTTTCACTTTTTAAAATGCTCAAAGACTACTATGCACCTAAATGCACAAAACTTGAGTATGCTTGAATTAAACTAACTGTATAAAGTAAGCAAAGTGAAGTAAACAGGTTAATAAGACCAAAGATCAACCACCTAAGGAAGACTTGGAACCCTAGCTTGGTCAGAAACAATGAAAAGAAATCATTGAGATCAAACAAAGGCAAGTGACAAACCAAAAACTATCCGAAAATAGAATGGGATATACAGCGTCTAGAACCCTGATCACTGATTCAGACAACTAACACTTGAACCTATAACCCAAACAGGAAAATCCACTTCAAGTTACTAACATAAAACAATCCAACCAATAAGAACTCAAGGGCTTCAAAAGAAAGCATAGGGTGTGGCTAACAAGGCCATCAAACTCACAGTGTAATGCTTATAAGGAAGACCAACCAGCAAACAAACTTTATGGAGGGATAGGGACAAGTAAACCCTAGCACAAAAATTTCAATGCTCAGTCTTGTATGCGACTGTGTAGAAGGGCAACCCGGATACTGTACGCGACTGTCCTAGAGAGCAGCTCGCGTACGCAGGCCTCTGTACGTGACTGTATGCAAGAGCAACCCACGTATAGGTGTAAAATTTTCTAATAAAAATAATTTTTTTCAAGGTCTTCGAACACCACTCTAAGCATGAACCAAGACAGGACACCACACACAGAATCAAGGCAAAGGCTGGGCAACGGCCAATAGAAATAACCCACACCAGTCTGGGTTCCCCAGCAGAGTTGCCAGTTCTGTTGTTAAGGAATAAACACCCTTGTAACCTAGGGTCTGGGGTTAACAACATACTTCTAAAACTTGCAGACAATCAGATTTAAAGTACAGAAAAGGAATAGGAAGAAATGTTGAACTCACCCGATTAACGACGATTGATCCAAGCTTTCTCTTCTCCCGCTCTGCTTCTCTCCAAAGATTTCAGGGATGCATCTCCTTCACCTGCAAAGAGCAAATTCTCCAAGTAAAATCTTATACATGTATATATGACAAGTTAGATGAACAATATATAGAGTGCTCAATCAAAAATATTCATCAAACATGATACATGAAAGAGAGTCAACACAAAGTTGGAAGAAGAATTCTCTTTATTAACAATAGTGAGATAAGTGTACAACCCAACGCCTGAGACAAGGACTCCTCTGCAACCAAAGGATTCTGATTTCTGCTGCTCCAAAGACTTCTGAAGATATACCACCAGCATAAATTTGCTCTCCAAGTATGATTGATTAATGCCCTCTCCAAGGCCTCTATTTATACTTTAGGAAATAGAGCAGTTTCGAAGGTTGAGACGGTTGAGATAGTTAATGATTAGGGCTCAACAAATCTCCATTAATCGTGTTTTATTATTGTTAATGTCAAATGGATGTGTACGTGACTATTGATACTGGCAACCCGCATATGACACATGAGTTGCTATAAGGGAAACCCGCGTACAGATCTGTACGTGGGTTGTAATGAGAATAGTTGCGTATAGTACGCGGGTTGTCAAAGAACATAGTCGTGTATGTACGCGAGTTGCTGTGGAGATAGTCGCGTACGGAAATCAACATATAGAAAGGTAAAATGGCAAGCTGGTTGGATAGTGAATGCATCCTATGTCATGCCTATCTATAGTGTTTAGGAAACCTTCAATCCATAAGTGTCTTTTTGTGTACCAACATATGAAGTGTTGACACTCGGATGGAGAAGTGCCATTTGGGTTGATAAGATAAAGTCATGAATAGGATCTTACAAAACTTGCTGAGGTGTTTGATTGTCGATCAACTGAAGCAGTGGGAGAATGTGTTGGCGTAGATGGAATTCATGTACAACAATTTGGTGAATCGATAGATAGGAATGAGCCCATTCCATATCGTGCAGGGGATATCTCTGCATAGAGTGACTGACTTAGCTGAGGTACCGACGAGAACACAAAAAAGTGCATACACATAATCATTTTTCGACCACATGAAAGAAGTGCACGATCAGGTAAGACAACAACTCAAAAGGAGTTATTTAGGTTACAAGTTAAGAGTCGATTAGAAAAGCTGATTGCATTCTTTTGCAGAAGATGACTTAGTATATGTACACTTGCGAAAGGAAAGATTATCGAGAGGAAAATACGACAAGTTGAAGCTGAAGAATATTTGGCCATGTAGAGTCCTAAAAAATATATCGGATAATTCCTATGTGTTAGAGTTTCCTGAATGTATGGGCATATCGCCAACATTCAACATTTATGACCTATCAAAATTAAAAGAAGGGTCTATGCGTGACAAGAAAGTGATAGCTGACTTACTGAAACAAATACCAATTTAGTGAGGGATTAGTCATAGAGGTGCTTGATGAGCATGAAGTCGGAAGGACCAAAGGATAGAAAAGGAAAGAATATCTGGTTCGATGGGTGAATAGAGACCTAGAGGAGGCAATATGGATTTCAAAAGAGGAGGTCAAGCACTTGAAAAATCATGAGCAATGTTCTTTTCAACCTTGGGATGTTGATGCAGGGGCGTCTAGGCTAGAGGAAAATAGTCAAATATGAATGAAAAAAGTGCCCTGAGGACAGTCAATGACCTCTAGCAGAATGGGCATAACGATCAATGAGGAAAAGGTCGAAGAAAAGAATGGGTCACGATGATTTTGACCATGAGTGGTTGATGGTCAATGACAAAAAGATTGAAAAGTGGTTGATGAGACATACCGACCCAACCAAGGAGTCAATAAGTAAAATCATCGATGATGGTTAGGTGGAAGGGCCGACTGTTCAGCCAGAAACCCAAGGACGGAGTAGTTGGGTAGTTGAAACAGTTGCAGAGAGGTTATGGTGATTATTGTAGAAGTCCAGGTGGCAAGACCTGGTGGTGCCTAGGGGCATGCGAGATTCTAGAAAAAGAGACAAGTACTATGCATCGAGGTGTAACTATAAATACTAGTGTAGAAGCAGAAGCATGGGACTTTTCGAGACTTTCGGGACTTGGAGAGACCTTGGAGAGAAAGCATGAGCTATGTGTTGTAAGGAAACCTATGAGTGATAGAGTCTGTTGTAAGCATTGAGGATGTAACATTCCCTCTCACATATATGAATTTTTTCCTGGTTGATGTCCATTCCGACTATTCAATCTTAGAACTCTTGTTGTAATCCCTCTTGTATAGAGATTGTTTTATGTTTAATTAAAAGCCATAATTCTTGGTAGTGGCTGCATTGGTTGTGTGTTTGTGCTTCCATTGTGTGTAAAAATTTGTATTCGACCACCCAGGTCGTGCAATAATGGCTCATGGAATTTTGTGGAGCACTATATGCTACTTACCCATCACATGCACAATAAGAGTATATTGTTCATTAATCCTAGCCATATCAATGCATTCACTATAACATGCATAATACTCTTTCTGATTTTAGGTATAGAAATATGCATACAATTGTTGAGCAATATAATTTAAACACTTAGAGATTTAAGAAATAACTCAAATGACAATTTAAATACTTATCTTTCATGTGGTCGATACTTGTCCCACTTTTTTTTATGAATAGTTGGTTAGGATGTCAAATGTGGTAAATTAAATAGAACTACAACCAATTGTATTATCCTTCATTATCTGCTGAGGACACTCAATCTAAGTATAACTATCGTACTTGATATTTTTGTCCATAAGACATAGGTAAATATTGATCACAAATCATTGCTTTTACAACGTTCATAGTGGACCCGACAGAACAGTTCACAAGGGTTAACCAATACTAATTTAAACAGTTATATTAGTCATCAATAAAAATATATGTTTTAGTTATCAACAAGATAACGATTAAAATAAATAACACTTGTGTCATAAAACATTAAATTCTTATCCTTGCTTGTTTCGTTGACTCCCTCTAGATATCTGTGTTAGAATATGTAATGATGACTTATGTGGTATATTGGTAAAATATCACTTAAAGGCATAAAATAACTCTAATATTATAAAATAGAGCTATCCCACATGTATCGTTGTAATTATATCCTTTGTAACCATTCTCTATATAAAGAGGTGGAAATTCATTTATCCCACATGTGTTATGGGATGTATTGTAATCCAAATCTCTTGGTATATAAGAGAGGTGAAGGAGACCCTTTTGGGTATGTGTTGATTGTATGTAGTTCATCACACATCACATGTTGTGTTTGCCATTTGTACACACATCATTGTGACATGATTGGGTGATGGAGCTTGATGTGATGCATATGTGAGGATGCCATGTAATATTGGAGATCTATTTTTAGAATAATGGGAGATGCAACCTTTCCTGTGGACGTAGCCCATATTGGGTGAACCACATATATCAATGTTCTCTTGTTGTTCTCTTTCTCCAATTTTATTTCATGCTTTATGTTGCTTGGTAGATTGAAGGATAGACTAGTAATGCTTTCCATATTTTATATTGTGATATGATATCATTTCATATGTTTACAATATTATAACATGGTCTCAGAGCAGGTTGCTATGCCCTACCTTCTTCGGTAATTTTTATTTTTATTTTTTAGTTTCAATCAACATATGTTCATGATTTTACTTGAGCTTTTTTTTGTGTGGTTTTGTGACCCGATCTAAAATACCCATGTGGTGTTTTTTCATATATTGGCTTTATTCTACATATTTGAATTTTTTTCTTTCAAACCCTAACCCTTGTGGAGAAGTGTTTAATGTAAAATTGGGTGGTGACTTTAAGATATTTTTTTTAACACTTTATTTGTAGTTTTTAAAGAAATATATTGCATATTTGATTCCCTCTTGCAACAATACTCAGTTTCAAAAAAACAATCGCCTGATTTCGTGTTCGGAAAGTGAAGATATCGCTGATTTGAAATCAATTATTCTTTCAGAAATTTTCCATACGAACGAAAATATTGCAGAGCGAATATATTTTGATTGAATGCCCAGTTTTCTATTTGGTTTATGTTGGAGCATGCAACATGACTTATTCAATTCTATAAATATGTTACATTAAAAATTCTGGTAAATATTGACCAAGTTATGGTCATTTTAAATTTTCCATTTTTTTCTGCTTTCGATTTTCTACTGCAAAGTGATAGATTCGTGTTTTAGCAGCTGTTGGGCTTTGATTTTGGTGAGAAAATTTAGTTTTTATTCATCTCTTATCTTGAAATTCTTGTCGGATTCTTGATCTCTTTGCATTAGGGTTTTTGTTATTATTCATCATGTTTACAGAGGTTGTCTTATTCTTGTTTATGTCTATAACCTTCTTTGTGTGGAAGATGTTTTGACAATTTTAGGGGCATGGATCTCTAGTATGGTAATGGTGACATCAAGAATTAAACCTATGCTTAGGACTTAGTTGTTTAATGGCTATATTTTCTTATCTATAAGTGATATCATTGTTTCATTTGATCAATTTTTTTTTGCTCAATATTCTAACATGGTCTCACTCTTCTAATAATGATAATGATTCTTCTATATGTGTTATCTTGTGATCATTATTTGCTTTATTTATATGTTATTTCCGACATTTGTGTAAAATCAATTTCTTAGTTTTTATAAGCAATCTCTTTATGATCATTATATACTCTTGCTAATTAGTTTCTTCAGTAAAATCAATTTTTTTAATCTATGTGATATCATGGGTTGATCATAATTTGCTATATGTTGATCATGTTAAACATTTTGATCTATTTTAATATATATCATGTCATGTTTATTTCGATCATCTTTTACTCAATGTGTATATGGCTTTGAACAATCTTATATTCTTGAAATCTTTGTCATGAACACCTTGATCTTGTTGCATTGATATTTATATTCTTATGATTGTAGATGTTGTATTGTTCCTACTTGTCTCTAACGTTCCTATATGGAGCATTGACTTGTGTTTCTTGTCTCTAATGTTCCTATATGGAAGCATTGACTTTTTTAGGGCATTCATATCTTGCATATTAACATGATGTTAACAAGAAATGAACATGTTCTTAAGATTAGTTGCTTGATGACTATATGTTTTCATATATTTAAGTGATATCTTGGCTCATTATTCTATATTGGTATCTATTATGCTCACTCAAGTTTATGCTCCTCTATTTATTATATCACATCATGTCTTTTTTCTTGATAATCTTTTGCTCAAAATTTATATGGTCTTGCATAGAAGCAATTCCTATTATTTATATGTTCTTGAGCAATGTCGTTTTATCATCTCTTATGTTTTTTGGGTTTGTCATGTTTATTATATGCTTTACTCTTGGAAGTTCTTTTATGCAGATTAGTTATATATGTTGTGGGATAGTTTTCTTTTGCTATTCATTTCTTGTTTAAGCATATGATGGTTGCGGATATCTGGTTTTTCAGCATTGTTCCTCTTTTCAACTTATCCTTGACTGTAACAAAGATGGTTGATGTTAAGAAGGAATGCAATGTTGAATTTTATCATATTATATCACAACATTCTAATAATGATGTATGGTGGACATCCATCTTCTACTGTTCATGCATATTTCAACTGTGTTGTGAAGACTGTCTTCTTAGCTCATGTTTTGATGGAAAGACCAAACAGGTCTTGTATTCGCAATGTAATCTTCAGTAAAATCTCTCTGAAGATTGTTTCGATATATGGATCCAGGGTTCTTGTCTTCGTCATATGATCTATTGTAGAGTTCTTTCAACTATCATTTTAGTTACAGGTTGTGATGATTTTGCATCCACATGTTCTATTGTATTGGCCATACACTGTTGTGTTATGCAAACATTCATCATACAACTTGGTTCAGATGCAGTTTCATGAGAAGTGGATGTTGTCTTCATCAGGTCCATGAGGAGAAGTGTGTTTTTTATTTGCATCGTATGGAGCATTCTGGAAGTTGTCATCAAGGGGGATGTTGGTGTGTTTCCACCTTCCTTCCATTTGTATTCTTTCTCCCAGTCATCATTAAGGGGGAGTGCTAGAATATGTAATGATGACTTATGTGGTATATTGGTAAGATATCATTTAAAGGCATAAAATAACTCTAATATTATAAAATAGAGTTATCCCACATGCATCATTGTAATTATATCCTTTGTAACCATTCTCTATATAAAGAGGTGGAAATTCATTTATCCCACATGTGTTATGGGATGTATTGTAATCCAAATCTCTTGGTATATAAGAGAGGTAAAGGAAACCCTTTTGGGTATGTGTTGATTGTAGTTCATCACACATCTCATGTTGTGTATGTCATTTGTACACACATGATTGTGACATGATTGGGTGATGGATATTGATGTGGTGCATATGTGTGGATGCCATATAATTTTGGAGATCTATTTTCAGAATACTAGAAGATGCAACCTTTCTCGTGGACGTAGCCCATATTGGGTGAACCACGTATATCGCTGTTCTATTGTTGTTCTATTTTCTTCAATTTTATTTCATGCTTTATGTTGCTTGGTAGATAGAAGGATATAATAGTAATGCTTTCCATATTTTATATTGTGTTATGATATTATTTCATATGTTCGCAATATTCTAACAATCTGCTTCATTGCAAGTTCTATAGCTTGATCTTCTTCTTCACCAAGTTATGAAATTTTGGAACTTGTTGAAACTTCAACATTGGTATTCATGTCTTCTAGATGCACTAGACCTTGTTGTATCTAGATTCATACTTTATAAAATATCTCTTGACAGTGCACATCATCATGCTTTATCTGAATCTATTTCATGCTTAGACATATTCTTCATCTGATTCTTTCCTTGTATTCTTGTATGGAGTAGGCTCATCATCATCCAATGCATTATCATGATGCTTTCTCTTTCCTCTTTTGTTACCTTAAGTGCAATTTCTAGCATAATGTCCAATCTTGTTACAACTATAGCACCTGATTTTTGTACATATATTTTGTAATACCTTGGTTTTGACCCTGTTTGCATTAAAAGGTATATGATGTAATATTGTAACTAATCATGGTGTGGAGTTAAAGGAAAAGGCCCCACCATGAATTAGCACTTTGTGTTTCGACGATTGGAAGTGACGCCGATGGTATTTTGTGCTAGCCATGCACGTTAAAATGTTGGACATCATGTGTGTATGCAAAATTAATAAAAAACCTACAACCAACTATGTCGATGCAATGATAATGAAAAGGGCATGATTTCCTAAGGTTAAGGGGTGGGGGGGGATTGTCTAACCCGTGGGAGCCATTGGGGAATAGCCAAGTGTCAAGAGGTGAACCCATCTAGATGTCCACCATCCTTTTTGTCTTACTTACCCCTTTTCCCCCTTGTCTCATCTACCAACCGAATTAATTCAGCAGGAGTTGGTTGGGGGCAGTTATTGCCTTGGGAAGACGTCTACATGGGCATCGTCAGTCTAGCAGGGCTGTCAGCTCCTGACCACATGCAAGCCCATAGGATATGTCCTTCGTTTTCCTCATGCAAGAGCTGAAGACCCGCATTCCATCCTCACGCGGGAGCGGTTCTGTTTTCCTCACGCGCAGGCAGATATTCATGATTTTTTTTCATGCCTGGCTCTGTTCTTTTGATCGTTTTGGTCTATGTGTTACACCCTTCATAATATAGGTTGTGTTATTCCCTCTACGCAGGTTGAGAGGTCGTGGTTGTATTCTGCACATATTTGGGTTTGCTGTGAGTGGTTGTTGAGTCGTTTTGGCCACGTTAGGGCCATAAAAGACTCTGGAAGTCGAGTTTCTTAGCCAGAGCTGCGCTATCCAATTGCCATACCCAATTTGTTTGCAGTGGTGTTCCCTCAAACCCTAGAGATTGTGCATTGTTGTGTATTTTGTGGTTGTTAGTCTTGGGATGTTTGGAAGGGGAAATGGAGCTTGGGAGGGCTTGATAAACCTAGTGGTGCAGGTGTCCATTGCTCCTTAGTGAGCCCACTAGCTTAGCATCTAGTTTTCCCCAGTTTCCTAAATAGCCTGTTAAACCCACTGTGTTGGCTCGAATGAGTTGTGTACCTTTGGTTACGTGTGAGTCGGCTAGCTTCCCCTTAATCCTTGTGGAATCATGCCCAGCTCAGGGGTGGCAGTGTTGCTGAGAGATTAAGGAGCACACTGGCCTATGGTTGGGTGGAACGTTGCAGCGACATAGCTGGTTGCGAGGAGCTTCATTCAAAGATAAGTATTCTCGTCTATTTCATCTCTGTAATTGTATTTACTATTTAATGAATTCCAATGAACATGCTGAATGCTTGAATGTATGGTTTTTCTTCCGCTAAATGGTAATGATGTATCCATGTAAAATTTTCAAAGCATTTCAGTCTTTATGTATATGTTCATGGGGCTAATTACCTAGGTTAGATCGTATTGTGGTAGCGTCCTCTTCACCAGTCGGAGGGTTGGGGACGTTACATCTTTCTTATTTTCTGGTACTAGTCTTCTATCAATATTCTTGATAGAATTTCTTCTTATTCTTCTTCTTTTTGCATGAGCTACAAGTGCTTGATTTTCTTCATCATTGGTATTCAGATATTTGGAGATCGACCTTAGTGGCTTTCTTCTTGCGCAAATGCTTTGAACAAATTCATCCTCCACAACATCTTCAATAGTTTCTAGTTGAATATTGATTTGAGAAACCATTGTAAGGTAGGAAGACACTGTTTCCGACTTCTCCATAATCATATTCCTATTGGTGTTCTTTCTTTCATATGGTATTGTCAAAGCATCAAACGTTTCCTTTGGAGTTTTCAATAATGACACATGAGGAATCAATTGATCCTTGATAGTATGAAAGGATCCTCTTGGCTTTGATCATATTCTTATTGAATCTTGATTTCTCTCATGCTCCCTCTGGATCTGGAATATCTTTGAGCATGTGATCCTTGAGATCATGTTCATTTAGGAGCACCAACATCCTACTCTTCCAAGATATAAAGTTTTCTACTCCATCAAATCTATCCTTTTATTCTAATATTGGACACCATGTTAATAAGGGATGAAATATGAAATATAATCTAGAAACCATAGTCTCGAAAAAAATAGGTTAGAATTGAAATTTGACATAACGAAAATTTGGCTCCACAAAAGGAGGTGCCCAGCTTTTTTGGACCCTAATTTTCTGGGCCTATTTTTTGACCCCTAAATTTTTGGACCTACTTTTTCGAATCTACTTTTTTCAGACTGTTTTTCTCAGATCTACTTTTTCGGGCTTCTTTTTTGGATCTGATTTTTATGGATGCTACAATGCCTTCTATTCAATTTTGCTCTCTTAGCATGTTGAAAATTTTTGTAGCAGTTAGATGTTATTAACTCTTTCAAACATTTAGAACAATTCCATTCACATAAACATTATTTTACTACACATAAGGATCACTGAAAGAATAACCATGCACTAAAAACAAAAGACACAAAGATTTCTCATATGGGATGCCCTTCAAAGGAATAAAACTCGACAAACTTCTTCAGTATAGATTCTTCAGCCAAGTCCAATGTCAATAAAATGAAGAGATAATTCTCTCTCACAGAAAGATATCCCAAAATAGCGGATACACAAGAGAGTGATACAAAAGAAAATTCTTGATAGAATAGTCTTCCTAAGAACAAGAGAGATAACCCAAAAAAATTCTTCAACATGCTGCTGCTTCTGCTTCCCTAGAGTTGCACATTTGTTCACTTGAACATGTGTGTTGTATATGTTACAAATGAACCAACTTTAATTCTATTTATACAAGCGAAGTCGCTTTACTGGGTCGACTTAATTTTTGACTTATTCCTATTAATTATATTATTGTGTTCTTGCCAGCTTACTATGGTTAAATTCTATTGAATTCTTAGAGTCTTCTAGAAGATTCTCTATTATCTTCTCTTCTTCTAGTAGTCCCGATCACACCCAACCACTTCACATAGCCTAGGTAATATTACCACCATAGTATGGGTAATATTACCACCATAGTGTGGGTACACTATACCATAGTCCAAACATTTTTCTTTTCACTTCCACTTTCTTCGGTTGACTTCTTGCTGAATTTCATAATCTTTTGAGCCGACATAAAAATATATTTCGATGCTACACAAAACATCAACATGAGAAGCCATAAATTAACATTAGATGAGGTTCTCCAAAAATGTACAACAAGTTGGACTCTTACTAAACACAGTGGTAACCACTTTAAGGATTGGATTTCTTGAGAGAACTATGGATCAATGAAGGAGAATTCATTCCTTGTGTTGTGTGTGGTAGTTGGAAGGAGTACCATGGATGTGATGGTTGAGTGAGATTCTTGTAAAGATAAATATGAGCATTTGGCTAAGCATAAATAACATAATGAGTTGTGGGATGAGAGAGAGAAGCATGTAGGTGTTTCCTTCACCATGGTGGCCTCATAAACCAACTTGGGGGTGGCCTCGCAGCCCAACTTGGGGGTGATCTATTAGCATAAATAATGTATGTTGGATAGAGTGCCTACTATTGGGTGAAAAATTTCTCTTGTACAACTAGTTGCTGGGATCTCATTTGTTTAAAGATAAGTATTCTCTTTGTATTTGGATGTTCAATGTTTTATTTTATTCTTGTGATGATTATTCTTGTATATGCATGCTATTTATGTGTGGATAGAGTTTATTTCCATTGTGTTTTACAATTATACATATGCATAGTTGTTCTTATGAATTTGTAATATGGCCATTGGATGAAATTTACAAGCCAATATTTCATCCATGCACCCCCTCTGTTTGTTAAGTTAATCAATGGGGATGTGACATGGTCACACTAAAAGAAAGAATTGGAAGATACATCCAAAGTTGAACCCAAAAAATCACAAGAAGGACACTAGAAAGAAGGACATGTTGGTCATGGACTGATGCAACCAGGTAGAGGGTAGCTTGGATGTAGATGAGAAGTTTGTATGCACTATAGTGCAGAAGGAGGTGAATCTAAGTATAATCTATCCCAATGAAGAGAAGGAGATGGAAACAAATATTCCACATCAAAATTCAAGTAAAAAATACCAAGGTGGATGCTTTATTTGATTCCAGTTCATAGGCCAATCTCATAATAGAAGACCTAGTAAATAATCTTGGATTTGAAGTTCATGATCATCCTACACCCTAGTCATTGGTATGGATAAATAAGGATGGAAAATTTATGGTCATAAGATAGTGCGCGATTACATTTTATATAAGTGCAGATTATATTTATGAGGTGGAGGTAGATGTATTACCTCTTGATGTTTGAAGTGTAGTGCTTGGAATCCCCTACATGTGCATGAGGGATGCACTCTTCATGAGGAGAGTAAACCAATACCACTTGATCAAGGATGGGAAATATTTCATCATAAATGCACACAAAGGTAAATTGAATATATTTTTGGCAAGTTCCAACCAAGCCAAGAATCTTATTAGTTCAAGTATAAAGTTTGTATTGATTTTCTTAGACATTATCAACAAGCAGGTGAATCAATTTAAGTAAAGGTATCTCTGGAGGGATGTATTAGAGAAAAAAAACACCAATTGGAGAATCTTTTACATGTATACAGAGAAGTATTCCAACATACTAAAGGTTTGCATCATAAGAGGGAAGTGGAGCACGATATACAATATTAACTGGTTCTCAATTGCCAAACATTCGATTTTATAGACAATATATTCTAGAAGCAAAAAAAGTGAAGAAGCAATTGGAGTAAGGAGTAATTCAACCCAACCCCTCTCCTTATGGGCCACATATCATCATAGTACCCAAGAAGGATGGGTTTTGGAGGATATGTATTGACTACATAGTGTTGGCACAATTTTGGACCCAAGGTTCAAAAAGGTTTACCAATAATATAAGACATGAGCATTGGAATTTTCAATGTTTAGAAGAACAAATTATTACTCAAGACACTCATAAGAAATTTCAATAAAATAAATAATTAATTATTTCATGAATCTAGGCTAACCATTCATAGTCTAAGAAACACATCAATACAATTGCATCATTATTCATATAAAATTAGAGGAGGGACCAACCAACATATTATCTCATTCGATTCATAAACCATAGTCATACATATTATAGTTAAACCCAAATGTTCTTTCTCTATTTGTAATTACCCTTTTTGGAATTTTTTTTAGAATGACCAATTTTTCAGTTTTTTTCCTAGTTCGACCTTTGACTAGTTTTGATGTCTAGGTCTCCAAATTGACCCAAATGCTCCCAAATATTCTGAGAAGATGTATGAGCGATATTAAGAATTGAATATGATGTTCACAGATTATTTATGACCCTCCAATTACTTCTGCAAACTTTTTTAATATTATGGCCAAATTAGGAGTGTTTACTAGCAAATTGGGGTTCCAATTCCCCCTGGGTAAATGCTGGAAATGACTTCCCAAATGCTCCCAAACCCACTCAAATTTATAAACAGAGGAAGAGTATGTTTAAGGGAAATTGTTAATATATCATATGCATCATTATTAAGTTTATACATGCTATTATGACCCTCTTCCAAACAACTACAAAATCACTAATTCGACCCTTGGGGAAATGGCACCAAATCTTCTCCAAATGCAATTAAACTGAGTAAAAAGACCTCAAATGCTTAAGTGATGAAAATGAAACTTGTAATACTCATAAATTAAAGTCCATTCATTCATAAACCATTATAATTTTTCTTATCCATTTGAATCCATCAACATTACATTGGTTCACAACAAGGTAGCGGGGAAATGGCACCGTTTCTTCATTGTTTAACATTAATAATCACTTTTACATACAACCATTTGGTATTTCGAACTGAGACTTTCTAGATATGAATAAAAGAGTATATTAAGCTTACTATAATTAGAAATGGACCATGAGAATCTCTCCCAAAGAGTACTACAGCTCACCCAAAGCGCAATCCCTCCATGAGCAAGAATATGCAATAAAAAATGGAAATGGTTGAGAGAATGCGCTGCACTAGAAGAAACCATGAGATTCCCTAGAGCTTACACCTATAAATGCAAACTCCATTAAATCTCCATGAAAGACCTGAGTGGCCTCTCCAAACACCAACTTGGATGTGAAGCTTTCACCCTCGAAATTAGCTAAGGCAAGAAACTAGTCATCCACTAGCTCTCTCTCTTTACAAATAAAAATGTCTCAAATGATAAAAATCTTCCTGAATTATTTGTTATTGACATTTATAAAGTTTCCAAGATCTCTACGGGTCTAATTCCTTCCAATAGATGTGATCCGGATTTATGTGTGAACGAAATGAAAGAACATAAATAGAGTCATAATAATAGACATTTTGCAAAGATAACAGAGATACAGTAAACACATATTCTATTAAATTGTGGAAATAGAACAGACTGTAATACAATTGCTAGAATGGTGGTAGCTATCGTTGAGAAGAGATGTGGCTTCTATGCTCATCTGTGCCAAGCTGAATACAAAATGAGGCCAAAGGGGCCTATTTATAATAAGAATGAGGGTGAGAACCCCAAAAGTCCAAAACGTAACCCTAGAAGATGAACCGTCATAAAGTTTGTGGCCCCAAGGTGGTAAGTTGAACAGTCAACTTCCCGGGGTCATAACTTTTGCATACGCTCTCCGATTTGGGCTTTCGATAGCTCGTTGGAAAGGTCTATCTAAGATTTACAACTTTTGATCAATAAAATGAATGCCAATGCCAGCCATTTGGTCCTTGAATCTCCAAAAAACGTCGTTTAGGGCCTCAAAACAGGCTTGGGAGTTTGGGACCCGAAAAACCGTAGAAAAATAACTAGGAAACTGCCACAATGGAAAATTGTTTTGAGCTAGTGGAATAGGTGGGTGGCCACCGATCTCCATAGGGATCAAGATGCATTCCAACTCTAGTTGGGAAGAGATTCCAAAGAATGCCACTTGTACAACAATTCCTAGTCTCCCACTTCCACCAAATCACATGTGGAAGCATCTTAGCTACCCTAAATCCCTTAAGCTACCTCTTGGAGCTATTTTTAGCCCTGATATATCATATATGTCATATTTCAGCCTTCAGATCTAATTTGTGTCATAGGTGTCATAGCATCTTCATCATTGTTGTCATAGAGCTAGGGAATATAGTCCAAGTGTCTCACTAGCTCCAAAATGCCTCTTCCTCTTCCATGGGAGTCACTCTTCCACTCCATTTCGACCTTAATTGATTCATGCCAAGTATATTGACCTTCCAACTCATCCCAATACCCTTGGGCTTCTTATGGATTCAAAATGACAAGAGGAGGATGCCATGTGGCATAGAAAATCGAGCTTGTGTGGGTCCCACACCCTCCATGTGTCTTCATGATCAATTGCCACTTTGATTTTCCCTTGTATTTATTTATTTAGCTCCTTTATTAAATATTTATGCCATTTTAATGTTCAAACATAATTTATTGTCCCCCTTATTCCAAATCCCAAAGCTTCCACCTCCAACCTAGGAAACTAGTAATTTTCCTCCTTAGAAATTATTTGAATGGCTATTTGTGTATTGGAATGAGTTTTGTCTCATTCTCTTTTATGGTTGTTCTCTTGAGTTATGCAATGAAGTGGAATCCTCTCTTGTCTAGAAAATACATGCTCTCAAGTAGGATATGTATTGTATTATTGAAGATTTAAATCCTTGTAATGAGGTTTGAAGACCTTGTAATAGGGATTGAATATTGACTATGCAAAACATGCAAGAGTCCTTATCCCATTGCTTGTCCTTGTCCAAATATAGCACATGAATATCGACAGTGGATGGTGATGTCTTGAAGGACTTGTTTTGTGAAGGTAATCCCATTGCACCATGTAGTGTAGATGGAACAAAAAGTATAGATGGATAAAGGTGTAGTTGTGGTTTTTGACAGTGTGAAAAGGGCGCAAACATATTCTTAGGTTCACCTATTTATGATAATTTATGGGTTTTGATACCCATTCCATTGTGTCTGGAGCAACATTTCTAGTAAGGAATACTTTTTTATTTGTTGAAAAAGGTTTTCCTATGACTGAGATACAACTGTTTTGTGTGGCAGTGTTCTTAGTGTTGAGATGAGTGAACCATACCTTTTGGTTTGAGAGTACCTCTCTTGTGGATAAAGGTCCTAATTTCAGGAGTGATATCATGTATAAAGATGCATGAGCATGGCATGTTTAAGGTCGGGTGGAACGTTGTCTTGTTGAATCTAGTTTCCCATAATTAAGATGAGTATTTATTATATTATTATTTACTTCATTTTTGGAAATATATGTGCTTACAGATATGATTTGCTTATGATTTGTATGGATGTAGGTGACAACCATGAGATTTGATGTTATATGGATATAGATGACATATTTCATATTTGAATTTGCTTATGTTGATATGGCTATGCTTAGTAGCTAGAGAGTATTTATTAATGATTATTTACTACATTTTCAAAAATATTTGTGCTTATGGATCCAATTTGCTTATGATTTGTATGGTTGTAGGTGACAACTGAGAGATATGATGTTATATGGATGTAGATGAAATATTTCATATCTGAATTTGTTTATGTTGATATGGCTATGGATGGTAGTATGTGGATCTACTTTTTAATATTGTTATTGTGGCTGTAGATGGTATCCTGTAAATTTATTTATTATATGGTTTATGATAGTTGCAGATATGATTATATTGATGGTTAAATGGCTATATTAAATTTTATATTTGATTTTTAGATACATGTTAATATCCCGCTCATATATGTTTACTTTTATGTTTGCATTTACCTTGCATTGCATCATGTGCATGTGGAAAATGATATGCATCGGAAGTTTGCATTGTCTTTTAAGAGGATGAATACTTTATTTAATTGGCTTGTGGGAATACTGGCCTAGCATTAGATAACCTTATTCCACCATGAATTAACTTGATTCAAGATTTCCCTTGTGATTCCTGGTTTCCTTGGCCTTGGATTCAGGGACGGGGATATCACAGAATTGTATCAGAGCATAGGTTTAAACTCTGTAGATGTCGGGCCTTCTACAATTTTATAACTTTTTTTTTGGAATGTGTTGTGAAATAAGTTTGACCCCCCTTATGAAAATGAAAGTATTTTTTTGCTAACATTGATTGATAATGAACACAATGTAGTCTCCACTTATGTTAGTTGATGAATGAGCATGCAATGTGACCATTGAAAAACAAAATTTTAAACCCCAATCGAACCAGTGAAGACTAGAGACTCAGAAATACAATGAAAAGGAAGCTGCATCAGCATAGATCATAGGTTAGAGTTCAACTACAAAGATAAGAGATTTATTTCAAATAATGATATATGCATTATATCCCTAAAGAGAAGTATGTTGGAAGAAAAGAAGTAAGATAAAATGGACATAAGATAAGTAGTGGACCCTTAAGTTTGGAAGATTCACTAAGAAAGTTCAGAGGAGATAATGAAAGGATAATTCACATTGAAGAACAAATCATACATGTCTTGAAACAATTGAAGGGAACCCAAATATAAACTCCAAGAAATCATCAGGAAGACATAATACATGAGCCAAGAATATATTATGAAATATATATTTTATCCTCAAGAATACCTCATCACAAACCCTCCAAAGAGAAGAAGAAAAAGTATTAACCAATAGCTCAAAAAGAAACCTCGAAAGATCCCTAATAAGACATAATAATAGAAGGTTTGCATAGAATAAACTAGTGGGAGAACTAAGAAGAATCAAACCCCAAAAATTTAATGGAGAAGCAAAGCAAGGTGAAGATGTTGAATCTTGGTATTTGGGACTTATAATGTTTTTTCCAATTGAATTAGTACACATAAAACATGTAAGCAAGGGTAGCCATATACCATATGCAAGGTAAAGCATCCATTTGGTGGGATTAGCTAGTCAAGATGAAATATATTGACGAATATAGAATGTCTTAAAGAAAGTTCAAGAAATACTTCTGGAAGGAATATATATCAGAGCACTACTATGAAAATGATATGGAGGAGTTATTTAAGCTCAAGTTGGGAAACATGACCATGGAAGATTATGAGAAAAGGTTCCTAGAAATCTTGAAGTATGCATATTTCATAAAGGATGAGAAAGCAAAGACTCAGAGGTTTGTTAGTGGTCTACCATATTCTTATAACAACAAGATTTAATATGAAAGACTAAAGAATCTTAAATATTCCATTTGGAAAGAAAAGAACCTATATGATCATTATAAGAACAAAGCTCCATATTAGAAGGATTAGAAAGATAAGAAAATAGACAAGCAAGTATAGAGAAAGAAAGGATTCATGCCTCTATCATTCAGAAACAATAATAGTTCCTATCAACAAGAGGAAAGCAAAACCAAATGGGAAGAAAATTCAGACATAAAGTCAAGGCCACATGTTGAATGTTGGACATGCAACGGAAATCACTACGCCAAGTAGTTCCCACTTGAAGAAAATATCCTTAACAACATTTAAGAAGCCTAAACTGTTGGTGATGTTGGAAGAAGCATTCCAAGAATCTATATAGCTCTTGATAGTTGACAAGCTGATCATCAGTCCTAGATGATTGAGGTAGTACGTAAGATTTCTAATGTACCTATAGCTATTTTGATTGGTTTTGGAGCTAAACATAGTTATATTGCAACAAACATAGTTGAGAGATGTTACTTGAATAAAAGCAAGATTAAGACAACCGTTCTAGTGCATTTGGATACATGAACCAAGAGGAAGGTCACAAAAGCAATAAGAAAGTGTCATTTGGAAATGAATAATATGAAGAGCTTTGTAGAACTGAACATAATATCTTTAATTTCATATGATGTATTTATTGGCATGGATTGGTTGGATGCACATCATGCCATCCATGACTATCGTAACAAAAATTATACTTGTCTGGATGAAGAAGGATGTTGAGTGACAGTGAGAGGTATACCCAAACCCATATCTTTGAGACAAATCACAATCTTGTAGTTGAAGAAGTGTTTTAGGAAAGGTTTCCAGTTGTATGCAGATCATGTGGAAGAACCAAGAAAAGGAAAATAACTAGAATTACAAGAGTTTGCAGATGTATTTCAATAATTTCCAGGAATTCCACCTGAGAGAGATCGATTTCACTATTGATTTGGTGCCATGTGCAGTTCCTTCATCTAAAGCACCTTATAGAATGCGTAGTCTAGAATTGAACGAGTTGTATATGCAGTTAGAACATATTTTGAAGAAAGGTTACATAAGACCTAATGTGTCACCTTAGGGATCTCCTATGTTGTTTGTAAAGAAGAAAGATGAAACTTTAAGACTTTGTATTGATTACAAACAACTGAAAAAAGAAACACTAAAAACAGGTATCCCTTACTAAGGATTGATGACTTGTTTGATTAGTTGAGAGGAGCCAAAGTATTCTCAATGATAGATATGAGAATTGGATATCACCAAGTCAGAATCAAGAATGAAGACATCAATAAGACAACATTTACGACAAGGTATAGTCATTATGAGTTTCTAGTGCAACCTTTTGGATTGATCAATGCACTGAAAACATTCATGTGTCTGACAAATGGAGTTTTAAGAAAGTATTTGGATAATTTTGTAATTGCATTCTTAGATGACATCCTCATCTATTACAAATTAGAAGTAGAGCATGAATAACATCTAATATTGATGATGCAAGTACTCATAGAGCATCAATTTTATGCCAAGATCAGTAAGTGTTCATTGTATCAGAGTAGAATTTAGTACCCGAGACACATCATATTAGAAGAAGGTATCTCAATGGATGTTGAAAAGATAAGGGATATTATGGAATGTTGGACACCGAGGAAGGTATTAGAAGTGAGATATTTATGGGGTTATAAGGATACTACCAAAGATTCATTGAAGGCTTCTCAAAGTTAGCCCATCCATATACATCATTGCATAGGAAGGGTGTGGAGTTTGAATGGAATTTTAAGTGTGAAGACATTTTTTAGAGACGAGGAGATGCTTACCAATGCACCAGTTCTGAAGATTGCAGATTCTGATGAAATATTTGTAGTATGCACCGATGCATGTAAGAAATTCATTGGTGGGATGTTGAATTAGAATGGCCATGTAATCAGTTATGAATCAAGGAAGATGAAAGAACATGAAAAAAAATATGCCACTCATGATCTAGAGCTCGCAGCTATCATTCATTCCTTGAATATGTGGAGACACTACTCGATGGTTAAGAAGTTTGAGTTAAGGATTGGTCATGATGGTTTGAAGTATTTGTTTGAGCAACCTACTTTAAATTTAAGATAGAGAATATGGATGGAATTTCTATGTGAATATGAATTTGATACCAAGCACATGGAAAGGAGAATATGGTAGCTAATGAACTCAGTAGGAAGATACATTTGATGTATGTAGCAACTATCGATACTGGTACATCAGATTTGAAGCCAATGCTACAGATGAACATTACCAATAGGTAAGAGATGGATTATGGCAACATAAAGTACCATCGAAGTTTGATAAGTATAGGTTGGAAGAGAATGGGATCCTTGTGCATAAGAAGAAAGTTTATGTTCCAAACTCTGGGGATATAAGGGATATGGTTATGAAGGAGATGCATAATGTACCTTATGCTAGAAATTTAGGTTATTAGAAGACAATAGCAGCTGTGAGGAAGTGGTACTATTGGCCAAGACTGAACAATGATGCCGCATATACATAGATAGATGCATGGAATGTTAGAAGGTTAAAGTGCAGCATTAACATCCGGTAGGTTTGTTGGAGCCATTACCAATACTTGAATGGAAGTGGGATGTAGTGACGATAGATTTCACCCCAAGGTTTCCTAAGAAAAGTCTATAGAATGATGCCATCATGGTGATGGTGGATAATTTGACTAAAGATGCACACTTTCTTCCAGTAAAGACAACTCGTAATATATATAACATTGCATACATCTATATGAAATAGGTTTCTAGTTTGCATGGAATTTCGAAAGCTATAGCGTCAGACATAGATGCACAATTTACTTTAACTTTTGGAAAGGGTTGTTTGAAGGATTTGGCACTAGTATGAACATGAGTACAACATACCATCCTTAGATAGATGGCCAAAAAAATGGTTAGATAGAAAGAGTTAATCAAGTGATTAAGGATATGTTGAGATTGTATGTGATGGATTAACCATCTAAGTGGGAAGATTATTTACATTTGGTATAGTTTTCTTATAATAATGGATATTATGTCTTTCTGAAGATGAGTCCTTTTGAGACAATGTATGGGAGAAAGTGCAATACTTCTATCAGCTGGGATAATCCAATAGACATAATTATTGTTGGACCAGAATTACTGAAGGACATTGAAGATCAAATGGTTAGATTCAAGATGAATATTAAAGCAACTCAAGATAGACAAAAAAGATATGCAGATCATAATAGAATTGACAGATAGTTTAAAGTTGGATATCATGTCTTTTTTAAAGTTAGATCCAAGAAGAGCTCCTTAATATTAGGGACTTGTTCCAAGCTAGCTGCTAGATATTATGGACCTTTTGAGATCTTAGCTAGGGTAGGTCTTGTTGCATATGAACTCGTATTGTGTGCTTGCATTAAAGTGCATAATGTATTTCATGTATATTTGTTGAAAAATCATATACTTGATGGTAATTGTGTGATTGATTGGAATGTGATTCAGGTGGAATTGGAAGGGGATTTTCGGTACAACCAATTTCCATATTGGGTAGAAAAGTCAAGTTGCTTAGGAACCAATAAATCAGGAAGATAAAGTTCCAATGGACCCATTACAGTCCTAAATATGCCACATGGGATCTAGGAAGATGATATGAGCAAAGCATACCCTCATCTTTTTTGAAATTTTATGTTGCGACATGTAAGTAATAAGTATGCATCGAGGACATTGCATTGTTTTAAGGGTAAAGGGATGTAATACCTTAATTGTTAAGACCTAGACATATGTTCTTATTTTTGTTTATTATTGGGAACTAGGTGTTAGGATAATGGAATTTGGAAATTACTATTATTATTATTTAATTAAATAACTATCTCAACATGGACAACTAACGAGAATGGGGGTTCATGGATTCCACTTCTGAGGGGGGTGGGGAACATGAGTTGTTGATCTCCCTAACAATACTTGTTGGACCCTATTTTTGACTATTTTGGGTTATGGAGAAACTATTGAGTCCTATTTGATGATTGGTGGGGCCTACTTGGCTAGTGCACCTTCCTTACTCTCTTGTGATACTCTTCATCTAGTCATGTTCCCTCACCGTCTATTTTTAGCTTGCACTCTTTGGAAAAAGTGTAACCCCTCCTTACTCCACCTTTTTCTATTCTGGGAAAGAATCTCATGAATGAGTAACTCCTCTATCCCATGAATTCAAGTTGGATTCTAAACTTTGGAGTTACAACTCTTGGAATTTGAGTCACTCACATGTCTAGAAAATACATGCTCTCGAGTAGGAGATGCATTGTATTGTTGAAGATTAAAGGACTTGCAGCGAGGTTTGAAGACCCTGTAATGGGGATTGATGATTGACTATGCAGAACACAACATGAGTCCTTATCCCATCTCTTGTCCCTGTTTGAATCTAGCACATGAATCATAATGACGGATGGTGATGTCCTACGGGTCTTGTGTACTGAAAGGGAATCCCATTGTACTAGGTAGTGTAGATGGAAGGGAGAGTTTATATGAAGAAAGGTATAGTTGTGGTTTTTGATAGTGTCAAAAGTATTAATTCTGTCACACCAATATTGAGACAAAGCACATACTCACAAGAGATTCAAGACAAATTAGACATGAAGTGACGTAACGGTACCGCAAAAGGAGGTTGCAGCTCTGTATAATCAATAATAGATTGAGTAATACAATACAATGTCATGCAGAATGCATGAATTCCAAGCCAATTCGAATTCACTAGGAGGCGTTCGAATTGCATGGATGGGTGTAGCTTAAATGAATTTCAACAACACTAGACACACTTAGTTAACCACTAATCTATCCATGATTGACTCACACTGAGTCCTAATTGAATCAAAATTCAATAGATGATTGAGTCTAATTGAATGTAACTCAGACACATGTCACTGCATGCCAAATAGTAGGTGGTAGCGCATCACTAACTCCAACTAGCTCTAATGAAGTTAATTGAAGAGATACTGGTCAACAGAGGTAGTTGGAGGCGTATTAGTTCACTCCAGTTCACCCCAATCAGCCCAAAATAGACAATTGCATGATGGAGGCACCTTTACAACGAAAACTTAACTAATTGTTAGGTGAGTCAACAATCAATTAGCAATTAGGTGCACTTATGACACTCAGATCACCTCATAATTGCTCCTTGTTTGAAGGAGGAATCCCAGTTAGCCTCCCCGATTAAAGGAGAAGGATTAGTTGGCCTCCTTTATTGAAGTAAGGCATGGGTGTGCTCATTCTGATGTCATGGTGTGCTCATTTGATGCCAATTAAGTCAATTAAACTTAGGATAGTGGGCAATTAGGCCAAAATTGACCAAATAAAGTGTGTAAGTTGGGTAAATGACTCCAACACCCCCCCTTAAGCTATACGGAGGTAAGTGAAATTTTTCTCAGAAAATATCTTGGTGAAGATGTCTACAATCTGCTCATCTGTCGGGTAGTATTGCAGAACAATGCTCATGTCATGCACCAACTCCCTGATGTAGTGCATGTGTATCTCAACATGTTTGGTCCTCTTCCTAGTAAATGGACCTGTGGAGATCTTAATAGCACTTTGATTGTCACAAAATATGACTGTGGACAAAGTAATACCAATCTCAAACTCTTAAAGAATGCTTTGCAACCAAACAACTTGGATGCAAGCATTCACTACTCCCCTGTACTCGACCTCTGCTGAAGACAATGCAATGGCAGCCTGATTTTTGCTAGACTAGAAAATGGGTCCACCACCAAACAAGAATACATACCTGGAAGTGGACTTCTGACCAATGGAATCCCATGCCCAATTTGAATATGTATAACCAACCAACTCTAGCTCAGAATCTGCAGCATAGTGAATGCCGTAGGATCTTGTGCCCTGAATGTACTGAAGGATCCTCTTGGATGCCTTCCAATGAATATCATGAGGCTGCTGCATGTATATTTATACAACATTCATGGCATAACAAATATCAGGCCGTGAATGTGTCAAGTAAAGAAAGCTACCAATCAGCTGGCGGTAGATAGTGCAATCCATGGGTGGAGTGTTTTTTCCTTCTTCAAGGCTAATCCCTGAGAGGAAGGGAATGGGGCAGACTTGCATTTAGCCATGTTAAACTTAATTAACAGGTCTAAAATGTATTTATACTGAGTTACCATTATCCCATTAAATTCTTGGGATATTTCAAGCCCCAGAAATTGCTTCAAGAGCCCCAAATCGCTCATCTCAAATGCATCATGAAGGGCAGTTTTTATGAAGGTAATGGAAGCAAGTGTGCTTCCTGTAATTAAAATATCATCAAAATATAAAACAATGATAAGTAAATTACCATCATACTACTGTAGATACACATTCGGATCTGATTTACACCTTTGGAAGTTTTGTGAAAGCAGAAAGGCATCCATCTTGGCATACCATGATCTTGGGGCCCGTTTCAACCCGTATAATGAATTCTGCAATTTGCAAACCAAAGAAGGATATGAAATGTAGCCCTCAGGCTAATTCATGTATATCTCCTCATGAAGATCTCCATGTAGAAAGGCACTCTTGAAATCCATATGATGCACCTCCCGTGCTTGGATGACGCCATGGCCAAAACTAGGTGGCTGGAGTCCATCTTTGCCACTGGTGCAAAGGTCTCATGATATTCCACACCTTGGACCTGGGAGAACCCTTTTGTAACTAGAATTGCCTTATATTTGTAGGTTGTACCATCAGCAGTAACATTTTTTCCGAAACACCCACTTGAATTGAACTAATTTCCTCCCAAGTGGAAGAGAAACTAGCTCCCAAGTAGCATTTTTTCGAAGAGAATTAAACTCTTCGTCCATAGCAGCCTGCCATCTCGGATCTTTTAGAGCATGGTAGTAGGACTTAGGATCTGACCCAATCATTAAATAACAGGTCTTGGGAGTCAATGATTCAAGAAAATACAGAGAAATATCTACTCTTTGAAAATCAGACCGGGTTCTTCTTGGATCTGCAGGATTTCCAATGTTTTGCCCGACGGAAGATAGTGTCTTTTTGGCCCAAGTTGGAAGATGATTTGGAAACTCAGAATCTGATTCTGAAACTGATGTGTTTTTCTCATCTATATCAGATATCATATCAGCAAAATCAGAACCTTCACTCCCACTTTCATTACCCAAATTATTAGCAGAACAAGAGGGGATTTCAGCAGAATTTTCTTCAACTAGTTCTACCTCTTGGGGAGGCTCAACAAATTTGACACTTATTTCAATGAAAATTTGTTTTGTTATGATATTTATTAGATTGAATCCCTTAGATTATTTTTGATATCGAATGAAAACACATTCAATTCTTTGCGGTTGCAAATATTTTCTCTTGTCAAGCGGAATCCGAGCCCATGCAGCGGACTCGAACACCCTGAAATTTGACACATCCGACTTGTGTCCAAAATAGGATTCGATAGGAGTCTTTCCTTTCAAGGAGGAGTGAGGTAAGCTGTTTTGAATGTATTCAGTAACATTCATGGCCTCAGCCCACAAATTTGCAGCCAATCCTTTTGCTTCCAACATGCATGTGGTCATCTCCTTGAGAGAACGGTTTTTCCTTTTCGCTATTCCATTTTCCTGAGGAGTGTAGGGAATGGAATGTTGGATCTTGATCCCACTGTCTGAAAATATCTGTAGAAATTCAGAACTGATATATTCCCCTCCATTATCAGATAAAAAATATTTGATCTTTCTCTCAGAGGCATTCTCAACCAGTGCTTTCAATTCAATGAATTTCTCCAACACTTCATATTTTTTATTGATGAAGAAAACCCAAGTGTATCTAGAAAAATTATCTATGAAGGTAAGAACATACCAGGATCCATTCATGGATGTGGTTGGAATAGTTCTGCTGATATCAGAATGAATCAACTCCAAAATACTCTTTGCTCGGTTTTCCATCCTCCAATCAAACTTGTGCTCAGGGTGTTTACCAACAACACAACCATTGCAAATTCCTTTGGTAGATTTGATGATTGGGAGACCTTCATCCATGGAATTTTTCTGAAGTTGATGCAAGTACTTGAAGTTCAAATGACCAAAAATATCATGCCAAATCCTACTGACCTCATTTCCATGAGTCAGAAGAGTGCTGGGCCTTGCATCCGCTACAAAATGGGAAAACTCATAGGCCTTAGCATGATGGTTTGCTAAGCCTTTTGCAACAAGCTTCCTGTATGCAATCTCATTGATTTCTACATCATTGGGGCTGAAAGTTACTCACTTGGGAACTCTAGTATGATTCATTTGATATAAAATCAGGAGGTTGAAGGCCAAGGAGGGTACATACAAAACATAAAAAAAGGTTCCACGCTCAATATTGACTATACCTCTTAGTTTCGAAATGATGGTAGAATCATCTCCCATGTGGATGGGAATGCTTTTGTTGGTGTCCAGGGATGAGAAGGAGTCTCTGCTAGCCATCATGTGATTTGAATCTCTAGAGTCTATGAGGAGCGAATTGAGCTTTGAGGTGCTTTCCATGAGAGCATGACCTCTTTCTTGCTGGAAATCCAGATCTTGGTTATCTCTCTTCCAAACACTCTCCAAAATATTGATATTGTTTCTCTCCAAGAGGAAAGTCATCTCATCAAGCTTCTTCTTCATCCAGGCATGTTCATGGTGGAAGCCCTTCCCGCAGTAGGAACACTTGACTTTCTCCTTGCCTTGATGTCGTTTGTTCTTGTGTTTCTTTGAGCCGGAAGGCTCTTCTTGTTGTTGGTTCTTTTCTTTAGGGTTTGGAGCATCAAATTTACACTTTGGATTCTTTTACTTCCCGTTTCCCTTCGAATATTTTGACCCCGAAGAAAACAAAGCTTGATCTTTTGAGGATTTGAGGATCCCCATATGAACAATATTTTCATGCTCGTTTGCAAGGGTTTTGATGACGGCATCAAGAGAAGGCATTTTCCAGTTTGGGGTTGTTAGCTTCCGAGTATGGAATGTTGAAACAAATACTAAATAGTCCGGACCAAGTTTAGAGAGGATAGCCAAGATGAGATGGTCATCTTCCTTCTCCACCTTACACTGCTTTAACTGGAGCATCAAATTTTTGAATTTTGTGAAAAATTCATTCATGAATTTGAAGCTGCTTGGATTCAGAGAGATCAACTCATTCTCAAGCTGATAGATCTGAAGATCATCTAGTTTATCTAACAAGGTAGCGAGATGATCCCAAATCTCCTTTGGAGTCTTCAATCCCGAGATGTGGAAAAGAAGATCTTTGAAGATAGACAAGCACAAGAAACCTTAAACCTCATCCGGCTTATTCCAGTATTTTATCTTCTCTGTAGCAACATTAGGATCTAATTCTCTGTTCATTGTGACCCAATAGAGCCCTTTTGAATGAACCTGAATCTCCATATCCTCCTTCCATTGGTGGTAATTGAAGGAGGTGAGAGTGATCCGGATTTATGTGTGAACGAAATGAAATAGCAGATACAGAGTCATAATAATAGACATTTTGCAATGGTCTCATATACAACATGACTCTTCCACATATATGGTTGTCCTAAAAGAACATCACAGACTTCAAGTGGGACCACATCACACAGTACTTCGTCTTTGAAAGGCTTGATGCCATATGATAGGAGGCATTGTTGAGTAATGCGTATCCCTCATCCTTGGCTTAGCCAACCGATGCTGTAAGGTTGCGGGTGTGGTGTTATCGGAAGCTCCAATCTCTTGACGACTTCTGTTGAGATCAGGTTCTTTTGGCTTCCGTTGTCAACAACAAAATGTACAGGCATCACCTTCACCCACATCTGTGACTGGAATAGGTGCTCCTTTGCATCTGACTCTTCAGGATCCTCTAGTTGAATCTATGCGGTTGCAACAGTGGCAGTGGGGTCTGCATCAATGATCTGCCTCCCATTGTATGTGTCTATGGCATTAGGTTCAGAATTAGAATCAGGATCTGATTCTAAATATTTGATCTCGGCCACTAATGACTGCTTTGAGCGACATTCATCAGTGTTGTGCCAAGGGATTTTATGAAATTTGCACCACTTACCAGTGTCCTTATTTGTCTTTCCATCTCCCTTCTTTGCTTGTGGTGGGGACTGGTTGTCCTTTCCTTGTCCTGTGTTTTGCGGGCCAAAGTTTCCCTTTCCTTGCTTCTGCGGTGGGTGTGCAGGTCCAGAGTCTCGCTTGTTCTTTTGTCGAAATTTCTCCTCTATTTTGACAGCATACCGATAGGCGGATCCAAGTGAAGAGATGTCGAGGAAGTCCATATCAGTTCGGATGTACCGATGTATACTACTGCGATTTTTCATAATCAGATGTCGCTCGGAGTCCTTGATACTCAGGTTTGTACACAAGGGATGAAATTTGTTGGTGTACTCTGACACCGTCTGGTCCCTTTCTTGACACAGAATGGTCCATTTCGTGTACTGGTCATCATGGTTTCCCATAGGGTAATACTATTCCCTGATGACATCTATGAAAGAGGCCCAAGTGGGATTTGTTTCAAACATTCCAGACTCGTTTGATGAGTTTTGCTCACAATAAGTACCCCACCAATTTTGGACATGGGGACTGCCTTAAGGAGCGCAAAGGTGATCTTTTTTCTGTCGAAAAAATTATGGACAGAAAAATACCCTTCTAGAACATTCAACCAATTATCCAGGGCATCTGCATCGATATTGCCTTCAAATAAAGGGATATCAAAGTTAACTTGTACCTTGAAGGGAGTTGCATCCCTGAACCGATTGATCGTTCAATATGCACTTCCCGTTGCTGGTATTCGCAGAAGGATTTGGGCGAAACTATCCATCATCTCGTTCCTCTGTCGGTCGAGGGATTCCTCGAGCAATGACTTGATATGATCTCTTGCTTCGTCGTCTCTCTTTTCTTCCACCATGGGAGGTCATTTGTGATGGCGAGAATGATCAAGTGAAACTAGTTTGAGACCAAACTCTCTATACTTGGACCTCATCGGAGACATGCGATGAGAAACAATCAATGAGCAGATTGCTCTGATACCACTGATATGGATTTATGTGCAAATGAAATGAAATAGCAGATACAGAGTCATAATAATAGACATTTTGCAAAGATAACAAAGATATAGTAAACAAATATTCTATAAATTTACGGAAATAGAACAGACTGTAATACAATTGCTAGAATGGTGGTAGCTATCTCTAAGAAGAGATGTGGCTGCAACGCTTATTCGTGCCAAGATGAATAAAAAATGAGGACAAAGGGGACTATTTATAATAATAATGAGGGTGAGAACCCCAAAAGTCCAAAACATAACCCTAGAAGATGAACCATCATAACGTCTGTGACCCCAAGGTGGTAAGTTGAACAGTCAACTTCCTGGGGTCATAACTTTTGCATACGATCTCCGATTTGGGAATTCGATAGCTCGTTGGAAAGGTCTATTTAAGATTTACAAATTTTTGTCAGCCAAATGCATGCCTATAACTACCATTTGGCCCCGAATTTCCGAAAAACGTCGTTTAGGGTCCAAAACGACCACGAAAGTTTGGGACCCAAAAAACTATAGAAACATAACTAGGAAACTGTGACAATGGACAATTGTTTTGAGCCAGTGGAATAGGTGGGTGGCCACCAATATCCATCTGGATCAATCCTTCCCCCTCAGGAAGCAATGGTCTCCATTGCTTTGAATCCCGTATCATCTCTCGAACTGTGTGTTGAGTTGATCTCCTAGTGCGACATTTGCTGAAGTGAAGAGGCTTCCTTTCTTTGACATCCCAAGAGGGCTGTAATTGTTGTGTGGATGATTTGTTTCTAGATGAGCACCTTGAATGCATGGCCTTGCATCGTAGAGGTACTCGGATAGATGAGGAAACAATGGATTTGTCTTCTTCTTGTGTCTGATGAGCAGAGACACCCTATGTAGAGGGTGTGGAGGTCTCTGTGATCTTGTGTTCTCCTTCAGACGTAATTGCGAAGAGGAATACTTTTTTGATGTGGGAGCTTATCTTCCTACCTTGCGAGACTTTGTTAGGTGCAACAGTCTCTGGTATTTGATAGAGTTTTCCTCCCAAAGTAATAATGACACTGCGAGGCCGTGACTCATATACAGCATGATGCTTCCACATATATGGTTGTCCTAAAAGAACATCACAGATTTCGAGTGGGGCCACATCACACAGTACCTTGTCTTTGAAAGCCTTGATCCCATATGGTAGGAGGATTTGTTGAGTAATATGTATACCTCGTCCTTGGATTAGCCAATCGATGCTGTAAAGATGCAGGTGTGGTGTCGTCAGAAGCTCCAATCTCTTGATCACTTCTGCTGAGATCAGGTTCTTTTGGCTTCCATTGTCAACAACAAAATGTAGAGGCATCCCCTTCACCCACATTTGGGAGTGGAATAGGTGCTCCTCTTCCTCTGGCTCTTTAGGATCCACCAGTTGAATCTATGCGGTAGCAACAGTGGTAGTGGGGTCTGCATCAATGATCTGCCTCCCATTATATGCGGTTGTGGCATTGGGTTCGAAATCAGAATCAGGATCTGATTCTGAAGATTTGATCTCGGCCACTAATGACTACTTTGAACGACATTCATCAGTGTTGTGTGAAGGGATTTTATGAAATTTGCACCACTTACCAGTGCCCTTATTTGTCTTTCCATCTCCTTTATTTGCTTGTGGCAGGGACTGGTTGTCTTTTCCTTGTCCTATGTTTTGCAGGCCAGGGTTTCCCTTGCCTTGCTTCTACGGTGGGTGTGCAGGTCCAGAGTCTCGCTTGTTCTTTTGTCGAAATTTCTCCTTGATTTTGACAACATACTGATAGGTGGATCCAAGTGAAGAGATGTCGAGGAAGTCCATATCAGTTCGGATGTACCGATGTAGACCACTGTGATATTTCAGAATCAGGTGTCGCTCGGAGTCCTTGGTACTCAACTTCGTACGCAAGGTATGAAATTTGTTGGTGTACTCCGACACCATCTGGTCCCTTTCTTGACGTAGAATGGTCCATTTTGTGTACTAGTCATCATAGTTTCCCATAGGGTAATACTGTTCCCTGACGACATCTATGAAAGAGGTGCAAGTGGGATTTGTTTCAAACATTCCAGACTCGTCTGATGAGTTTTGCTCACAATAAGTACCCCACCAATTTTGGACATGGGGGACTGCCTTAAGGAGCGTAAAGGTGATCTTTTCTTTGTCGAAAAAATTGTGGACAGAGAAATACCCTTCTACAACATTCAACCAATTATCCAGAGCATCTGCATCGATATTTCCTTCAAATAAAGGAATATCAAAGTTAACTTGTACCTTAAAGGGAGTTGCATCCTCGAACTGACTGCTCGTTGAAGATGCACTTGCCGTTGCCGGCATTCACAGAAGGATTTGGAAGAAACTATCCATCATCTTGTTCCTCTATCGCTCGAGGGATTCCTCAAGAAGCAACTTGATAGGATCTCCTGCTTCGTCGTCTCTCTTTTCTTCCGCCATGGGAGGTCGTTTGGGATGGCGAGAATGATTAAGTGAAACGAGTTTGAGAGCAAACTCTCTATACTCGGACCTTGTCGGGGACATGCGCTGAGAAACAATCACAGAGCAGATTGCTCTGATACCACTGATTCGGATTTATGTGCGAACGAAATGAAATAGCAGATACAGAGTCATAATAATAAACATTTTGCAAAGATAATAGAGATATAGTAAACAAATATTCTATTAAATTGCGGAAATAGAACAAACTGTAATACAATTGCTAGAATGGTGGTAGCTATCTCTAAGAAGAGATGTGGCTGCTACGCTCATTCGTGCCAAGCTTAATACAAAATGAGGACAAAGGGGCCTATTTATAATAATAATGAGGGTGAGAACCCCAAAAGTGCAAAACGTAACCCTAGAATATGAACCGTCATAAAGTTTGCGACCCCAAGGTGGTAAGTTGAACAGTTAACTTCTCGGGGTCATAACTTTTGCATATGATCTCCGATTTGGGCGTTCGATAGCTCGTTGGAAAGGTTTATCTAAGATTTACAAATTTTGGTTAACTAAATACATGCTAATAAAAACCATTTGGCCCTGAATTTCCAAAAAACGTCGTTTAGGGCCTCAAAACGGCCTCGAAAGTTTGGGACCCGAAAAACTGTAGAAAAATAACTAGGAAATTGCCACAATGGACAATTGTTTTGAGCCAGTGGAATAGGTGGGTGGCCACCGATATCGATCTGGATCAATCCTCCCTCCTTAGTAAGCAATGGTCTCCATTGCATCAAATCCCATGTCATGTCTCAAACTGTGTGTTGAGTTGATCTCCTAGTGCGACATTTGTTGAAGTGAAGAGGCTTCCTTTCTTTGACATCCCGAGAGGGCTGTAATTGTTGTATGGATGATTTGTTTTTGGATGAGCACCTTGAATGCATGGCCTTGCATTGTAGAGGTACTTGGATAGATGATGAAACAATGGATCTGTCTTCTTCTTGTGTCTGATGACCAGAGACACCCTATGTAGAGGGTGTGGAGGTCCTTGAGATCTTATGTTCTCCTTCAGACGCAATTGTGAAGAGGAATAATTTTCTAATGTGGGAGCTTATCTTCCTACCTTGCGAGACTTTGTTAGGTGCAACGGTATCTGGTATTCGATAGAGTTTTCCTCCCAAAGTAACAATGACACTGCGAGGCTGTGACTCACATACATCATGATGCTTCCACATACATGGTTGTCCTAAAAGAACATCACAGACTTCAAGTGGGGACACATCACACAGTACCTCCTATTTGAAAGGCTTGATGCCATATGGTAGGATGCATTGTTGAGTAATATGTATACCTCATCCTTGGCTTAGCCAACTGATGCTGTAAGGTTGCAGGTGTGTTGTTGTCGGAAGCTCCAATCTCTTGATGACTTATGTTGAGATTAGGTTCTTTTGACTGCCATTGTCAACAAAAAAATGTAGAGTCATCCTGTTCACCCAAATCTGTGAGTGGAATAGGCGGTCCTCTGCCTCTGATTCTTCAGGATCCTCCAGTTGAATATGTGCGGTAGCAACAGTGGCAGTGGGGTATGCATCAATGATCTGCCTCCCATTATATGCGGCTGTGGCATTGGGTTCGAAATCAGAATCAGGATCTGATTTTGAATATTTGATCTCGACCACTAATGACTGCTTTGAGTGACATTCATCAGTGTTGTACCAAGGGATTTTATGAAATTCACACCCCTTACCAGTGTCCTTCTTTGTCTTTCCATCTCCTTTCTTTGCTTGTGGCAGGGACTGGTTGTCCTTTCCTTGTCCTGTGTTTTGCGAGCCAGGGTTTCCCTTGCCTTGCTTCTGTGGTGGGTGTGCAGGTCCAGAGTTTCACTTGTTCTTTTGTCAAAATTTCTCCTCGATTTTGATAGCATACCGATAGGCGGATCCAAGTGAAGAGATGTCAAGGAAGTCCATCTCAGTTCGGATGTACCGATGTAGACCACTGCGATATTTTAGAATCAGGTGTCGCTCGGAGTCCTTGATACTCAGATTTGTACGCAAGGTATGAACTTTGTTGGTGTACTCCGACACCGTCTGCTCCCTTTCTTGATGCAGAATGGTCCATTTTGTGCACTGGTCATCATAGTTTCCCATAGGGTAATACTGTTCCCTAACGACATCTATGAAAGAGGCCCAAGTGGGATTTGTTTCAACATTCCAGACTCGTCTGATGAGTTTTGCTCACAATAAGTACCCCACCAATTTTGGACATGGGGGACTGCCTTAAGGAGCGCAAAGGTGATCTTTTCTCTGTCGAAAAAATTGTGGACAGAGAAATACCATTCTAGAACATTCAACCAATTATCCAGGGCATCTACATTGATATTGCCTTCAAATAAAGGAATATCAAAGTTAACCATCATTTCGTTCCTCTGTCGCTTGAGGGCTTCCTCAAGAAATGACTTGATAGGATCTCCTGCTCCGTCGTCTCTCTTTTCTTCTTCCATGGGAGGTCGTTTGGGATGGCGAGAATGATCAAGTGAAACTAGTTCGAGAGCAAACTCTCTATACTCGGACCTCGTCGGGGACATGCGTCGAGAAACAATCAAAGAGCAGATTGCTCTGATACCACTGATTTGGATTTATGTGCGAACAAAATGAAATAATAGATATAGAGTCATAATAATAGACATTTTGCAAAGATAACAGAGATACAGTAAACAAATATTCTATTAAATTGCAGAAATAGAATAGACTGTAATACAATTGCTAGAATGGTGGTAGCTATCTCTGAGAATAGATGTGGCTGCTACGCTCATTCGTGGCAAGCTGAATACCAAATGAGGACAAAGGGGCCTATTTATAATAATAATGAGGGTGAGAACCCCAAAAGTGCAAAACGTAACCCTAGAAGATGAACCGTCATAAAGTTTGCGACCCCAAGGTGGTAAGTTGAACAGTCAACTTCCCGGGGTCATAACTTTTGCATACGATCTCCGATTTGGGTGTTCGATAGCTCGTTGGAAAGGTCTATCTAATATTTACAACTTTTGGTCAGCCAAATGAATTCCAACAATAACCATTTGGCCCTGAATCACCAAAAAATGTCGTTTAGCTCCTCAAAACGGCCCCAAAAGTTTGGGACCCAAAAAACTGTAGAAAAATAACTAGGAAACTACCACAATGGAAAATTGTTTTGGGCGAGTGGAATAGGTGGGTGGCCACCGATCTCCATCTGGATCAATCCTCCCTCATAAGGAAGCAATGTTCTCCATTGCGTTGAATCCCGTATCATCTCTCGAACTATGTGTTGAGTTGATCTCCTAGTGCGACATTTGCTGAAGTGAAGAGGCTTCCTTTCTTTGACATCCCGAGAGGGTTGTAATTGTTGTATGGATGATTTGTTTATGGATGAGCACCTTGAATGTGTGGCTTTGCATTGTAGATGTACTTGAATAGATGAGGAAACAATGGATCTGTCTTCTTCTTGTGTCTGATGAGCAGAGACACCCTGTGTAGAGGGTGTGGAGGTCTCTGTGATCTTATGTTCTCCTTCAGACGCAATTGTGAAGATGAATAATTTTTTGATGTGGGAGCTTATATTCCTACCTTGCAAGACTTTGTTAGGTGCAACGGTCTCTGGTATTTGATAGAGTTTTCCTCCCAAAGTAACAATGACACTACGAGGCCGTGACTCATATATAGCATGACGCTTCCACATATATGGTTGTCCTAAAATAACATCACAAACTTCAAGTGGGGCCACATCACACAGTACCTCATCTTTGAAAGGATTGATTCCATATGGTAGGAGGTATTGTTGAGTAATGCATATACCTCATCCTTGGCTTAGCCAACCGATGCTGTAAGGTTGCGGGTGTGGTGTTGTCGGAAGCTCCAATCTCTTGACAACTTCTGCTGAGATCAGGTTCTTTTGGCTACCGTTGTCAACAACAAAATGTAGAGGCATCCCCTTCACCCACATCTGCGAGTGGAATAGGCACTCCTCTACCTTTGACTTTTCAAGATCCTCCAGTTGAATATGTGCAGTAGCAATAGTGGCAGTGGGGTCTGCATCAATGATATGCCCCCCATTGTATGCGGTTGTGGCATTGGGTTCGGAATCAGAATCAGGATATGATTCTGAAGATTTGATCTCGGCCACTAATGAATTATTTGAGCGACATTCATTAATGTTGTGCGAAGGGATTTTATGAAATTCACACCACTTACCCATGTCCTTCTTTGTATTTCCATCTCCCTTCTTTGCTTGTGTCGGGGACTGGTTGTCCTTTCCTTGTCCTGTGTTTTGCGGGCCAGGGTTTCCCTTGCCTTGCTTCTACAGTGGGTGTGTAGGTCCAGAGTCTCACTTGTTATTTTGTCGAAATTTCTCCTCGATTTTGACAGCATACCGATAGGCGGATTCAAGTGAAGAGATGTTGAGGAAGTCCATCTCAGTTCGGATGTACCAATGTAGACCACTGTGATATTTCAGAATCAGGTGTCGCTTGGAGTTCTTGATACTCAGCTTTGTATGCAAGGTATGAAATTTGTTGGTGTACTCCGATAACGTCTGGTCCCTTTCTTGACGCAGAATAGTCCATTTTGTGTACTAGTCATCATAGTTTCCCATAGGGTAATACTGTTCCCTAACGACATCTATGAAAGAGGCCCAAGTGGGATTTGTTTCAAACATTCCAGACTCGTCTGATGAGTTTTGCTCACAATAAGTACCCCACCAATTTTGGACATGGGGGACTGCCTTAAGGAGCGCAAAGGTGATGCTTTCTTTGTCAAAAAATTGTGGGCAAAGAAATACCCTTCTAGAACATTCAACTAATTATCCAGGGCATCTGAATCAATATTGCCTTCAGATAAAGGAATATCAAAGTTAACTTGTACCTTAAAGGGAGTTGCATTTCCGAACCGATTTCTCATTGAAGATGCACTTGTCGTTGCTGGCATTCGCAGAAGGATTTGGGCGAAACTATCCATCATCTCGTTCTTCTGTCGCTCGAGGGATTCCTCGAGCAGTGACTTGATAGGATCTACTGCTCTGTCATTTCTCTTTTCTTCCACCATGGGAGGTCATTTGGGATGGCGAGAACGATCAAGTGATACTAGTTCGAGACGAAACTCTCTATACTCGGTCCTCGTGGGGGACACGCGCCGAGAAACAATCAAAGAGCAGATTGGTCTGACACCACTGATCTGGATTTATGTGCAAATGAAATGAAATAGCAGATACAGATTCATAATAATAGACATTTTGTAAAGATAACAGAGATCCAGTAAACAAATATTCTATTAAATTGCAGAAATAGAACATACTGTAATACAATTGCTAGAATGGTGGTAGCTATCTCTAAGAAGAGATGTGGCTGCTACGCTCATTCGTGCCAAGCTGAATACAAAATGAGGACAAAGGGGCCTATTTATAATAATAATGAGGGTGAGAACCCCAAAATTCGAAAACGTAACCCTAAAAGATGAACCGTCATAAAGTTTGCGACCCTAAGGTGGTAAGTTGAACAGTCAAGTTCCCGGGGTCATAACTTTTGCATACGATCTCTGATTTGGGCGTTAGATAGCTCGTTAGAAAGTTCTATCTAAGATTTAAAAATTTTGGTCAACAAAATGCATAGTAATGGTAACCATTTTGCCTTGAATCTCCAAAAAATGTCATTTAGGACCTCAAAACGGCCCCAAAAGTTTGGGACCCAAAAAACTGTAGAAAAATAACTAGGAAACTGCCACAATGGACAATTGTTTTGAGCCAGTGGAATAGGTGGGTGGCCACCAATATCCGTCTGGATCAATCCTCCCTCCTTAGGAAGCAATGGTCTTGATTACGTCGAATCCCGTATCATCTCTCAAACTGTGTGTTGAGTTGATCTCCTAGTGCGACATTTGCTGAAGTGAAGAGGCTTCCTTTCTTTGACATCCCAAGAGGGCTGTAATTGTTGTATGGATGATTTGTTTTTGGATGAGCACCTTGTATGCGTGGACTTGCATCATAGAGGTACTCATATAGATGAGGAAACAATGGATATGTCTTCTTCTTGTGTCTGATGAGCAGAGACACCTTGTGTAGAGGGTGTGTAGGTCTCTGTGATCTTATGTTCTCCTTCAGACGCAATTGTGAAGATGAATAATTTTCTGATGTGGGAGCTTATCTTCCTACCTTGCGAGACTTTGTTAGGTGCAACGGTCTCTGGTATTTGATAGAGTTTTCCTCCCAAAGTAACAATGACACTACGAGGCCGTGACTCATATACAACATGACGCTTCCACATATATGGTTGTCCTAAAAGAACATCATAGACTTCAAGTGGGGCCACATCACACGGTACCTCGTCTTTGAAAGGCTTGATTCCATATGGTAGGAGTCATTGTTGAGTAATGCGTATACCTCGTCCTTGGCTTAGCCAACCGATGCTGTAAGGTTATGGGTGTGGTGTTGTTGGAGCCTCCAATCTCTTGATCACTTCTACTAATATCAGGTTCTTTTGGCTGCCGTTGTCAACAACAAAATGTAGAGGCATCCCCTTCACCAACATCTGCGAGTGGAATAGGTGTTCCTCTGCCTCTGACTCTTCAGGATCCTCTAGTTGAATCTATGTGGTAGCAACAGTGGTAGTGGGGTCTGCATCAATGATCTGCCTCCCATTGTATGCGGCTGTGGCATTGGGTTCGGAAACAGAATCAGGATTTGATTCTGAAGATTTGATCTCGGCCACTAATGACTGCTTTGGGCGACATTCATTAGTGTTGTTCCAAGGGATTTTATGAAATTTGCACCACTTACCATTTTCCTTCTTTGTCTTTCCATATCCCTTCTTTGCCTATTGCGGGGACTGGTTGTCCTTTCCTTGTCCCATGTTTTGCGGGCCAAGGTTTCCCTTGCCTTGCTTCTACGGTGGGTGTGCAGGTCCAGAGTCTCGCTTGTTGTTTTGTTGAAATTTCTCCTCGATTTTGACAGCATACTAATAGCCGGATCCAAGTGAAGAGATGTCGAGGAAGTCCATATCAGTTTGGATGTATCGATGTAGACCACTGCGATATTTCAGAATCAGGTGTCGCTCGGAGTCCTTGATACTCGGCTTTGTACGCAAGGGATGAAATTTGTTGGTGTACTCCGACACCGTCTGGTCCCTTTCTTGACGCAGAATGGTCCATTTTGTGTACTGGTCATCATAGTTTCCCATAGGGTAATACTATTCCTTGATGACATCTATGAAAGAGGCCCAAGTGGGATTTGTTTCAAACATTCCAGACTCGTCTGATGAGTTTTGCTCATAATAAGTACCCCACCAATTTTGGACATGGGGGACTACCTTAAGGATTGCAAAGGTGATCTTTTCTTTGTTGAAAAAATTATGGACAGAGAAATACCCTTTTGGAACATTCAACAAATTATCTAGGGCATCTACATCGATATTGCCTTCAAATAAAGGAATATCAAAGTTAACTTGTACCTTAAAGGGAGTTGCATCCTCGAACCGACTATCCATCATCTCGTTCCTCTGTCACTCGAGGGCTTTCTCAAGCAGTGACTTGATAGGATCTCCTGCTCTGTCATCTCTCTTTTCTTCTGCCATGGGAGGTCGGATGGGACGACGAGAATGATCAAGTGAAACTAGTTCGAGACCAAACTCTCTATACTCGGACCTCGTCGAGGACATGCGCTGAGAAACAATTAAAGAGCATATTGCTCTGATATCACTGATCCAGATTTATGTGCGAACAAAATGAAATAGTAGATACAAAGTCATAATAATAGACATTTTGAAAAGATAACAGAGATACAGTAAACAAATATTCTATTAAATTGAGGAAATAGAACAGACTGTAATACAATTGCTCGAATGGTGGTAGCTATCTCTGAGAAGAGATGTGGCTGCTATCTCATTCGTGCCAAGCTGAATACAAAATGAGGAAAAATGGGCCTATTTATAATAATAACGAGGGTTAGAATTCCAAAAGGCCAAAACATAACCCTAGAAGATGAACCGTCATAAATTTTGTGACCCCAAGGTGGTAAGTTGAACAGTCAACTTCCTGGGGTCATAAATTTTGCATACGATCTTCGATTTGGGCATTTGATAGCTCATTGGAAAGGGCTATCTAAGATTTGCAACTTTTTTTCATCCAAATGCATGCCAATCTCAACCATTTGGCCCCGAATCACCAAAAAATGTCTTTTAAGGCCTCAAAACGACCCCAGAAGTTTGTGACTCAAAAAACTGTAGAAAAATAATTAGGAAACTGCCACAATGGATAATTGTTTTGAGCCAGTGGAATAGGTGGGTGGCCACCGATCTCCATCTGGATCAGAGAGGATCCAGAGAAGAAGCCATGGATCTACTATAGCGAATGCATTCAAGAACCTGTAAAAACCCGCAATCAACACAATAAAGTCATCGCAAGGTTGGATAACCTAGACATTTCAGGTTTTCATCACACCCGACATAATTGATAAAGCAATCTTGATCAATAATTTCTTTACTTGGGGTATTAACTGGGAAACCTTTGGCTTCTTGTGTAGTGCTGTAATTTGAGATTTTGCTCAATTTTGCATGCTAGATCCATAAAAACTCATGTTTTCCTTGAAGAATAGCTTCATCCCACTATGGCTCTGATACCATATTAATTCCGTCACAACAATCGTGAGACAAAGCACATACTCACAAGATATTCAAGACAAATTAGACATGAAATGATGTAACAATACTACAATAGGAGGTTGCAGCTCTGCATAATCAATAATAGAATGAGTAATACGATACAATGAGTCATGTAGAATGCATGAATTCCAACCCAATTCAAATTCACTAGGAGGTCATTCGAATTGCATGGATGGGTGTAGCTTAACTGAATGTCAGCAGCAGTAAACACACCTAGTTAACCACTAATCTAGACATGATTGACTCACACCAAGTCCTAACTGAATCAGAGTGTAATAGATGATTGAGTCTAACTGAATGTAACTCAGACACATGTCACTGCATTCCAAATATTAGGTGGTATTGCATCACTAACTCCAAGGAGCTTTGATGAAGTTAACTAAGGCGATATTGGTCAACAAAGGCAGCTGGAGGCACATTAGTTCACTCCAGTTCATCCTAATTAGCCCAAAATAGACAATTTAATGATGGAGGCACCCTTTACAACTTAGTTTAACTGATTGTTAGGTGAAAAAACAATCAGTTAGCAATTAGGTGCACTTATGACACTCAGATTACCCCAGAATTGCTCCCTGTTTGAAGGAGGAATCCCAGTTAGCCTCCCCAATTAAAGGAGAAGGTTTAGTTGGCCTCCTTGATTGAAGTAAGGCATGGGTGTGCTCATGCTAATGTCATGTTGTGCTCATTTGATGCCAATTAAGTCAATTAAACTTAGGATAGTGGGCAATTAGGCCAAAATTGACCAAATAAAGTGTGTAAGTTGGGTAAATGACTCCAACACCCCCCCTTAAGCTATACTCAGGAGAAGTAAAAAATTGCATGAAATGCTCAGGGCTCCGACAACAAAGGCCATAGGTCACCATGTACAAAAATATAACTCTAACAATGCTTAAAATAAATCTAAGTGAGGTAAGAGGGAAAACCCAGTGGGAAACAACCCACCCCTCAAGCTGAACACTGATGAAGTAACTGATCACCCTGATGAACTCACCCCCAATAGTGAATGAAGTTAAGTGAAATTTCTCTCAAAAAATCTCTTGGTGAAGATGTCTCCATTCTGCTCATTTGTAGGGCAGTATTGTAGAACAATGCTCCTGTCATGAACCAACTCCCTGATGTAGTACATGTGTATGTCAACATGTTTGGTCCTCTGCCTAGTAACTAGACCTGTGGAGATCTTAATAGCATTTTTATTTCACAAAATATAACCATGGACAAAGTACTACCAATATCAAACTCTGAAAGAATGCTTTGCAACCAAACAGCTTGGATGCAAGCATTCACTGCTACATTGTACTCAGCCTATGCTTAAGACAATGCAATGGAAGCCTTATTTTTGATAGAATAGAAAATGGGGCCACCACCAAACATGACTACATATACAGAATTGGACTTCCAATCAATGGAATCCCCTGCCCAATCTGAATCTGTATAACCAACCAACTCTAGCTCAGAATATGCAGCATAGTGAATGTCATAGGATCTTGTGCCCTAAATGTACTGAAGGATCCTCTTGACTGCCTTCCAATGAATATCATGAGGTTACTGCATGTATATTGATACAACATTCATGGCATAACAAATATCAGGCTGTGAATGTGTCAAATAAATCAAACTACCAATCAGTTGGCGGTAGATAGCGCAATCCATGGGTGGAGTGTTTTTTCCTTCTTCAAGGCTGATCCTTGAGAGGAAGGGAATGGGTCAGCCTTGCATTAAACCATGTTAAATTTAATTAAAAGGTATTAAATGTATTTATACTGAGTTACCATTATCCTATCAAAGTCTTGGGAGATTTCAAGCCCCAAAAATTGCTTCAAGAGCCCCAAATCGCTCATCTCAAATGCATCATGAAGGGTAGTTTTTATGAAGGTAATGGAAGCAAGTGTGCTTCCTGTAATCAAAATATCATCAACATATAAAAAAATGATAAGTAAATTACTATCATACTGCTGTATATACACATTTAGATCTGATTTACACCTTTGGAAGTTTTGTGAAAGCAGAAAGGCATCCATCTTGGCATACCATGATCTTGGGGCCTGTTTCAATCTGTATAATGACTTCTGCAATTTGCAAACCAAAGAAGGATATGAAATGTATCCCTCAAGCTGCTTCAGGTATATCTCCTCATGAAGGTCTCCATGTAGAAAGGCACTCTTGACATCCATATGATGCACCTCCCAGTGCTTGGATGCCGCAATGGCCAAAACTAGGCGGATGGAGTCCATCTTTGCCACTGGTGCAAAGGTCTCATGATATTCCACACCTTGGACCCAGGAGAACCCTTTTGAAACCATCCTTGCCTTATATTTTCAAGTTGTACCATCAAAGGAAACATTTTTCTGAAAAACCCTCTTGCATTGAACTAATTTCGTTCCAGGTGGAAGAGAAACTAGCTCCCAAGTAGCATTTTTCCGAAGAGAATTAAACTCTTCGTCCATAGTAACTTGCCATCTCGGATATTTCAAAGAATGGTAGTAGGAATTAGGATCTGACCAAGTCATTAAATAACAGGTCTCAGATAGCAATGATTCATGACAAGAGAGAGAAATACCCGCTCTTTGAAAATAAGACCGGGTTCTTCTTGGATCTGCAGGATTTCCAATGTTTTGCCCGATGGAAGATAACGTCTTTTTGGCCCAAGTTGGAAGATGATTTGGAATCTTAGAATATGATTCTAAACCTGACATGTTTTTCTCATTGATATCAAATATCATATCATCAAAATCATAACCTTCACTCCCACTTTCATTACCCAAATTATCAGCAGACCAGGAGGGAATTTTAGCAAAATTTTCTTCAACTAGTTCTACCTCTTGGAGAGGCTCATCAAATTTGACACTTATTTCAATTAAAATTTGTTTTGTTATGTATTTAGCAGTTTGAATCCCTTATATTCTTCTAGATATCCAATGAAAAAACATTCAATGCTTTGCGGTTGCAAATATTTTCTCTTGTCAAGCGGAATCCGAGCCCATGCAGTGGACCCGAACACCTTGAAATTTGAGACATCCGACTTGTGTCCAAAATAGGCTTTGAAAGGAGTCTTGCCTTTCAAGGAGGAGTGAGTTAATCTATTTTAAATGTATGTAGCAACATTCATGGCCTCAACCCACAAATTTGCAGTGAATCCTTTTGCTTTTAGCATGCATGTGGTCATCTCCTTGAGAGAGCGGTTTTTGCTTTTCGCTACTCCATTTCGCTGAGGAGTGTAGGGAATGGAATGTTGGATCTTGATCCCACAGTCTGAAAATATCTGCATAAGTTCAGAACTGATATTTTCCCATCCATTATCAGATCTAAAATATTTGATCTTTCTCTCAGAGGCATTCTCAACCGTTGCTTTCAATTCAAAGAATTTTCCAACACTTCTGATTTTTTATTGATGAAGAAAACCCAAGTGTATCTAGAAAAATCATCTATGAAGGTGAGAGCATACCAGGATCCATTAATGGATGTGTTTGGCATAGGTACTCTGATATTAGAATGAATCAACTCCTAAATACTCTTTGCTCGGTTTTCCTTCCCCCGATCAAACTTGTGCTCAGGTTGTTTACTGATAATACAACCCTTGCAAATTCCTTTGGTAGATTTGATGAATGAGAGACGTTCAACCATGGAATTTTTCTAAAGTTGCTACAAGTACTTGAAGTTCAAATGACTGAACCTCTCATGCCAAATCCTACTGACTTCATTTCCATGAGTTAGAAGAGTGGTGGGCCTTGTATCCGCCACAAAATGAGAAAACTCATAGGCCTTAGCATGATGGTTTGCTATCATTTTGCAACAAGCTTCCCGGATGCAATCTCATTGATTTCTACATCATTGGGGCTGAAATTTACTCACTTGGGAACTCCACTATGAGTCATTTAATATACACTCAAGAGGTTGGAGGCCAAGGAGGGTACATACAGAACATAAAAAAGGTTCCATGCTCAAGATTTACTGTACCTCTTCCTTTCGAAATGATGGTAGAATCATCTCCCATGTGGATGGGAATGATTTTGGCGGTGTCTAGGGATGAGAAGGAGTCTCTGCTTACCATCATGTGATTCGAAGCTCTAGAGTCTATAATGAGGAGAGCATTGGGATTCGAGGTGCTTTCCATGAGAGCATGACCTCTTTCTTGCTAGAAATCTCGATCTTGGTTATCTCTCTTCCGAACACTCTCTGGAAGATTGATATTGTTTTTCTCCGAGAGGAGAGCAATCTCATCAAGATTCTTCTTCATGCAGGCATGTTCAGGGTGGAATCCCTTCCCGCAGTAGGAACACTTGACTTTCTCCTTGCCTTGATGTCCTTTGTTCTTGTGTTTCTTTGAGCCGGAAGGCTCTTCTTGCTATTGGTTCTTTTCTTTAGGAGTTGGAGCATCAAATTTATCCTTTTGATTATTTGCTTCCCTTTTCCCTTCGAATATTTTGACCCTGAAGCAAACAAAGCTTGATATTTTGAGGATCTTAGGATCCCCATTTGAACAAGCTTGTCATGCTCATTTGTAAGGGTTTTGTTGAAGGCATCAAGAGAGCAAATTTTCCAATTTGGGGTTGTTAGCTTCCCAGTATGGAATGTTGAAACAAATACTGAATAGTCCGACCAATTTTAGAGAGGATAGCTAGGATGAGCTGGTCATCTTCCTTCTCCACCTTGCACTGCTTTAACTGGAGCACCAAATGTTTGAATTTTGAGAAAAATTCATTCATGGACTCGAAGCTGACTGGATTTAGGGAGATCAACTCGTTCTCAAGATGATAGATCCAAAGATCATCTTGTTTATCAAAAAAGGTAGCGAGATGATCCCAAATCGCCTTCAGAGTCTTCAATATCGAGATGTGGAAAAGAAGATAGTTGGAGATAGACAATCACTAGAAACCTTAAGCCTCGTCTAAATTATTCCAGTATTTTATGTTCTCTGCAACAGCATTAGGCTATAATTATGTGTTCAATGTGACCTGGTAGAGCCCTTTTGAATGAAGCCGAATCTCCATATCCTCCTTCCATTGGTGGTAATTGAAGGAGGTGAGAGGATCTAGAGAAGAAGCCATGGAACTACTATAACGAATGTAGTCAAGAACCTGTAAAAACCTGCAATCAACATTAAAGTCACCGTAAGGTCAAAAAACCTACACATTTCAGGTTTTCATCACACCCAACATAATTGAACAAGTAAGCTTGACCAATAATTCCTTTACTTGGGGTATTAAGTGGTAAACCTTCGGCTTTTGGTGCAATGTTGGAATTGAAATTTTGCTCAATTTTGCATGCTAGATCCGACAAAACTCATGTTTTTCTTAAAGAATAGCTTCGTCCCGTCGTGGATCTGATACCATATTAATTCTATCACAACAATCTTGAGACAAAGCACACACTCACAAGAGATTCAAGACAAATTAGACATGAAATGATGTAACAGTACTGCAATAGGAGGTTGCAGCTCTGTATAATCAATAATGGAATGAGTAATACAATACAATGTCATGCAGAATGCATGAATTCCAAGGCAATTCAAATTATCTAGGAGGCCATTCGAATTGCATGGATGGGTTCAGCATAACTGAATGTCAGCAACACTAGACACACTTAGTTGACCACTAATCCAGCCATGATTGACTCACACTGAGTCCTAACTGAATCAGAGTTCAATAGATGATTGAGTCTATCTGAATGTAACTCAAACACATGTCACTGCATGCCAAATAGTAGGTGGTAGCACATCACTAACTCCAAGTATCTTCGATAAAGTTAACTGAAGTGATACTAGTCAATAGAGGCAGTTGGAGGCGCATTAGTTCACTCCAGTTCATCCCAATCAGCCCACAATAGACAATTTCATGATGGTTGTGCTTTTACAACTCAACTTAAATGATTTTTAGGTGAAACAACAATCAGTTAGCAATTAGGTGCACTTATGACACTCAGATCACCCTAGAATTGCTCCCTGTTTGAAGGAGGAATCCCACTTAGCCTCCCTGATTGAAGGAAGTCATGGGTGTGCTCATGCTGATGTCACAATGTGCTCATCTGATGCCAATTAATTCAATTAAACTTAGAATAGTGGGTAATTAGGCCAAAATTGACCAAATAAAGTGTGTAAGTTGGGTAAATGACTCCACAAAAAGGGTCCAAACATATGTTTGGGTTCACCTATTTCTGATCAATTTTTGGGTTGTGATACTTGTTCGATTGCATCTAGAGTGAAATTTCCAGTTAGAATAATTTTTGCTTCAAAAAAAGGTTCCCCTCTGATTGAGATGCAATTGTTTTTGGGTGCCAGTGTTCCCGGTATTGAGATGAGTGCACCATATCTTTTGGTTTGAGAGTACCTCTCATATGGATCTATGGCCTCATCTCAGGGGTGAATCTCATGTTGAAATATGCATGAGAATGGCATGTATAAGGCCGGGTGGAACGTTGTCATGTTCAATCTAGTTTCCCATGATATAGATGAGTATTTATTATATAATTATTTACTAGATTTTTAGAAATATATGTGCTTATAGATCTGATTTGCTTTTTATTTCTATGGCTATAGGTGACAACCATGAGATATGATTTTATATGGCTATAGATGACATATTTCATATTTGAATTGGTTATATATTGCTATGGTTGGTTGTCAAATATAAGTATTTATTATAAGATTATTTATTGCATTTTCAAATTTTTTTTTCCTTATGGATTTAATTTTCTTATGATCTGTATGGATGTAAGTGAAAAACAAGAGATATGATGTTATATGGTTGTAGACGACATATTTCATATCTTAATTTGTTTATGTTGATATGGATATGGATGGTAGTATGTGGATCTTATTTTTAATACTGTTATTGTGGCTGTAGATGGTAGCCTATAAATCTGTTTATTATATGGTTACACCAGTTGTAGATCAAATTATGTTGATGGTTAAATGGCTATATTAAATTTGACATTTTATGTTTAGATACATGTTGACGACTCACTTGGATTTGTTTAAATTTATTTTGCATTTACCTTGCATTGCATGTGCATATGGAAAATGATATGCATCGTAAGTTTGAATTGTCTTTTAAAAGGATGTTTGTTTATTTAATTGGCTTGTTTGCATGCTAACCTAGACTTAGATAACCTTATCCATTGTTCATTACCTTTATTCAGCCTTTCCCTTTGGATTCCTAGTGTCCTTGGCCATGTATTTAGGGTCGGCGACACCACACTAAACAATTACATGATTTTACCAATTACATTTCCATTTCCATTTACTTTCTTTCGTAAAACATCATCCACATGATATTATCCTGGTAGGTGGATCATGCTCTACAAAATGGTTGATGTGGTGTCTAAGATACTGTGCTTGGTGTAGAAGCATTGCACATAGTGTAACTTTCTAGCGTGGTCTTCAAAACCGGTAAATTGTGGTGCCAATAGGCACCTAACACTATGTTTGGATCTCCCTTGAGCCAATTGAGTTCACTTCTTCAAAAAATTGGCGATTGATAAATTTTTTGGCCACAACCACTCAACAAAAGTCTGGAACTCTAAGTCCAATGCTGAAAATGAATTCAATAACTATTCTAAATTCTAGGAAAACTAGGCGACACCTTCAATGGTAGTTTTTTGTCTATAAAACTGAAGAATGTCACCCAATTCAATAACTCTAAGATATTGAACCTATACATTTCATAAAGTAGAATATTTTTGATAATCATGTGCTTGAAATTGCATGAGGGTAGTTTCCAACTTATGTTGCTAAGACCTAGTTGAAGTGAGATGGCATGTAAGTGTAGTCATCTTGGTTACCAGTTCCGTGCACACAGGAAATACAATCTCTACAAGAGATTTTTTCTAGAGGGTTATCTAGGCCTCCCATGCTTGAATCTTTTCATCATGTGCAATTATAATTGGAAAATTTTCTAAGTGTTCCCATAAAAGAAATATGGAACCAATATGTCCTAAAAGTTCTGTTGTATCAGCCTTTGCTTTCTGAAACAATTCTCCTGCTACTTCAAGTGTCTTTTCCAATTAAACGTGTTTATGATTTGGTGTGGTATTCAATTTCTATTAGAGCTCAGTGTTCTGCACCTACAATTCATGAACTATCTGCTTAATTTTCTGAATCTTCATATGTGCATTAATGTATTACGATGGAATTTCAGCAAAATCATCACCACATCGACTAATGATGTATGTTCAATGATCTCCTAAGAATGGCATTGCTGTAATTATGCATGTGTCCTGCCAAAATTCTGTTGCCTTATATTTATATGATAGCGACAAAATAAACTCGCAAGTTTGGTGTTGGTACTTGTGAAATTATGATTTATACATATGGACATGGCTATGAGATTGTGCCATATGAAGGGGCTTGGCGACTTTCCAAATCTATTGGGTTGATTGAAAGAACTTATTTCCATATGGGGGTACAATGGGAATCCAATGATGACCCTAGATCTTGTTGGCCCCTGAAATCTAGCACAATAGACCTATAGGTTCCATATGGCTGGGTCAATTCCATTGCTAAGCGTAGTTCCCCAACCTGAACCAAAGTGTCACATTGTATTTGCTATGGAATATCTAAGTTATATTGAATAACATTAATTATGGCTTCAACATTTTCAATGGACTATGGTATTTATGTTGTTTGTTTATTCAAATTTATGGGTGGGACCAATGTCTTTGAGGTAATGACTATATTCTTTGTGGTCCTGGGTGCCAAATCATATAAACTAGATGAAGTGGTTCCTTTTCCCTCGTAAGACATAGATGATGAAATGTTGGTTGTTTGTGACTGATTTTATTTCTTTGTCATGATCTCTACTACTACTTCTTCCTCTCATGTGCACTTAGTTATTACATCCGTACATTGTTTATTGCGCTCCTCCTTGTCCTATAGCTGGTTTTCTAACATGGAATTTTCATGGTCCAAATTTGGGAACAACTGCTTAGTCCATTACGAGATTGCATTTTCAATATATTCTTCAGTGACATAAATGAGTAATATCTTTGGTTTAACACTAGAATTTGCACCAGAGGTTAAATATGCATTGTGTAAATCAATTTTAAATAATTTTTTTTTCATACTTATCCATGATCAACTACGGAATCCAAAAGACTCAAAAGTGACCTTCAACATCTCTTGATAACAAAGTTGAAAACCATAGTTAGTCTCTGATTAGATTCTCTTATCAGTGTTATATTGCCATGAATTTAACTTTAACATCGAGAATGATATACTAGTCCCTATTGCATTTGTTCTCCCCTCTGGTGCCTTCTATGTGATCATAGAAAGAAAAAGGGGCACCCAATGGTAGTGGAATGCCTTCCCCTGCTCATGGGAACCCAAACAATCCAAAATATACCTGTTCATTAAATATATTTCCCAACTGATTTGAATTCCTTATGTACAACTCTCCACAACTTAAATAACCCCTATAACGAACTCATATTTCCTACATTTTCTAATCAACTTGAATGCCAACAATCGAGTTACACATATTATTTATGGAATATAACTGGTGGAGATCACTGCACCTCTTGTCACTCTATGTGTTTCATAACTCGAATAAATTTCCTCTATTGGGGCATATTTTTCCATGATAGTATATGTTGGGTCTCACCTCTCTAAGGAAGACCATATACCATATGAATGGTGTCGATGTTGAATTTTAACTTAATAATATAATTTTCAAACTTGATAATTATATCCAATGATTATCATGCCACTTTTATCGTTGCATACTTTTCAATATTTACTTGCAAACATAACAAGTATCACTGAAAGATAACCATGCACAAGAGACACAAATATTTTACCCTAGAAACCCAATATGGAGAAAACCCAACAAACTTTTCTCAGAAGAAATCAATTCAATTCAAGTACAATACCAATCATGAAGATGAACCCTAGAACAAGAGAGGTTCACCCTCCTTCATAAGGATTCCTAGCAAGGGTAATAAATATTCCAATACAATAATAACCCCAAGAATTAGTCTTGTCTTCTTGCTATGCTTGGATGAAAATTGCGCACAAGGAGAGAGAAGATGTGTGTTGTGAATGTGTGAAAATAAAGTGTGAGAATACTTTATTTATATTCTTCAATTCACTAGAAACTTACTCAATGGGTCCAACTTGTACCTTTGGTTAGGTCGACTTGTCTTTTTGTCTTCTAGGGCCAATTTACCCTTTTTATTGGGGTAGTTTTTCTCTTTCTTGTCTTCAAATTTCTATGGAACTTCTTCAATGGTTTGTCTTGACTTGTTGGTTATTTCTTCATCATATAAAATTTCTCCTCATTGATGTCCATATACTCACATGTAGATCAAATTATTCCATAGAGCTCTAATGTTGATTTAACCCCACTCTAAGAAGTCCCATACACTTCTTGGAGCCTATGTCAAATTCAAAATTAGATTAAAATTTGTATACCCAGAAGGGATTGAAATCCCTATCACATAGACAGGTCAACTCATTCTACTAAAAATAAATTTCTCCTTCTCATATAATACATTGCGACCTTAAGCTTCCTTCTCAGAGAAGTCTTTCTCGGAGTAAGCATATCAAGCCCTATTTACCCTTAGTCAATTCTCATGACTAATCAAGGCTACACCAGAGCCATCATGTACCAACGATTGGTCACTTCTCATGATGAATCTTGGAAAATGTTTGTAGAATGTTTCTTTATGCTACAACCATGGAGAAACATCAATAATCCCTATTAGTGAGGGGAATATTCTATATCATGTCAAGATTCTTACTTGGTGATAATGTTTATAGAAGACAATCTACATTACTGCCAAGCTTCTCACATGGTGATAGTATCATCATTACCAAGATTCAAACTTGGAGACATTCTATATTAGTTTCAAGTTTCTCACTTAGTGAGAATGTCCGTAATCCTTCTCTGATATGTACTACATCTGTATCTCTAGGACAATCCACTTCTCATGAATGTTTGCTGCTCATTTTAAATATCATCATGGTGTCTAGGTCATTCACTTATCGTGAATGTATACTACTCATTTGTGAAACCATCTTGCTGTCTGGGGCATTCACTTCTTATGAATTTCTCTCACTCATATGTGAAACCATTTCAATGTCTGGTCCATTAACTTCTCATGAATGTCTACCACTAATCTATCAACACTCCCTCTCACTCAGGGAGACATTCTCTATCACTCCAAGATTGTCCATGAAGTATATAAACTATACCTTGGAAAGAGACTTGGTGAGAATGTCAGTTGTCTGCTCATATATAGTTATGTATTGGAGATTCACTCCTCTTTTCTGCACCATGTCTTGGATGAAGCCCATGCATATTCCAAATCTACATTACTAAAAAACTCGCAACACTGGTTGCGATATACTCTACATCTACTATATTAAGTGCTACAAAAGTTTGCTTCCTGCTAAAATAGGATATCACTTCTAATCCCAATATGAAGAACGACATTGAAGTTCTCTTTTTATCTATTTCACTCCCTTCGAGTCAGAATCTGTATATGTTTTTCAGATTTACTTAATCACATGAGACCTATCTTATATCATATCCAATTGTACCCTGCATGAACCTCAACACATGCTTTATCAGAATCTAATGTATATGCCTTAACTCAATCATACAATGGATTAGGGTTCTCTTGCAAATAAAATATCTCATCAAAGATTTGATTAACTGCCTACACATCATGGGAATTGCCAAATTGAATATGAAGCAGAATCACCTAGCTTTTCCAAATTTGCCTCCATAGGTGTAGTCATGGACTTACAGTTTATCATCCCGAATCTCTCATGATATAAACTATATATTCCCTTTCACTGAGGAAATATCTCATATGATCTCTACCACACCTCTAGTCCCAAGAAGTAATGCATCAGGACAATATCCTTCATCTCGAACTCAGAGTCCAAATCCTCTTGCACTCTACACTGAGCTTATTTTTTCTCATAATAGAACATATCATTAATTATATGGTACCAATATTAAATGGTCACCATCAACAACATTGTGACAACTATTGGAATCCACATTATTCTTAGTGAAGTCTAATCTCATCAAGTACATGTTTATTCTGACATACCAAGTCCTCAGTTCCTTCTTGAGTTTGTATAAGGTCTTCTTCATCATCAACAAGCTATGTTGCAACTACTCCCTCTGTGCTGGAGCATCCTGCTCCATCTACACCTGAGTCTTCTGCTCCATTTGCATCTAGACACTTGGAAAGTATCCTCACTCCATATGAATTAGGATAATGGAATATTTTCTGCCCCTATGTATCCATCTGTGTCTCCTCCCATCATGTGGGTCTATTGATATTATCTTCCTTCTCTCTCAAGAACACTAAAGACCATCAAATACTCTCTCAGAGCCCTCAAACATGATAACTCCATAGCCTATATAATGTGCTCTCTCATATGTCTATCTAGACTGCATGCTTGATCTTATAGATCTAATTGGAAGTCACCACTAAACTCCCCTTAGGTCTTGTTGTTATTTTGCCATGTCATTTTACATGATGGACTGATACTCATCCATCATGGAATGCTTCTGTCTTGCTGCCTCCTCATTACTTGAAATATTAGAATCAATGATACGATTCATCAATGCCATATAACATGAGACCCTCTGAGGTCTTTTGTTCTCCTTGAAAGAACCATTGGGAGCTGCATGCATTCTTGCATTTTGCAAGGTATCACATAACCATTTTGGCCTCTTCTTGATCACTACATCATCCCTCAAAATATCCACTAGTTTTGTTGGCTCCACTATATCTTCCCAATAGTCAAAAGGATGATCATTGTGCTAGAGAGACACACATCCTTCAGAGCCTCCTGATCCTCACTATCAATCTCCATGTGAAAACTTCTATATCTCTTGAAGTCTACAATTTTTTTATTATTCTTTCTTAGCATATGGATGCTAACCTAAGATCCTTTATGGCTTCACCCTTGCGACTGTTTCTTAGGAGTCTTGATTCGAGCATAACTGTTGTACTGGATGCATATTCTCATAAGAACATCGGTAGATCTTAATCACAGATCTTTGTTTCCACAAGGACCTATTCTGTAGAAGATGAAATAAATGCCCACAATAATTAACTATTACTAATTTAAACAATTATGCTATTTATCAACAAAAAATAACAATTTTATTCAATTACATACACCTTTTACACAAAGTAGAAAATACTTATCATTGCTTGTTGTATTGAATCACTCTTGATCTACGCCTCCTTGTAGAAACCACTAAAATCATCAAACAACTTGGTATTCTTTTTCGTAAACTCATGAACTTATGGAAATTGTTGAAGTATTCATCTTAGGTCTTAGGGTCTTCTGGAGAGAACCATACATAGTAAAAGAAGACATCCAAGGATTCCATTGTCATCGTTCTGCATGTTTTTGAATGTACTAGGTCCAACATCCCTTTAGACCTATTGCATTAAATAATTCCTTTGGAATTCTTGTCAATTATACATCTTGACATGCAAAACACCTTCATGTTGAATCTCTGGAGTAATTACAAGTGATATTTCCAAACTTTATATGTAATCTTCATCAAATCTGTCTTATTCTTGTTTTCTTTTGAGGTAAGGGTTCTTTAACATCAGTTGTTGATGCATTTTCATTTATTTTCTTTTGAGAAAACTTACAAGCATAACAACCAAGTGAATTCCAATTGTAACATTTGTCTTTTGAAATATCTTGCACACCATCCATCCCGTCTTCTTTTCTAATACTAGGCACCATCTAGATAAAGGTTGAAATCTATCCCATAAACCCTAATAGGAGATAGGTCAAAACCAAAGTTTTTCAAAAATTAAAATCTGGCTCCATAAAAAATGCACCCTCTTTTGGTGACCTCCAGAATGCTAAGATAAAATCCAATATGTTACCATAAAGGTTCAAAACTGGAATCCCTATATTCTTGATTCCAACATAAATTAGGTCAAAACCGAATCTTCATAAAACTAATATTTGCTTCCATAGATAAGCATGACCTTCTAGGATGAGTTCCAAAATGCTCTGTTCAAGTTCAATTTATGGAAAGAAATGTACAAACTTGGAAGCCCTAGGTTTCAAATTAGGGCATAAACAATCTCTGACAATGGATCTATTTAGTACTGCTTTCATGATATCGTATTGAATTTTATCTTAGAAGTACAATTTTCAATCTTGATAATTATATCCAATGGTTATCATCCCACTTTTATCATTTCATAATTTTCAATATTTACTTGCAAATACAACAAGGATCACTAAAAGATAACCTTGCACAAGAGACACAAAGATTTTACCCTAGGAAATCCAATAGGGAGAAAACCCATCAAACTTTTCTTAGAAGAAATAAATCCAATTTGAGTACAATACCAATCAAGAATATGGACCCTATCACAAGAGAGGTTCACCCTCCTTCAAAAGAAACCCTAGAAAGGGTAACAAATCTTCCAATACAATAAGAACCGCAATGATTACTCCTCTTATCTTCTTGCTATGCTTGGATGAAAATTGCACACTAGGAGAGAGAATATGTGTGGTGTGAATGTGTGAAAATAAAGTGCGAGAACACTTTATTTATATTCTTCAATTCACTAGAAACTTCCTTAATGGGGATGACTTGTACGCTTGGTGAGGTCAACTTGCGTTTTTGTCTTCTAGGGCCAATTTACCCCTTTTACTGGGTAGTTTTTCTTTTTATTGTCTCAACTTCCTCTGGGACTTCTTCAATGGTTTGTCTTGACTTGTTGGTTATTTCTTCATCATATAAAATATATCCTTGTTGATTTCCATATCGTCACATGTAGATCAAATTCTTCCATAGATATCCAATGTTGACCCCATAGAATGAAATGCCATATCACATAGACAAGTCTACTCACTCTACTAAGAATAGATCACTCCTTCTTAGAGTACTCCTTCTTAGAGAATGCAATGTGACCTTAAGCTTCCTTTTTGGAGCACTCTTTCTCAGAGTAATCTTATCGAGCCTTATTTACCCATACTCACTTCTCATGACTAATCAAGGCTACGCCAGGCCCATCCTATACCAACCATTGGTCACTTCTCATGACCTCTCTGGGAGAATGTCTGCAGAATCCTTCTCGATGCTACAACCATGGAGTAACATTAACAATCGATATTTATTGGATAGGGTTGATCAAGCCACAAAATTCCTTCATGTAATCTTCTTAGAAAAAATTGAATACAATAGGTAATGCTAACGATACATCCGAATTGGGGCACATCCAACATATATTCCCATACTTAAACCATTTCTTAAACCACTCCTTTAGTTACACATGCTCCATGCCATCATCCTCCACCACCACTTGTGCATAAAATTTGAATCTCATCTCCAAGAACTATGCTTCATCCTGTAGATTGAGATCCAAAAAGGGGTACCCTTATAGCTATTCATCAAATCTAAATCCTTTGAGGGTTGGAACCTCAATCTTATGCAACCAATCACCTTCACCCAATCAATAAATTATTCTTTATGTGTTTCCCACTAATGTGTAGGTTTCCCTTGTCACACTCCCTTAGTGAGAATCTGCACATCAAACTAATACAACCATTTTATAATCAAGAATATAAATACAGTTAAAAAAAAAGCACAATTTGTGAACAATGTTAACTTTCCCATATTTCTAATACATGTTTACAAGTACATTGCAAGCATTAACATTACATTCAAAACCACTTCCTATTTCATATATGTGGATCTATTCTTCTCGTTCTCGTTCTCATAAATAGACACAATGAAACAAATAATAGGAATATGTGTCAACAAACCCACATTTGACATATAAATAATTTGTACCAACAAATTTTATATTGCATACAAAACTTATATCTTGATGAGATCCCATCAAAACATAATCCTTTAGCTCAACACATTTTCTTCTAAATACAATTAGTTAGGGAACCTTATCTCAAGCTAGTTGTGCAACATGTATGTTAGCAATGTTTTTATAATTGATTATGGAGCATGAGCCAATGTGGTTTGAAAGAAAACTATTTATCCATGCTATACAGTTAAGCAATCTATTTGAATGTTAAGAGACCCTATAGCTATTAAAGTACAATGGGAGAGACTAATGCAAGGTAGGTGACTGCATGTAAGTTTGACCTACAACCTATCTTGTTTTGAACAACCATATCATTATTTTGATTTACTAGATTGGAAGGTTGTTGAAGAAGTGATTTAATACAAGAAGTGCATGACATAAATGTCAATTAAATATAATGAAGACAAAGACATCTTGGGGCTGTACTTTTCCTCAAGGATTATAAACTAAGTCCATATGGGAACACGTGAAACCTCTACAACAATGACCCATGTAATTTATAGGTTGATTGTGTTAATGGTGTTTGCATTGCTCCACACTCTTAGCTTCACCACAAATTGAATTCCAAAGTCTATTATTAAAAAGGGACACTTTTCAAGGTTCTTACACTTAACCAATTTCTAGTGCAATTATTTCCTTTATTAAGTATGACAATGACTTAATTATGGATGACTGAGTGATTGATGGCTAAATGACCAACATCTTTTATGTTGCAATAAATAAAAGAGGAAGAATATGTGTAATTAGGGGTAGAGGAAGGTTTGGTATAACATAAAAAAACTTCACCAACAACTTGATTTGAGGTCCGCAAATAATGAACTATAGTGTTAATAACTCACCCATACCATATTTTAAACCACTGGGGTAATCACCAACTACGATGCGACAAAACAATACAAGGTAGTTTTTACAGGGACATTAGACATCATTCATGAATAAAATTCATGAGGACAAAATAGAGCAATGTACTTCTCTTTCAAGATTTATATGAAATGCTAACAAACATCAAACTTTCGAATTTATTGAGCCAAAAGGAAGAGGAAATTGTTTCACATTTGATTAGTGATTTTCCAGGAAGAATTGACTAACAAACACCCAATAAAAATATTAAAAAATAGAGGCACTCATTAACCCATTATTGTCACAACTGATTTACTCTTAATCCCAAAAATCTTATTTAAAACAGAGACTTTCGGTGACCCATGATTTTTATGGTAAACTACTCATAAAACACCCATTAAATTCATATAAAATAAATATTTTAAATGCCCATGAATTTTATGGTAAACTACTGCTATTACACCCACAATTCAAATATGGGGATCTTGACCAATAATCATCGAGTCAACTCAATGATGGCATATATGATTTTCTTTCATGCGATTTTGGAGTCTAAAGATTTAAAACAAACAAAAACGAATTTTGAGTTTCATCATGAAATCCATTAACCACAAATTATTACATCGTATACAACATTTTAATCTGAATTCCATTTTGTAACAACGTGGGGATTTACTCACCTTGAGTTTTCTTCTAGAAATGACTTGTGGGTGAGGAATGCTCCATCCAACCTTAGGCTCACCCTGCTCCTTAGTCTCTCATCAAGGATTACACCCTTGAGATGAGGCTATGAAACCTTTTGAGGAAAACACATAGGTAAATTAAATGATTTTTCACTAACAAAAAAAACATCACACTAGGACAACTAGTCAAAATACAATAACCAATACTTTTCCTTCCCCAGCTCATCCATCACCTTGTGGTGAATTTTGTTCTTTAATGAAGAAGTCCCTTGGGTAACTTTTAACCACCATTTAATGCTCCAGGACAAGTTTTTTCAAGGATAATTCATTCACTGGATGTACAAGGACTTCAACAGAGAACAATAGGTTAAACAAAAACTCCATCTCACCAACCCAGGTAATTGGTCAACAAACCAGTAGTTATATTTTCATAATGGTATAAACAATTCCATTCAGTTTTTCTTCACTCCTTGAATGTACTATCCTTCCCTCTCCATGTTTTTCAATGAAAATTGACCTTTTACTCCTAGGTATCGAACTTTTTTGTGCTTGGAGAAGTAGCACCACATGCCACCTCCCAAAAAATTATGCAACCTACCTTGGAAATCATCACCACATCACCACATAAACCATTATAATATATGTTTTAGAAACTAAAATTTAAAATAAAATATTAATAAAATTCATGCAAGGGTCCAACACTAAGGGTTAATAAGGATTAGTGTCTTTAAGGATTCATACCCCCTTACCTTCTCCCTCTCATAGTTTCATAGCCCCACTTATTTCATCATTTCCCCAACCATAGTCGACAATTATTCTTTGTTAATATTAATTGTTACAATTACATCTTTACTTGCATTACTAAACTAGGGAAACATCGGCGTTGCATTCCCCTCCCCCTTACATTTGGCATCATCCTCAATCCACACTATATTTGTGCATCATTTTTTAAAGTATTTCATTACATCAAAACATTGACATATATGTTGATGTGATTTCAAGCGTAGTATCTGACAGTTTGCATGTCATCTCTTTATCAACTTTCTTGGTAATTTGTTTCTAAATCCAATTGCAATAGTTGATCTTTTCCTGGAATACATGGGTCCATCTACAACTTGAGAAAGTCTTCAAGTTCTTTTCCTTTTACAACAATACTTACCATGGTCATCCATATAAGCATACAAATCCATGATAAGATATCAAATCCATAGCCGCGCCACATCTATATATGATAAAATTGGCACACACATAATCTAGTCTAATGCTTCAAATACACATTCATACATATATTACAACTACTCATCGATATAAATATTTCTCAAACACATTTTATTTTATTTTTAAGCATATGTTGTGCTAATTAGAAGATAAGTTACATATGGGCCTAATACTGATATTAATGATAGATTATATTTGCTTTGCATGGCTCCCACAAACAATTTTAGGCTCACTAAGACCATTGTTCTTAATTTTGATCTCTCTCTCCTGATAGAGATTTCATGTAGCCATTTACACATGTCTATCCATGACTACTATATACCACTACACATTCACAACAACTTAGGAAATGATATTAACACATAATCATTTTAGTCATAAACATATATTTTGTAACTATAGTGAAATAACACTGGGTAGGCCTTACCCAATGCCATTAGCTACATGAGAAGGTATGCATACAACCACTACTTTCCAACATTTCACTGTTAATACTCATAATGTTAGGAGTTGATTAGGTTCATTGATTCCATAGGGTATCTCCCTCCCCCTCCTGCTTATTTGATTACTGATAGAGAAATTTACTTGATCAAATAAGTTATTCATTTTATTATTAATTTGTTTCCATACAATTTATTTACTTATTTCATTCATTTTTATTTATATATATTTTAAACTTGATTATGTCCACACTTTCGTCCTTTCACAAATTTTTAGCAAGGTCATGTTGTTCTTCCTCATCATGATAAATCGGTTGAGCCAATAGCTCAACACTATGAATAGACATATTCCTAATCTTGTTGGTCATCTATACACCTTCCCCTTCTACCCATTACAACACTAGGGATATACCCTTTCATTGCTATTTGTTCACCATGCATACTAGAATGACTCATTATATACATGAATTGATTAACAAAACATGAGGTGTATTACCTTCCAAAAACAAACCCTTCCAGGTATTGACCCATTGATCTAGGTCTTGCCCAGGTGCATGCTTTGGACAACAGTAGACTGAATGAGTTGAGAATTGTTATAACAGAAGCACAAAAAAAGAATAAGTAAAGTAGGACATACACTATACCGACAGAAAGTATGCGCACAGACACTATGCAAGAATTCAAACCAATTTCTATATTACTTCTTCTCCATGAAGGTTGGTTGACTGTTACAATAATGTACATGTTTATATAGAATGTTGAGACGCTTAGGTGACTACCAGTTACATTCATTTACAAGAAGTTATAACGTTTCAAAAGTTCAACCGTCGCAGATGACTGAAAGACAAAGACTTCCCATCGATGTATGTCGAGGGCAAAACTTGTTGAGGTTTTTCAAGGTTAGTTGTGTCAACGTTCGGACTTGTCGAAGTTGATGTTGAACCTATAGAGGTAGTCAAAGTGCTATACTTTTTTCAAAGTTTGAAAACATGCCAACTGCTGGTTGGATCATTCCTCCTTCCTTAAGAAACAATGGTCTCCATTGTGTATTTGTTTAGGTGAGGAAATTTGTTGGCTACTTCAGTAGAAGAGTATCATTTTCCTTGTGTGGGGAGATGTCTAGCTTTATCCGCCTGAAACGAGGGAATGGAGGTCGTCCTTGTATGGAGTATGCGTCGTCGCACAATGGTGTCGCAAAGAAGAGGTTCTTGAACATATAGATGGATGTCTTCAGGTTCTGCTGTATGCAAGTCATTCTATTCCAACAATGGTGCATGGTATGGTCAAAGTAAACCTACATTGAATACTGGATGTATGCCAAGGCATGCAGAAATATCGAGATGAAAAGTGTTTTTCACCAATTTGTTTAAGGATACTGTATGGACCATATCGCAAAGGTTTCAGCTTTCTGTATGGACCAGTGCAAGGCTCCTTCTTTAGATGTAACCATACCTGATCCCCAATTTGGAATGAATGAGGAATACGGTGCTTGTCATGTCGGGCCTTATATTTTGCATTAGCTCATTGCAACATTTCATGTGCTTGCTTCTGGATGTTTTAGTTTTGATCTATGAAATTTAATGATTTCTCCACTCCTTGTCCTTCGAACTCGGTGTCATTCAACCGTGTCAAGGAATTGATTAAGTCGATAGGCATAGAGGGTTGAAATCCGTAACAGATCTCAAATGGATTCTTTCCCATAGAACTGTGTTAAGAACGATTGTAGCTTTGCTGTATGTATGGAAGTCTATCATCCCATGTTCGATGATGCTTATGGTTGTACATGCGAAGCAGTTGTACTACCAAGCAATTTAAAAATTCCTTATGTCCGTCTGTTTGCGGATGGAAGGATGTCGACAAAGAAAGTCTCGTGTCGAGCTGTTGCCAGAGAGTTTTCCAAAATGTGCTGACAAATCTAGCATCTCTCTCGGAATTAATGGTCATCGAGAGGCCATAAAGTTTCCAAACATGTTCAAAGAAGAGCTGAGCAGTCTATTGTGTTGTCGTATTCTTCTTGCATGGTATGAGTATATCCATATTGGAAAATATGTCAACTACTACTAAGATCGCGTCATGAAGATGTTTGGTAGTAGGATATCCTGTCAAGTAGTCCATAGAAATAGATACCCATGGTAAAATAGGAACTGGTAGTGGTGTGTATAGTCCTTGTCGTCAATTCAGCAGTTTAGAAATGGAACAAACCACACACGATAGAATGTACTTGTTGACGTCAGATTTAAGTGAAGTCTAGTAAAAATAATTTTGGAGGATAACAAGTGTTTTTGAAACTCCAAAATGTCCTGCAGTATTGATGTAGTGTGCATCCCAGATGATATTCTGTCAGTGCTCATCGATCGGTACAAAAATCTGTCCAATCTTGTAGAACAAGGTGTCCTTCAGGAAGTAGTCAATAGTAGACAACGTGCTGGTATGAAGTTGTCAATAAATTGTAGAGAATTCACAGTCTACCGAATACAATTATCGCCAAGTAGTGGTGTTGTAACCCCGCATACTCATCACTGTAGACATTAGAGTAATGGGTGGTCGGTTGAGACAATAGACTGTGGCATTGGATTTTACTTTCCAATACTTAATTACCAACTAAAATTGTTGCAGGTAATCAATCCAGTTGAGTTGTCAAGTTGTTTGTATTTTCGACTGGGATGAAGTGAACTATAAAGGTTTATGTTTAGTGAGGATGACCATTTCCTTGCCAAGAATGTAGTGTCTCCATTGCTTAAGAGCTTGCGCAATGGCATACAGTTCTTTTTCATATGCTGAATACCTTCTAATAGTGTCGTTTAAAGTTTAGAATGAAATGCGACTGGGTGACCTGAGAGCATAGTCCAATGCATTAGTCTCAATCTCAAAGGGCTGATACAAATAATGTAACACAAGTACTGGTGCAGTACAAAGCTTATTTTTGAGTTGTTCAAAAGCTTGTTGTTGTGTCAGTGTCCATTTAAAGACAGTTTTACCATTTCCTTTAGTCAACTAATATAAAGGCCATGCGATATGACTGAAGCCAAGTATGAACCATCGATAGAAATTCACCAAACTAAGAAAAATTCTTAGTTCATAAATGTTTTGAGGAATGGGCCAATATTTGAGGATATGTACTTTTTATAGGTCGACATGAATTCCTGTAGAGTCAATTACATACCCCAAATATTTGATGCTGGTCATCGCAAATGAGCATTTGTCCATGTTTAGATATAGTCAATGCTGCTGGAGAGTGTCAAATACTTGTCGAAGCTGTTTGACATGTTGTTCCCATGATCGAATGAAAATCAAGATATCGTTGACATAGACAATGACACACTTGCTGATGAAAGGTCGTAGAAGGTTGTCCATATATCTCATGAAGGTTGTAGGTGCATTGGTTAAGCCAAAATGCACGACTAACCATTCAAACAATCCTTCCTTGGCCTTGAAAGCCGTGTTCCATACATCAGTGGAATCGATCGAAATTTGATGATATCCCAACTTAAGGTTAACCTTCGTAAAGAACTTATCACCTTTCAAACAGTCAATGAGTTCATCTATCCGTGGAAGGGGGTATCTTTTATTTACTAAAATTTTGTTGAGATCCCGATAGTCGATGCACATGCGCTAAGTCCCATCTTTCTTTGGAACTAGGATGACTGGACTTCCACAAGGAGAGGAGTTGGGGTGGATATGACCCTTGTCGATCAAATTCTGGATTTACTTGGGAATTTATTCATACTCAAGAATGGATCTTCTATAAACAGTTGCATTAGGTAATGAAGAATCATGAACAAGTTCAATGGAGTATTTTACCTGACAATGCAAAGGTACTTCATTCGGTTCTTGAAATACATTCTAGTATTCCTGAATAATGTGGTCGATTTGTTGTTGTTGTCGAGAGCTGTGTTGGGTGATAATTCGACTTGTTGCTGTAGTCTTCCTGGAATGTTGAGGCTTTATCATAATTAATACGAACTTTTGAGCATGATTGATAAGATTCTTTGTTTGTTTGGAAGATATCATAGCAATCGTTTATGTGCGTTGTCGCTCTAGTATGTCGTACCATTGATTCTGAATTTTGACAATCACCTTCTAAGGGCATGACTGATATGTATCATGTCAATCCCATAGGTAATATTTTTTGAACAGGGCGTCAACTATGGGAAGTGGTGCCATGTCACATAGTACTTCATCTTCTAAAGGCTTAATGAAGTAGGCAAGTCTGCATTGGCGTGTGATTCTTAGTTTCGGTCCATCCTTCATCCAACCGACATTGTAAGGTTGAGGATGTGGAGTGGTGACAGGACCTAATTTCTTCACAAGATATTCAGAAACGAAGTTCTTCTAGTTACCATTATCCACAATCAGATGTAATGGATTTTTATGAACCCATATCCGTGTATGGAATATGCATTCTTGTTCCTCCTCATCGACGATAGTCGAGGTTGTTAGAGTGGTTGAGGTCAAATCCAATAGGCTTGATGCATCTGGATCATATTCTACCAAGTTTCTATCGGACAAGTCATATGTCGACAATTTTTCCAAAAATGTATTTCGAGCTTTGCATTCTGACATATCATGCCATGCTGAATTGTGATAATCACACGATTTCCTGGTAGGTTCTTGTTTGATGCGATCCTTCTTGTATTTCTAAAATTTCTTCTTGTGATGATCGGGTTTTGGAGGAGTCGACTGAGAAGGGTTCTTAAACTTGTTAGATTTGTCTGGTGACTTCTTGTCAGATGTTCGACCTATTGGCCTGTTTGTGAAATGTGCTTTTCCTTTTTGTTTAGCTTCAAGCTTGATGGCGTAATGAAATGAATCTTCAAGCGTATTGACAGTTAGAAACTCCATCTCTTGCTGAATGTATGGGGATAAATTGTTGGCGTACTTTAGGACAAATAATTTCTCTTCTTCTTAGACTCCAAGTCTAGCCATGAGTCGATAGAACTCATCAGTGTAACTCTGCACGAACTGGTCTTTCCATTTCCTTAGCTGCTGCCACTTCTTATACTATTTTTCAAGATATTTGGGTGGGTAGAACTCCTTTCAAACATGTTCAACAAATTTTACCCATGTGTCTATGGGGTCGCCTTCTTTTTCCATCTTTGTCGATAAATTTTCCCACCAGCAGTGTACGGAGGTTGACATCTTTAAGGATGCAATGGTGATCTTTTATGGTTTGGAGAGTTTATTCACATAGTAGTATGATTCTAGTTGTTGAACCCAATTGTCATTGTATTTTGCGTCAATATTTCCTTAAAGATTTAGTATGTCTAGATTCATATGCAATTTGAAGGGGTTGATTTTATCGGAGTGAGGTTGCGTCGAGGATTCCCTGAAGTTCGAAGTGAATCGCATGAGAATCTCGTTGAATTGGGAGAAATTTTTGGTTCATTGGCGTTCCAATGCTTTTTTCTATGAGTTGTTCTGTCTCATGAATTTCATTCCTATTGTCTGCTTCTTTAGCCATATTTTCTGAAGTCAAAGGAAGTGTCTGCTTGTGTTGTATAGTTTGCGAGCGTGTTTGAATAGACATAAGTTAAATAACTTCGATGGAAGTGCTTATGTAATTTAAGCTATGAACAAGATAAATCTCTAATACCAATGATGCAGGTTGTTCCCAGTGCATGTTGGGGACAACAGTCAACTGAATGAGTCGAGTACTGTTGTGGCGGAAGCATATAAAAAGAACAAGTAAAGTAGGAAATACCCTATATCGACATGAAGTATGCGCACAAACAATATGCAAGAATTCGAACCAATATTTATATTAATTATTCTCCATGAAGGTTGGTTGATTGTTACAATAATGTACATGTTTATATAGAATGCTGAGACGCTTGGGTGACTACCTGTTACATTCAGTTACAAGAATTTATAACGTTTCGAAAGTTCAACCTTCGCAGATGAATGAAAGACAAACATTTTGTCAATGTATGTCGAGTGTGAAACCTGTCGAGGTTCAGAATTTTCGAAGCTGATGTTGAACCTATCAAGGCGGTCGAAGCAGTAGAAGTGCTATACTTTGTCGAAGTTCGACAACATGCCAACTACTAGTTGGATCACCCATAATGCATTCGATCATATAAACAAATAATAAATTATGATTGAAAAATGAATTCTTACCCAATTGCTTCAAAATAATGCACTATAATATTTTTTGCTGATACCTACATGGATATAATCTGTATTTCTAATCATACATGATCACTTTGTGCATTGTACTAATTGATTTGATTGTTTCATTATTTGCATGACCATCGTTTTGTTCTAGTATTTGCTTCACTAGATTGTTTTATCATGCATTGTGTCTTTCGCTTTCTATCCATGTTGTCATCCTTACCTGATTATCTTCACCAATAAAACCTTTTTATCAACTTTACCACACTTTATTGATTATGTTCAACTAATGATGCATCGATTCCATCCATGAGATAAACAAAGGGCTGGTTGCATTTTGCCAATGATTAGAATAAAGGAAAGGCTTATAATTGTTCTATGTCCACCTAAGATTTCTTATAGGCTTATCTTCCATTCCTCAAACAAACATTTAGATCCTCCTTTACTGTTAGAGAAACAAAATTTAATTCCATCCTTCACAGATTGTCAAGTTTTGATCAAGTCAACTCTCTTTGTTGGAAAAGAACACCTTACAAAAATCTACATCACATGGGTTCAAAAGTCCATCGGTCCAATCAGTGGCCCCTTTTATTTTTTATTTTATTTTATTACATATTCATACCCTGCAAGGAAATTGTAATAAATGACTTAGCACGATGAAAAAATGTAAAAGGTTTGGATTTCCTAAGACTTAGTCATCAAGACTGTTACAACTGATTTTACCACACATGGTTGATCACACTTTTATGGCCTTCCCTGTCCCTTTGTAGAATCTTTGGACCCCATGGACCATTATTGTACCTTTGATGTTTCCAAGGTCATCCCTAAAAACACCTATTATTTGTTGTATGTGACTTTTAATCCCTTTCTCGCGTATATACGTGGATATTACCCTTAAACCTGTGTACATCGGGATGTGTGCATAAGTCCAAATACTTTTGGAGTTTTCCGTGACATGGATCCAAATAACTTGTCTCTTGGCCTTCCATATGCCTTGAGATTGCTTGGATTTGACCTTCCATTACCCCATTGAAGCACTATATAAGGAACCCCTTGGATACATTGAAGAAGGAGAAATTGAAGAGCAAGAAAACTATAGTCCATTGTTGCCGTAGCTTGCTTGTACTTGAGTCTACATCCCTTTGTCCCTTAGAGCACTTAGTGTTCTTCCCAAGCTTGCCTTTTCTTGTGAGATTGCTATCAAGAGATGGAGGATTGAGGTGGTGTAGGCCCAGGTGGAGGACTCAGTTTCTCCAGTTCACAGACGTGCCGACAGAGGTTATCACTTTTGTAATCTCTGATTTTATTAATAGAAATATCTTTTCCTATCCAATGATGTGCAATTAAATGAATATTGAATCCATGGATGCATTTAATTGCTTTAGCATTATTAATTATATATGCTAAAGTAGGCCTAACACTATATCCTATAGTATGCTTGCCTTGTTTATTGTTGTTGAGAGTAAATTGCTAAAGCAAGCAGGCTTGGAAAAAGCTCAATGGGGATCTACTTCAACCGTCCGGAATAAGGTATGATTCGAGATCCTTTAGTGTTAGATATTTTATTTCTCTTGCATATTGGGAAGGGATTGATTTCTGTGGTTTCTTTGTCTGTTGTGGTACACCCCAATCCATAGGAAGTTTTCTTCGTAACAGAATTGGCGACCATACTGGGGAGGTTCCTAGTTGTTTTTATTTGGGGTTTTTTCGGCATTCAATGTGCTTGAATTGCTCTGATTTCTCTGTTTCTGTGTCGGGTCTGGGGGCATGTTTTCCTAGTAGTGTCCTGTAGGAGTAAATTTCATCTCAGCTTGTCTATTTACCTTATTTTTCTAGCTTTTTCTTCCTGTATGCGGGTTTTGCTTTCATAGTTGTGTGTACATGCGGGTTTTCTTGGAATAGTCATGTATGTACATAGGTTTACTGAGAACAGTCGTGTATGCCCTGATTTTTTGATTTTTTGGGAAGATTAAGTGTTGCTGGGTGAGTTTGGATGATTGTTGAGTCTTCTTTGATGCTTCTGGAGTCTGTATCTACCCTCTGTTTCTGACCAGAGACTCTTTTTGATTTGATTTTTGAAAATGTTCTTGTCATTTCATTTTCTACTTTTTGTTTTGAGATTAGTGCATTAGGTCTCTTTTACCTTGGTGCTTTGCTTGGTTGATGTTTGTGAGTGGTTGAAGAGTTTGAGGGTTGTAGAGTCATATTTTTGCTTTTCATCTCATTTAATTCAAAAATACAAAAACATTTTTTCTTTTTGCATAGTTATGCATTGTTTGCATTTTGCATTAACATGGTACTTGCATTAGGTTTGCTTGGTGAATTTTAGTCAGATTTTCATATAGGAATGATTGCATATACATTTGAAGGAAAATTTTTGCACTTCACGTAGTAGCATACCCTGTATTTCATTCGACACAGTGCATTTGCATTGATTGTTATGTGTGCATTTTACTTCTTGTTGTGTCATAACATCATTGGTTGCACGTCCATTTACCCTTTGAGTAATAAAGCCAATTAAAATTAATGCATAATAAAATGAATTACACTATTTTCTTTTCTAGGGTGCACCAACAAGACTAGGTTTTAGGGTCTTGGAATAGTTCATTGTGAGTTAATTCTACAAGACCACTAAACAAAACAATTAGGTGTCTATCCAGGTGAGAGTGTGAAATCCTTTATATAATTAGTGTTTCTCAGGATCCTCCTCTTACAAGGGAGTTAAGCATGAGGCAGTGTGAGCAATTATGATTGGGATGACCCCTGATTGTGATTGATTAGAACTGGAGATATTTCTAGGATTGTATTCGTATCTGGGGGCATTTGAGGTATTGGCTAGTCCACCCCTGGGGTACTAGTTGTGCTTTCAGGATTTGGGCTTTGTTACCCTTCCCATATGGTCAATCCTTCCTGCGACTGTCTGCCTAAGAATTGATTATATTGAGGTGACCTTAGTTTCCTTACCTAGGTTATTAAGGGGGTATTTGCAGAGGTTATTCCGCAGGTGTCTTGGCCAGGTATGGGTCAGACATCACAGTCGCTATATTTGTTGAAGCTGAGGGCCGCTATAATTGGTTACAAACCTCCGCTTATTGTGTATGGGAGTCTCAAGCCTCTCCTAGGCGAGACATATCTACTTCATTTGGGAGCTCACATATCCTACCCTTGGTTTGCTTGTGATTTGGCTTTACTTTTTTAGGTGTATGCTCTGTGCACACTAGTTTGCCTAGGGTTTGCATAATTAGATCGAGTATTTTTATTTTTTGAGTCATTGTGGATTCAGGCACAACACCTTGCCATTCTCATTATTTAGTAGGACTTCCGCCTTCCACGTCTCCTCTTCCTTTGGGAGAGAGAACTAGACAGTCTGGGTGGACTACTTCTCACTTTGATTCACACACCATGGGAGATCATGAGGATGAGATTCCAGAGATGTCTTCTCCACCTCACAAGGTTGGGGAGGAAGATCCTACTAGCACATACGATCCTTCACATGAACAACCTTCACGATCTGGTTATGATCCCTCATTCGCAGGTCATCGATATTGGTTTCTGGGCAACGAGACTCACTATGAACCCACAAGCACTAGTAATGTTAGATATGGCATACCTGATATCTTTGATCCCAATCTGACATATCATGTAGAGTCAAAAATTGACCCTGGAACTACGCCTGGGGGCACTCCCACTCTTTTCCATGCAGAGAGGTTTGGGGGCACTAGTCACATTACACCTTGCATCCCTGTGGTGGAGGCGTCTTCACATGCTCCTCCCAAGCCTAGTGTTAGTAATCCTATTCAAATACCAGGACCAAGAAGAGTGAACATTGGGAACACCACCTACATTCCTTTACATGTCCCTTTGTCTTCGAACCCTGTTCATTCAAATGTGTTTTTAACAACTCATCCTCCCCCTAACTCACGTGGGCCTTCAGGCCGGAACGTTGCTACTAGCCATGTTCGTTCTGCAACTACTAACATGGTTGTATCTCAGAGCCGAGTACCTCTTGTTGTGTCAGCAGGTCATGTACCTGTTTCTGGATCATCTCATGTTCCACCTCGTGGAGCTCCCCATATACCAAACTATGGACCTTCTCATGGTACATCCCATGGAACACCTTATGGAGCTTCTCATGGACATTCTTATGGACCGCAATATGGAAAAAACTACCAACCCTATGAGTATGGGTATCAAATACCCACTTACTCTTCTAATTATGGCTTTGTAGTGCCTCATAATCAAGGTACCCCACATCACAATGCTTCCATGAAGCCGTCCCTGGGTCAGATGGGAGGAGTTTATTATGGCCAAGGCCATGGTATTTATAGTAATCAACCTTACATGAATCAAAACTACCAAGGAGCGTGGAATCGACTGGCTCAACCTAGGCTCCCTTTCCTTGCGACATTGAACTTACCTGACTTGTCGAGATTGATGAACGATCCTATGTCTCATAACCCGACATGGCCAGCAGTCCCTACCAAGCTTCCTTCAGACATTCCTAAGTTTGAAGGTAAGGCTGGTGAAGATCGTGGTGAGCATGTCACCACTTTCCACCTTTGGTGCTCTTCTAATTACTTACATGACAATTCCATTAGTTTGAGGCTATTTCAACGCACCCTAATGGGTCCTGCGGCGAAATGGTATATAGAGTTACCCAGGGGGGGGGGCTTATGCTACATCTAATGATCTTGCTATGACTTTTCTTAATCATTTCCAGCTACCCATACGTTACAATGTCGGTACCGAACTCTTGTCGACCTTCCGGTAAGAAAAAGACACACACATTTCAGATCATATTCAAGAGTGCATAGATGAAAACGATTAATCAAAGCCTTTATACCACCATAGATTTTTCTTGAATGGTTCCTCAAATCCTTGTTACCCTACATCGCTAAGGATGTTTCTACATCCGGAGTTCAAAACGAGGAACAAGCTAGTTTTAGGGCACAAGAGTTGGATTTGATCTATGCTCAATCCAGACTTTTGTATGAGATTATACCAAACGCTCCAAGATCCAAGTTCGACCCCAAGATCAATCCTGGGCCACATGCCGATGGTATTGTTGGCTCTAATAGTACCAAACTAGCGAACTCAGTTACGAAACAAGTGAGCCAGTTATCGATTAACCAGTATACATTGGGACAAGCTATGGCTTCGTCTCAACCTACCCAATCGACGAGTGTACTCTCTGTGCAATCATCGAACCCGAAAGACAACCAACAGCCTGGAAGGAATAAGAAAAAAGGATAAAATAATCGTAAGGGTGGGAACAAGAACGAAAATGCTAATAATAACGATAAGAACACTAATGTTGGGGGGACAAGCAGTCTAAATGTAAGGTGAAGTTTCCTTGTAATTTGTGTAAGGACGACCACCTCACTCATTTGTGCCCTCGTATGGAGGATGCCTCGAAGTTCATAGCACAAGGCCCAGCTGTGTTTACTAATACTTTACCCAATAATCAAAATATTAACTCAAGGACCGTTGATCCTGGTTGTACATCGGTGGAAATCAAAATCCGCTGGAGGAAAATAGTGGTCATGGTTGCATCAACATGGTGCATGCTGCTAAAGTTGTGACTCGTGCGAAAGATTATGGTTCGTCACAACCAGACCTTGGGAAAGAACCTTCCCCACCCTATAGCCCTTTGCGAATCGAAAAGCCTACGGATAAACTTGAAGCTCCACCTCGCATTCCTAAGAGAGTCTTAAAGCGTTCGGGGCACAATCCTAATGCTCGAGCCACCCAGAACTATTTAGTTGTCGAGGATTTGGGCCAGACTCCTGGTCCGATGTCCTCGTTAGAAGAGCTTCAGACTTTTCCTTTGCAGAGGAAAGACTTGTCGTCTTCTCTTGGGGTTATCTTCTTCCATGATCAAATTTGAAACCATGGGAGTACAACCTCACTTTCCTTACTACGTGTCTCTTTTGATTCATGTAGAGTGTCTTAACAACACCATCATGCGTACTATCATTGATGAAGGCGCTGTTGCTTCCGTGATGTCTTTGTCTTGTTGGAAGGGTTTGGGTTTTCCCACATTGTCTCAATATGCCACTATGTTGATAGATTTCGATGGTAGATCCGGATGCATAGGATTCTTCCTTCTCTAGAGGTCAAATTGGGAGGGAAGACCGTCGCAATCGAGGCTGAGGTGGTTGATGCGCCCCTTGACTACAATATTTTATTGGGTAGGAATTCGATGTATTGTATGCAAGCCGTAGCTTCTTCCCTCTTTCGAGTGATATGATTTCCGTTTAATGGGAATATTGTTACGATTGATCAAAAGTCATTCCATAATCCGAGTGTCAATGCATCATTGAGAGCTTCTATCCTGATTATCGATCATTCTCAGCCGGAAAATGGGAGTGTGGGCATAGGTATGTATCCTTCTCTTATGGGAACCTTTAGTTGTCCTGTGCCCTTTCTTATGATTGGGTCTAGTTTTGGTGGGGCTTCATCCTCGTCGAATTTGGTGTCTTTTCACACTACCCATATGGAATATCCTTGGATTCTTCCTTCACCAAGTACTTCAAGTATGCCTGTCGAACTAGACGTGTCGTTGCCTGCAACAATGGTGGCGTATCAAGCGAATATTGATTAGGTTGCAGAGCCTAGTCCTTCCTCTTTGCGGATGGAGGAGGAGGACACATATGTGCTTCTTGCATGGGCAGTAGATTCATCTCACTCACATGATTTCCTCGACGATGTTTTTCCATCGGATGAAGCTATTCTTGAGGCCATGTATGGGGTTGAGAAACCTTGGGAAGAGTTGCATCATCAATCATATTTTCTTCCTAAGATTGATCATATGGAGTGTGATGAATTTAGGGAGATTCTTAGTGAGAAGATTGGTATCCCATAGGTTCCATTAAGCTCTCCTGGTCAGATGGCTGAAGGAAACATGGATAATTTATCACCAACAATTCCTATCAATATTTCTTGTGATCCTGGCAAGGTTGAGAATGTCTACATTGGGACAGGATGTTCCCCCGATGAGATCAAGGAGTATACTGAGCTGTTTAAAGTGTTTCATGACATTTTCACTTGGTCATACAAAGAAATGCTGGGTATAGACCCTCGTATTGTCGAACATGATATCAAAACGTATCCAGATGCAAAACCGGTTCGACAACGTTTGCATGCAGTGAATCCTAGAAAAGCACCCGCCATTAAAGATAAGATAGAGAAACTACTTAAAGCTGGTTTTATCTATCCCGTTCCCCTAACAGAGTGGGTTTCAAATCCTGTTTCGGTGGATAAGAAGCAGGGAACGATTCGCATATGCACTGATTTCTGTGACTTAAATCGTGCCTGTCCTAAGGATAATTTCCCCACACCATTTATTGATTAGATTTTGGATGAGTGTGCAGGAAGTGAGGTATTTTCCTTTATGGATGATTTTTCTGGATATAATCAGATTTAGATTAAGCCTGAGGATCAACACAAGACCGCATTTTTTCTATACTTGGGGTACTTTTGCATATTGGAAGATGCCCTTCGGCCTTAGAAATGCCGGAGCCACATTTCAGCAGGCCATGACCTTAATATTTCACGATCTTAAAACGATTATCAAAGTATATTTGGATGATCTCGCTGTTCACTCTCGTTTGAGAGTGTGTCATCCATATCATTTGAGATTAGTGTTCGAAATATGCCGTCATTATCAAGTTTGTTTAAATCCTCATAAGTGCATCTTTTGCGTGACTATTGGTCGTTTACTAGGATTCATCATATCCAAGGAGGGTATAAGAGTCGATCCCTTAAAGATTGAGGCAATACTCTGTTGCCACCTTTCACACACCTGGGTCATGTGGCAGAAATCTTCAAGCCACTCGGTGTGTCCTTGGGGGCAAGTCTCGAGTCAAGGCTGTCACCTTGTTCTTGGCTCCTCCGTTTAGGCTCAACTCCTAACGAAGCCAAGGGGGGTAGACCCTATTAAGTTACTAAGGATAATTACTTAGTGTGGTGATGTTAAACTGAATGAGTTACTTAGGAGTTTGAAATTTAACTATAGACAATCAAAGATGACAACATACTAAAGATGAACACACGAAAGCACAATGCTGAGACACAACATATATAAAGCAAGAAAATAACCAGTGCCTTAGAATGGAGTAAAAAAAAAGAATCAATGTACTTGCATGTGCTTGGAGTGAATGTTTTGTGATTTCCTCTTGGTACATTTTAAGTTAAATTTTAAGTGTGATTTGATTAAAATTAGGCGAAGGGGGACTCCAGATATACCCGAGAGTACTTGGAGTATGTCCAAAACTAAACCTTCACAACTACCCACAAGGAATATGTGGGCTGAAATGGAGTCTCTGGGGCTATTGTTCGTAATGCACCCGTTAGGGTGTGATAGATATCGGCGCCTCGAGGTCTCTTTTCAGAAGTTCCCGCTTCCTTTGGGTATTTTTCCATTGTGATGGTTTGATCTAGGTGTTGGATTTTCACCTGTTGGTTTGTTAATTTGGGAGAGTGAGTCCTAATTACACTAGTCACTAAAGTGCTTTTGATACATCTTGAATGATCAGACGAACCGCAGCCAAGTGTAGAGCATACACACCGGAGTCTTGTCAATTTTAGTAAATTTTACAATGGGTGTTCTTTTTTTAAAGAAGACCATCCAAGAACCTCTTTCGATCCAAGTGGATCTCAATTGGGGAATCGAGGAGGGGTTAATTTTATAATAGCTACAAAAAATAAATGATAGGAAAGAAACAAATACACAATTCTAGTTTTCTAATTAGTCCTACCACGAATCTCTTTCCCCTTTCGGGTCACTCGGGAAGTCGTGGGGTAAGTATTAAGATTAATTTGAAATATAAAATATGGAATATGAAATTGATATTGAAATAAAGTATACTACCCTGTAGATTAGATCAATTCTAGATTTAAATGAAATGAGCAAAAAGCAACAAAAGGACACCGACGCAAATCCCCCCAGGGGGGATGGGGAATGGGCTTGAAAGAGCCTATTCAAAAGTTATTTTTTATTAACAGTGGTTACAATATCAGAGAACTGATATAATTCCTCTTGATCCTTATACGGAGTGAAATCAAGAGCTTACAAAGTGCGAAAATTAAAAGTTTTGGTCAAATGGGAGACCCCTGGGGGGATTTGAACGCTCTTGAGGCCACTTCCGAACAGCAGATTATTTTCTTTCTGTCAAACCTGATAAAAAAAAGCAAGAATATCAGACTGAAATATTCCCAAAAGCACTCTGAAAGCACCTTTGGATCAGCTCACGTTTAACCAAAAAAGGTAAGCTGAAAACTAGTTAAAAGGGGAAAACAGGAACCAAGGAAAGCATGCTTTCCTTGGGATCTTGACTTGAATTTTGGGAAGCCAATAATATGTGCACTTTTATTTCAGAATATTAAATTTTATCATAAAGAAAATGAAACTACCTTAACAGCAAGCTACGAATTTTCACTAAAATGCTTGCGAAAATAGGGTAATTTTAGCTAGATCTCTTAAAATTGAACTTTATGTGCAAAACAAAACTAAGATCTAGGTTTAGGAAGGGATATTAATAACTATATCTATGTGTATTTTTCTTAATGAGACAGATCAGAGTAATAAGAAACCTTAAAAGTAACCAGTTTGAAGAAAATTTAAGATTTTTAAAGGAGAGAAAGGGGGAAGAGAGGCGCTTGTTGTTGAAGCAGATCTGCAGAGGAAACTTGGTAGTGAAGCACCGAGGGGAATGATCTTATAAATCTCTATTGGAAATCAATGGAATCAAACCTGAACCATAGATCTTCCAGTCACGGCAAACCTGTAAGCTACACAACAACTCCTGCAAACAGAACCATTAAATCTGAAGATACATATGAGAAGTAGATGATACAACATGCAAATAATCTTATTTAGCATACAGGTATTAGCTCATTCAAACATATGCAGCAAAATAGAAGTAAGTAAGCTTACTTACAATTATCTATCCCTATGATTTCAATAACCATTCAGGCAGACAATAGTTAAGTGCAAAAAATTGAAAAAATAGCAGTTTCACCTCGAATGCAGCATGACAATGATAATCCACACATGAAAGGTACTCCACAATTGAGCCTCCAAAGCTTCTCTTTATTTCAACAAATGATGATCAATACATAGTTACAATGGCAAGCCCTTTAGTCCATCTCTAACTAGCTTGGAAGAGGGAGTGCCAAGCAGGATATATACAAAATACAGGCCATCCAGCCCAGGGGGGGTACGATTCCTCATGGAATCAGATGAAATCAGCTGATGGAGAGTCCATCAATGCAAAACTGAAGCTAAATTGAGCCTACTTGTCAACCGGGGGCTTGATTGAGCTGACACATCAACCCATACACCGACACATCAGTCCACAGAGCATCCAGGAGAGTCCACACATGTGGATGAGAGAGAGAGGGCGCAATTCCCCATGAAGACAGCTGAATATCAACTTTGGATCTGATTTGATCACTTCCTTCAGTCAAGGATTAGTCAGATCCAGTCAATCTGCTTCAGATCTGATTGATTTCAATCAAATCGGCTAAGAATCCACTGATTTATGATTTTGGATTTGCTCCATTATTCATCAATTTATTAATTAAAATAATCAATAATTGATTTTTGGGGCTTTCTGACCTGAGTGATGGAAAATCACTCAAAACTAGGAAACAGTGGGTCCATGGGTTTACATGGTGCTCTTAGCTTGAAAATGAGCACCTACATGACTGAAACTGATTATTTGGCCCACTTTCATTACAAAACCAAATTTTCCAATTAAGCTATTAAAAAATAGCCTAAGTTTTGGAAAAATTAAATTTTAATAAAAAACACTGAAAAAACTAAAAAATTGAAAAATTGAAAAACACCTAGGGGGACTTAGACATGTTCATATGAATCGATAATGATGTCTAGCATGTTTATACATTGACACATAGACTCTAATAACCTCAATAGGCCTAAATGCCAAGCCGACCACCCCAACTTTGGAGGTATGGAGTGAAAAACTCAGAAATTATCAATTGTTTATTCAACAACCAATAATAACCAAGGGAAAAAACACCCTGGGCTGATCGGATTGAAAAATAAAGTCTAAGAGACCGAGTCTTTTACAGACACTATCATGCTAGAACATTTATTACAACTCCCCCATGGGGTATGAACATGTGATATAGTACGACAAGCACTTCCCAGAAGTACTTCCAAAGGTCTTTTGAAGTCCGAACAAGTTAATCCTGTATGGTTCACCAGGCTCACTTGATAAAAAAACCACTAAGTACAACTTAGGTGGTAACATACTCCAATTGTCTCCCTCGCGTAATATTAGACACCTTCAATGTTTACAAGTCATGTCGAACTTCTTGCAAAGATTCGTAGTTAATTTTTCCAACTTGACTAAAGGATTTATGCGTCTTTTGAAGAAGGAAACCTGTTTTTATTGGGATGAGCGAGCCCTGGAGTCTTTCGATGCTCTTAAGCGAGCCTTAGCAATGACCCCCGTGCTTAGTCCACTAGACTATAGCCGTGATTTCTTTATATATGTGGCCGTGTCTATGGAGATGGTTGGTATGGTTTTGGTTTAGGAGGATGCGGAGCTCCATGAGCATGTCATATATTATTTGATCCGAAACCTTATAGATGAGAAACTTCGCTATTCCCATGTCGAGAATCTAGCCTTGGCCACCGTTCATGTGGTTCAGCGTTTGAGACATTACATTCTCCTTTGCCAAACCTTGGTCGTAGCTCATATCAATTCATTTAAGTTCCTCCTCACTAGAAGGATGATTGGGGGAACATACAATAAATGGATTGTCATTTTGCAAAAGTTTGATCTCAGATTCGTTTTGGCGAAATCGTTAATCTTTGCGGAGGTTATATCCAATTTTCCAAGTTTGGAGGAGGAGGAGGTTTATGAGGATTCTTTTGTCGATGAGCATATTTTCCTCATCTCAACAGTGGACCCTTGGTACAGGGATATCATCGTGTATTAAGGTCCCTACTCACCTCTCACGGGATGAGTAGCGATGATTACATAATGTAGCTAAGAACTACCTTATAGTGGATAACACCTTGTATAGCCGTGGGTTAGATTCCATTTTGTGTCGTTGTTTAACCCATGATGAGGCTGAGGTTGTGCTGAATGATTTCCACAGAGGGGCATGTGGTGGTCATTTAATCGAGATTTCTACAGCCCAAAAAATCTTGAGAGCAGGATATTTATGGGCGTCCATCTTCAAAAATTGCGTTAATGCAGTCAAGAAGTGCCACCCTTGCCAGGTGTTTGCATGTAATATGCACTCACGTCCAGCCTCATTACATCCTATTGTCACCACCGGTCCCTTCACCAAATGGGGGCTTGATTTTATGGATTGCAACCCAGCTTCGCTGGGGGCATCATCATATTATTGTGGCTGTCGATTACTTCATGAAATGGGTAGAGGCTATGCCCACAGTTAAATCCAACGGTGAGATAGCCACACATTCCATTTTCAACTAGATTATCACCTAGTTTGGCATTCTGAAAGAGCTTGTCACTGACCATGGCAGACACTTTCAGAATAAAATGATGGAAGAGTTGGGTTCCAAGTCAAGATATAAGCAAGAGCAATCCTCTTCTTATTACCCTCAGGTGAATGGAAAGGTTGAAGCAGTGAACAAGTCACTTAAGTCTATTCTCCAACGAACCATCACACAAAGCAAGAATAATTTCCATATCATGTTGTATCCTACTTTGTGGGACTATAGAACTGCGATTAAGACTGCCACTAGTTTTTCTCCCTATCAGCTTCTGCATGGGGTGGAGTCAGTTTTACTGGTTGAATGTGAAATCCCTTCTTTGAAGCTAGCTGTGGAGATTTTACCTGACACTTCCGCATTAGAAGAGCATTTGGTCCACTTAAAGCAGCTTGATGAGCAGCGCCAAGATGCCTTAGTGGCTCTAGAGGTTAACAAGTGTTGCGCCAAGGTCCAATATGATAAGTTTGTCCATCCAAGGAAGTTTAGTGAAGGTGACTTGGTCCTTTTGTGGGATCAAGCTAAGGAACCCTTGGGGGTAGGGAAATTTAATCCCATGTGGCATGGTCCTTATGTGGTTAAACGAGTCTTAGATAAAGGCTCATATGAGTTGGTTGATTATGAAGGGACAACCTTGGCGGAGCATAGAAATGGGCTCTATCTCAAAAAATACTATGCATGATCTTCAGCCAGGGCTGATTTTTGTATATTACTGTACAATTTTGCATTGCATAGTCAGGTTTTCTTATGGTGATCAGGTTTGTTGATTAGCTTTTGTTTCTTATGACAGATGTCGATGGAGTCTTCCTTTTGCATAGGATTCATTGATGGTGCTAGCCGCCACACTCAAAACTCAGCTTCGACTGCTTGGGTGATCTATACTCCTACGGGTCAAGTATTGTCTTCAGGAGGCGTATGTTTACGACCTTCTTCAAACAATGTTGCTGAATATAGTGTCATCATTGAGTTATTGCGTGATGCCATTTCACATGGTGTTCATTCTCTTGAGGTACGTCTTGATTCGCAGTTAGTGGTTTCACAGCTTAATGGTTTGTATCGTATTAGGGATCCAACATTATTACGAATATTCTTACGTGTTAGATTGCTAGAATGACAATTTGAGAGTATAACATACATTCATGTTCCAAGAAATTTTAATCAAGTTGTTGACTCATATGCTAACTATGTGTTAGATTGGAATTTGTTTCATAGACCATAAGCATATCACAAACACACATTTTACACACATGTAAATATAAATAAAATCGATCATCATAATTTTTTTTTCATTAACTTCAAAAAGTGACGTCATAATACATAAGTGTCATATACAAAATTGGGGCTTTCGAGCCACCAAAATATACTACACGGTCATACAAAAAAGAATATACTTAGGTATTTAATCCTAAGGTGGAGAAGGGTTCTGATCATGATAGCACACTACGGCTCTAGCTAGCAGACAAAATAATCGAACCCATGCTTGTGGTACACCAACCACCTGGTGTTACACGGCCTGAGGAAAGTCCTCAACTTGCGCCATGGGTACCTTGTGTGTCAAATGAAAAAAGTTCATGTGGATGCTTCGGAGCGTCCGCTCCACATCCGCACCCATAATATCATCACCTCTTCCCCTCCGTCAATGACGAGGGAAGCCATCTGGCCATCATGGTCCTACATCTGCATATACATGACAGATTGTCAGTATGTGTTGTCACACCAAAAACATGTCTTTTGAGTTCATATATCAAAAAACACAAAAAAATTAAATAATTCAAAACTTAAAAAGTGGGGTTGGGATTCTTTACCTATGTCACCATAAGCTACTCCTGGTGGTAGGGGCATATCTGGGTCTCCGCGAAAATCTATCCCTGCATAGGGGTAGTCGTCTATGGCGACGATCTGTCTCCACCACCATGGAAAGAAGTCTGCTGGGTAGGGGTTAGCCACCCTACCTCCACCCAGTCTGCACATGACATTTTACCAGCATTGCTGGGATGGATCCCAGACTCCATGTGGAGCAATGTCTACCCTAGGGCTTATCGCACCCGCTCAAAGAAAAACATGCTCAGTATACTGCCGAACCCAAAATTCTGCACTCTAACCATCTTGCAGTCACTAAGATGCTGTTTCATGTTGCTCAACAAAATAGTACTCGAGTCGTACATTGTAGGTCGCATGCACTCTACCACATAGAACATCATTGGCCGTGAGGCCTGGTTGAGTGAAACCAACCCTGCAATCTTGCCTAGTGACAAAAGTATGGCCTTCATCTCCAGAATCTGAATAGAGTTTGTTGGGATTTGAATCCCAACCTTTTCTATCTATGGAAAGCAGTACAAAGCTATGTACTCATCTATGGTCAGCCCGCCTCCTGGACCACGAGATTGGAGGTTCACCATATCCCCTTGTCACGACAAACCTGTGATGAAATATATGTCCTCAACCTCAATGCTGAGAGACATCCCATCTATCTGAAATGTTTCAGACTCTGGATCCCAATAGTCTACCAGTAGCTGGAGTAGTCTTGGTTTGGCCCTCAAGCTGCCAAGACACCAAAACTTGTACAATTCACATGCCCATAATGCTTGTTGAGCCATGAGATCACATCACCATGCTCTCTTTCTCTCCACTCTAGCACCATCCTACACAAAACCTAGTTTTTTGATCAAGATTTACCCTTTAAAACCTTGTTTGCGGCCCTGTACGTGACTGTTTTCAAAACAACCGCATATGTACACGATTTTTGGTTCATTTTCCGCATGTGGTGAGCTCTATATGCGGAAAAAGTCCCAATTTCTATGTGGGCCAAAACGCATAAGTTTGGATGGCTGAAAAATTAAATATCCCATGAAATTTGAAAAAAAATGCATAAAAAAGAAAGAGGAGAGCATGAGAATCTACCTAAATCAAACGGGGAGGGATTCCGCTGGACGATGCTCCTGGAATTCGCTTCTGAAGTTCTGAGCTCAAATACACTATGTTGGGTAAAAAATTCAAATGGTATGAAATTTTTTAAAATTTCACTATTTATAGATTTTTTTTGAAATTTTTACCCGCTTTCTATAGTTTTTGACCGTTTCTGACCGTTTTGGACCATTTGAACTAATTTAATGTTGTAGGAATCCATTTTGAGTGTTATTTTGACCGTGGCTTTGACCTGTTCGTGCCTATTTCAGGTATTATGTCTAAACTGACATATAGGTTAGGTTTCACAACTGTTTGCACTTTGCATAACCTTATGAACATTTCATCTTAACCTTAGGTATGGACCCATTCCATCTTGTCACGGAACCTTCTTGCTACTTTTAGAAGTGACATGTTGTGAACGGTAGAGCTTTACCATACATGGGTACCCTAGTTAGATCCTCTTTTGAATTTGGTTCCCATGCCAACATTTATCCTTTAGGGTGTGGGAGTCCTTTGTATAGTACTGCCATGACTTTGAGCAAGAGCTTCATACTCCTCTTGAATTTTATGTTGGCCATTTCCCCAGGACTCCCTTGTATATGTTAAGTTGTAATTGCATTATCATGAGTTTTGCTTTCCTTATTGAGCCTTACGCCGACTTTCCTGACTTTGATTATCAGCCATATAGCCCGAGCTTGTCTCATGTCTAGCCAAGTAAAGAATTTTTATATATCCTTTGCAGCTTGATTCCCCATTTTTTATTGAGAGGGGACTTTCTCCCGAGTGTCGTTATCCTGCACATGTTTCCTTGCATTGAGCATAGGTATGTTCCGCTGCATGGAACTTGTTTGTTTGTCCCTTGACACTCATCTCCTCCTAGATTTGTAACTATAAAGCACTTTTATTCTTTTTCAAGCATTTCAAAATATCTGAAAAAGTTCAAAAAAAACCCAAAAAGACGGACGGGAAAAGATGTTATCTTTCGCAGCAGTTGAGTCGTGTCACCTTCGAATAGAGCACTGTATATCACATCTGTTGGTTGGGTTAGTAGTTTGACTTTAGGAGTTGTACTCATTTTTCTAAGTTTATCTCCACCGGCTGGTTAAGTTTCCAGTCCCTATGGAGCCTCTGTTGATTCCTCTTGTGTCGTAGAGATGTCCCAATTTTGTATATTGAGTCTATGCTACCTACATTTAGTCACCATTTGCCTTTATGCTCTTGTTCGAAGGAAGTTGAATCCTGAGTCAACCATTCCTCAGTTGTCTTGACTTTGCATGTCAGCCATTCCTGGTACTATTACTGGTTCGTGCACATCTTGTTCGAATCCTTCCACATTATATAGAGTTGCTGAGTACCTCATGTTGGTTTATGGGGGATGCCTTAATGCCCTCCTTCTAGCGGACTCCATCCCTCGACTTCAGATCATTTATTCTGGGATAGGAGTCTAGAGTTATTTGAGTGCTTTGAGACTTATAGTCATCAGTGGTAGGTTCTCTCGCCATCGACAGTTTTGGGAATACATCAATGTCCCCTGATCGATGGATTCTTCCAAGTGTTCGACCTCAACACATCTATTCGCACTTGGTAGATTGCAATCTAGTATCTTGATTCCCATTTTCATTATCGATGGGTGATCTCGCCTCTGTTAACAGTATACATCAATGAATGGTAATCAGATGATGGACTACTATGTTTGACCTTGACACCTCTTTTCACATAGTAGGACATGTAATCGTAGTGGTTTGTGTATAAGACTTTCCAGATTGGTGGCATTCCACAAATGCTACCTCCTTGATTGTGCCAGTGTTCAGGAGATTTCATCTCTCGTGACTTGATTCCAGTGTGTCAGATATATTCAGCCATTATGGAGATCTTGATCCATTGTATATCTTTAGATTTCATGGAGATATTGATCCTTTGTATATCTTCGTCATGCAGATTCTGATCTATTATATATTGTACGCGGCGATGACCACACATGTCACATTTTGTATATCATGCCTATTCATGGCCATTGTACTCTTACATATTCGGGACTGCTATATGTATTTGCAGTCATATGTAGAGATTGATTATTGTACTATACTAATGGATGGATGGTTCTTCCACCTAGTTCTTTATCACTCCACTTCTGGGATGGATTTATAATGTATTTTGGCCATCATGTTACTCCTCTGACCTCACACATTAGGGGGCATTTGTTATAGCTGATTTTACCACACATGGTTGATCACACTTTTATGGCCTTCCCTATCCCTCTGCAGACTCTTTGGACCCCATGGACCATCATTGTACCTTTGATGTTTCCAATATCATCCCTAAAAACACCTATTATTTTATGTATGCGACTTTTAATCCCTTTCTCGCGTATATATGTAGATATTACCCTTAAACCCGTGTACATCGGGATGTGTGCATAAGTCCAAATACTTTTGGAGTTTTTCGTGATGTGGATCTGAATCACTTGTCTCTTGGCCTTCCATATGCCTCGAGATCGCTAGGATTTGACCTTCCATTACCCCATTGAAGCACTATATAAGGAACCCCTTGGATACATTGAAGAAGGAGAAATTGAAGAGCAAGAAAACTATAGTCCATTGTTGCCGTAGCTTGCTTGTACTTGATTCTACATCCCTTTGTCCCTTGGAGCACTTAGTGTTCTTCCCAAGATTTCCTTTGCTTGTGAGCTTGCTATCAAGAGATGGAGGATTGAGGTGGTGGAGCCCTAGGTGGAGGACTCAGTTTCTCCAGTTCGCAAATGTGCCGACAGAGGTTGTCACTTATGTAATCTTTGATTTTATTAATAGAAATATCTTTTCTTGTCCAATGATGTGCATTTAAATGAATATTGAATCCATGGATGCATTTAATTGCTTATGCATTATTGATTATATATGCTAGAGTAGGCCTAACACTATATTCTATAGCATGATTGCCTCGTTTACTGTTGTTGAGAGTAAATTGCTAAAGCAAGCGGGATTGGAAAAAGCTCAATGGGGATCTACTTCAACCGTCCGAAACAAGGTATGATTCGAGATCCTTTAGTGTTAGATGTTTTATTTCTCTTGCATATTGGGAAGGGATTGATTTCTGCGGTTTCTCTGTCTGTTGTGGTACACTCCAATCCATAGGAATTTTTCTCTGTAACAAAGACTTTACTCTAGGGTGTTTTTTCCTTGATAATATATGCCATTTTTTAATGACTTATAATTTTCGAGTTTTTCACCCGCTCCTCCAAATCTAGAGTAAATGTCTTGATGGTTATGCCATATGAGGTT
>LPNX010064281.1:608710-618845 GCA_001517045.1 Pseudotsuga menziesii | reverse complement strand
ATATATATTCGTTTTTTCTAGGATTATTTTTAATAAGGTAAATGTAAATTTTATCCAAGGCATAAAAGTGTGGTCTAAGCACGGAATTTGCCACATGGGTGCTCATTTCCTAACTCAGAGCACCTACTTAACCCCTAAACCCACTTTCCTAAGTTTCTGAGTAATTATTTATCTCCAAAATTAAATATTACTCGAAAATGGTAAAAGACCAAAAAAATGGATGAAGTTAAAAATTCAGCAACTTATAAAAGGATGGAAACATGCCGAAAGTGAATTTTCCGAGTTGGTAAAGTAAAATGGAAACTCTTAAAAGGTTTCTAAAACACTTTTGAGTGTTTTTCTTGGGCATTTAAGGAAACACGATTTTTGTAAATGAAAGAGGTACATTTCCCAAGGAAGATTTGGAAAAGTAAAAGCAAAACAAAATGTTAGAGTTTAGTTTTGGAAGGAGTTGCTTTGTACTTGGTTTTTTCCATTATGTAAGCCTCAAGACAACTCATTCCAATTCATACCAAGGAAGCAAGTGCGCCCCCCCCTCTCTGACTATCTTTTCCTATTTAAGCAAGGTCTCTTCACTCATTTGAGCATGAAGCATTGAACCTTTGCTCTCGTAACTCTTCTTTGATCATTTGATAATTTGTTAATAAAGTAGTTTTTGAAGGATTTGGAGTCCAAATTTTGTGCAATCATCCCACTTCATGTGTGCTTTGTTGATGGTTTGAGGTAAAATCTTTCCAGTCTTTCTTTCATTTGCAATTACTTTAGATTAATCTACCTTAGACAACCTCTGATACCACTGATCCGGATTTATGCAGGAACGCAACCGAATACACAGATAACAAAGATGCAGCGGAAATAACACTTCATTTCATTAATCAAAGAACTGAAACTTGTTTACATACAAAATGGAAATAAACTAGCCAGAGTGTTGGTAGCTTATCTCTGAGAAGAGATGTGGTGGCTACATGCCTCTGAACTTTGTGTTACAATGAGGCTCGAAGGCCTATATATTATTGAGAAACAATGGAAACCCTAGACATCCAAAAACCTAACCCTAGGAGGTGAAACGCTAGAACGTGGGCCCCGTTGGGTAACTTGGTACATCAATTTCCCGGGGTTGTAACTTTGGCATACTACCTCCGTTTGACGCACATGATACATCGTTAGAAATATCTATTCAAGGAATACATCCATAAACATCAAATGTTGAGTCTGGAATGGACTCATATTTTCCCGACCATTCGATGCCGAAAAAATGTCGTTTAGGGCCTCAAAATGACTCCGAAATTTTAGGACCCGAAAATTGCCAAAAATAGTAAATTGTGCTACAATTAAGGAAACTGGAAAAATTAAAGAAACAATGGTGGGGGTCCAAGTGGAATAGGCAGGTGACCACCAATATCCTCCTGGATCACCACAATAGTAAGCATTCAATGTCTTTATTTGCTTATCAATGATTAATTTGTGAGAGATATAGAAGAAATAAGTGTATTAAGTTGTAGTAATTCCCTTCTTGTCTCTTCTTATTATACATTCTAGATTTAATATTGATTTGTAAGTGTTTGTGATGAAGCAAGATAGGTGAATGAAGGAGGAATTTGAGCTCAACTGCTTCTTCATCCATCTTCAGTTCCTTTTGATCCTTTCGTTTAACTCTGTTGGGTTGTAGGCATAGTTGGCTATCCTTTTTCTTTAAAAAATGGAGCCGGTTCTCGCTTCTTGTACCTTTAAAAACTTAAAATTGTTTGGTTACCGGTCCTTTTAATTTTCATATCTCTCTCTATTCTTAAATTTAAATTTTATTTAAGATCTGATATATATGTTTAGATCTTGGTTTTAAAGCATTTTTTTGTAGATCTAACATAACTAGCTTCTCATTTTTCAACTCATCTAATGGTTAACTTTAAAGATTTGAATAAGAAGTTAGTATGCTTATTTTAAATTGACTATCTAGCAGAATTTGAAGTGCTTTAATTGGTTTCCCCAACAGGAAAGCCAAGATCCCAAGGAAATCTTGTGTTCCTTGGTTCCTTTACTTATTTTATCATATTTTAACTTAGTATATTTTTTTGCAAAGTTTTAAGGGATGTCCAAAGACACTTGCAAAGTGTTTTTGGGAATCTTTCATCACTAATAGCTCGCTGTTTTTGCAGTATTGATGAAAAAATAAGAGGATATTATGGAAAAAATTTGAACTTTTAAGCTATCCAGAGCATCCCATAATTTCTCCCTTCTTCTAATTATTTTTTTTCAATCAAATTGTAAGCTTAATGATCCTATTTTTCAAAGGATCACAAGCATTCATGATCTTCTAATAATATTTAATAAAGAGCAAGTGGGATCATGGATCCCACACCCCTGTTTCCCCCACTCGGGGGAAAGCTTGTATCTGTCCTTGAAGTGGTTTGATTTTTAGATTATATTTTACTTATTGTATAAATTTCAGATAAGTCAATTTTGATTTCAAGTTTTAATTTCTATTTAAATAATCAAATACTAACTAGACATTTAATTGCCATATTAGTTAGTCTCACAATTTTCTTGTTACATAAGCACACAATATGTCGTAAAAGGGCCATATCATTTTGTACTTTACCTTTTATGAATTGAAACAAACATTTGCCTCTTTCATGTATGCTCTACCCCTCGCAAATTTGTCTTATACTTGGGGATATAAAAAACTGAAGTGTGCATTAATTAATTCCTCACAGCTAATTTAATCAACCCACATTAATAAAATTAGCATCCCCTAAACATTGCAAAAATTCAGCGTAAACAAGTTTGGTGAATAGTGGGTAAATTCTTGAGGGAAGGACCAACTAGAAAGTGACTGTGGGGTAACGTTAGGCTACATAATTGTGGTGTACTGTTAAACTCCCCCTCATGACTCAATATAGCCCATAATTTCTCGTGCAGAGCCAATTTTCCCAAAATTAGGACATATTCACTGTACCATTCGGTATATCGGGAAACCCCTCTCTCCTTTATTCAATTCGTGTTTTAATAATAAAATTGACCAAGAACACAATTGAAAAACATTTACTTTACCACAACATTTGCTTTGAATCTATGGAAATGTTATTTAATATTTAATATTTGCTTCATTCAGTTAAGCTATATTTTGTCGTGATTATTCTATTTCATATATGTTGTATAGTTGATTTCATTGTGCGATTGTCTTGATCAATATATTAACCTTAAAACTCATAAACAACAAATTTTCATTCAAAACAACTAAGTACATAAATCCTTAGTAATATTTATAGGGTCTACCCTCCTTGGATTCATTAGGAGCTAATCCTAAACGAAGGGGTCAAGATCAAGTGATAGTACTTAACTCAAGAATTTATCCCATGGACACACCAAACAACTTGAAGATTTATTCTATGTTAACCCCATGTGCGTAAGAGGCATCAACAATTTGGCGCCGTTTTCGGGGATAAATATTTTTATTCCTGGAATTCGACTTACCCTTAGTTTATGTTTGTTTTTACTTTTTTTTTTATTGATCTAGTCCAAAAATTATGAAGATTGAACTCGGTCCATCCAGCGAGGGCCACTGTACCAATCAAGGAATTCCATAAGAAGAAAACCTGTAGGATTATTTGATTTCATCTTGAACTTGAAAATGCGTATGAAAGGAGAGAAAATAAGCTAGCTTTTTGTAGGATCCTTGAAAATATTGGACCCGAGTCTCTCTCAGACATCCGTTTTCCTTTTGAATATAGTAGTGAGATTAATAATATGGCTACAATAGATGCATATTTAAAACCCATTGAACTCACTTAGATAGTAGGTCAACCACACACTCTACCCAACAAGGATATTGAAAAGCTTCCGACCTTCCAAGGGAACAATGTTGTCAGCGTCGAGATCCATATAGGAAAAATTTCAAAGTGCTTCCTCAGTTGGGTTAGAGATCCTACTAAAACACATGCTGATGTCTATATGAAGCTATTTTATTTATCCTCAGAAGAAGATGCATGTGAATGGTACCCTGGTCTTGATGATAATTCATATGAAACCTATGGTGATTTCTTGAAAGGGTTCAAGAAAATATGGGGGTGCAGAAAGAGCCTTGCCATCAATTAGTTGCTCTTGATACTATAAAGAGAAATGAAAACAAAACTATGGAGGACTTTAAAAATAAGTTCAAATATTTGGTGGCAAGCATTCATGCTGATTTCAAGCCACCATACAAGTCCATCCTTGTTTACTATATGGAATCCCTTAGTGGAGAAATGAGATATCATTTAAAATATAAAGAACCCAACACACTAAAAAAGGCTCAAGAGTTGGCTATTAAGATTGATTTAAATATGAAATCTTTAGGAAAATCAAATATTCATGGATTCATGAGGGATCTTACCAACCTGCATGAATCAAAAGATAGAGCACCTAGTCACGATGATCATGAGAAGAAGATCAGGTACTTAACTAGAAAATGGAAGCCATGGAAGCTAATTATGTTGATCAATTGAAAATAATACAAAATAGAATGATCAACATGGAAATGGCCCAACCTAATCAGAAGAACTTTTTGACTAAAGGAAGCTGGGTTCAAAAGAAAAATTATCATCAAGATAATAGGCCTCCAAATAAACTTGAGTCAACTAATATGGTTGAAGAAGTCATGCCTTACTATAGACCTTGTGATGCACGTCATGAAGAGTTGACTTGTTACATATCATGACAAATCTTGGAGCAAGGTATGCTTGAGACGAGTGAAAGTAGCAGTTTTTCAAGCGAGCCTGATTTTGTCACGGCCTATAGAAGATCCTCCTCCAAGTCAGAAATATGTCACATAATACATTCTGGTCATTTTACATACTATGGATTCAAGAAAAGAAGATCATCCTCCCTTTTATGTATCATTGATGATATTTGATATTCTTCTACATAATTGTATGCTAGATTCCGGTTCTTCATCATATGTAATGACTAAGAAAGTTATGAATCGGTTAAAGCTAAGACCAACCATATCTTACCAAAATATCTGTACCATGGACTCTAGAGAAGTTGATGTAGTGGGCCTAATTCAAAATCTTCTAGTAAAATTGGCTAAGTATCCATATATCCATATAACCATGGACATACTAGTAATAGATGTGCCAGACAAATGGGGAATGCTCTTATCAAGAAAGTGGTCGACATATTTAGGAGTTTGGATTTAGATGGATTGGACATATGCCACCGTGCATGCATAAGAAAATTCATTCGTAAGATTACATAGAGAGAAAGAGAGGAAAAACCATGTAGAAGATCCTAAGAAGCCTTCAAATGAGTATGTATATAATATAGATGAAATCGAGAGTTATACTTGTTATTCCACCTTTTTGGCCCTAATTAAAGAAACGATCAAAGATGAAAAGGCAGATGAAATCTGGAAAATGAATTTTGATGGGGCACATTATAGAGCAGGAAAAGGGGCAAGCATTGTTATCACTTCCCCAAGTGGGAAAATTTTCAAATTTATTTATTTATTTTTTACTTTTTAAATTTTTTTTTTTAGATAGGAATTTGAAGCAACTAACAATGTGGCTGAATATGAGGTGCTTTTACTTGGTGTAGAGATTTCTAAGGATATGGGGATAAAAATGTCAAGTATAAAAGACAATTTAGACTTAGTAATCCTCCAATTAAAAAATGAGTATGCAAGAAAGTGTAAAAGGTTAAAAAGTATAGAAATTCTATCTGGGATATAATGGAATTATTTGATGCCCTAAACTTAATTGCAATCCCCAAAGATCAGAATAGCATGGAAGATAAGTTATCGGTAGCGGCCTCAACCATTGATCCTTTAGAGGAACTCTTGAATGGTAATGAAAAGTTAGAAATTAATTTTATAACATTAGTTTCAGATAACATGGAGCATTGGTGAGTATTCCAAAATGATGAGCAAATCCTAAGATTCATTCACAATGTTCAAGAATTTTCCAATTTCGTAGTCAATTTTCAAGAAGAGGGTAAAGAATATCAAGGAGAAGGTAACCAGTTTGATAATCCAGTGCCTCGTGGACTCGTGTCTTTAGAAAATATGTTTGACCAGAAATACTGGTATAAGGTCAAGAAAGATTCTTTAAAACCTAGGAATTATATAGAAGTAAATATTTGAAATGATAAAGACCCCAAGATAATTAAATTTGGAAAGGTAATAACTAAAAAATAAAGAAAATACCTCATAAATATTGTTAGGGAATATAGAGACGTGTTCGCATTTAGATATTATGAGCTTAAATCACACCAGGAGGACGTTTTCCAACACACTATACCCCTAAAACAAGAAATAAAAGAAGTAAATCCTTTTCCGCAAAAAAATAGGCAAATAAATCCTAAGGTGGCTCTTATAGTAAAGAAAGAATTGGAAAAGATGTTGGCTTTTGGGATCATTGTGCCAACAAGGCATTCTTCTTGGTGTTCCAACTTGGTCATGGTTTGAAAAAATAATAATCAAATAAGGATATGTATAGATTTCCAAAATATTAATATGTCATTCCAAAAGGATAGCTATCTACTGCCCAATATGGAAACTTTGATGTAAAGAATAACATGATCCCAAATGATGTCTTTCCTAGATGAGATTTTTGGTTATAATTAGGTTGTAATTCTGAAATAAGATAAGAATAAAATACCTTCACTACCCCCTGGGGTACCTTTGAGTATGTGAGAATTCCTTTTGGTTTGTTGAATGCTAGCGCCACCTTTCGAAGGGCCATCGACTATGCACTCAAGGATTTGATTGGGAAAATTAGTGAGATTTACTAGGATGACATAACATTTTTATCCAAAAAAATATGAATTCACATAGGTCACCTTAAGCAAGTATTTGAAAATTGTATAAAATATGGTATTTCTTTGAATCCATCCAAGCCAGTCTTAGGGGTTGATGATGGAAAACTTATGTGGCATATAATCTCAAAAGATGGTGTTAAAGTAGACTCGAAGAGAATTGAATCTATTAAAAAGGTGCCCATCCCTAAGAATATAAAATCCCTTCAGTATTTTAATGGCCATATTAATTTCATAAGGAGGTTCATTCCAAACTTAGTAGAATTAATGAAACCAATGCAAAAGTTATTAAAGAAAGATGCTAAGTTTGAATGGACAAATGGAGGAAGAGAGGATTTTAAAAATATCAAAGAGGCAATTTCTAAATATCCAATTTTAGTCAGCCCAGATTATTCCAAGGATTTCCAAATCTTTTCTTTCGCCTCGGGAGATACCATTGCAGGGGTCTTTCTCTAGAAAAATAATGAAGGTTTTGAGCAACCCATTATTTGTTAGAGATATAGAACCAACATGTGTTATAAAATAAGATCAAATATCAATAACAATAAATAATAAACAAGATAATTTGTTAAAACACATTACAAGGAGACGTCAATATAACGTGGTTCACTCAAGATGGGCTATGTCCACATAAAAATTTCCAGTCCTTTATTCATTATACCGTCCAACAAAAAGAAGGGATACAACTCGTAGCACACACACTGCACTTCCTCTTCACTCGCACACAGTCTATGTCACACAATCACATAGATCCTTTTATAATGATAAAATACAATATAATTCACAATTGTATTACAATTCCTTCCTTTTATAAAGCGAATACCATGGGGAAATACCACGGGCTTCCCAAAACAATGGGCCCATAAATCACCCATTATTGACCAAGTCATGACTATGAAATTACAACATTTTACAAGGCATTTTTCCTAAATTTTCCCTACGGGGGTGCTTCCATTGAACCCTTGCTAATGGGTGGGGGGGGGGGAGGGCTCCCAAAATACTCGCCACCCGCTTTGGACCCCCCGGACGAAAATAGTGGGGGGGAAATCCCCCCCACACCCCCATACATCCCTTGTCAGGCGTTGGGATCCAAACATAGATGAAATAACACCTATGAATTAGGAAGATCAGGATTCACAACCAAAAAAATGTGTATTCAGTTCTACTAATGCCCTTCTTATCTCTTCTTATTATACATTCTATATTTAATCTTGTTGTTGACACACATCTCTTTACAGGGGTTCACTTCACACTATTGTCGACAACTATCGACATAGAATCCCTTGTAGAAATAATAGATCAATTATATGAGAAATGAAACTAAGAAGAAGCACATGAAATAGATCTTGCTACTAAGAATTCTCACAGGCATACACAGGAAAACTAGAGGGAATAAAAGAGACTGAATCACATGAATGAAGAGATGAATATTGGTGTGTATCCTTTCATTGAATAATGATGAATAATAGTGTACATAAATAATACATCCCTCATAGGAAAATCAATTTGTATGGAGACAACTCATAAAGCTCAAAAAGGTTGACTTACCAAAATATAGCAAACCCCCACAGGTGGCTAAAGCACTTCCCAAATCTATCAAGGAACCCACGAATTGGAAAAATCATGAGTGATTTGTCAAGGGGTATGGAAAAACATGCTAATCCTAGAAATTGGAGAAAAATTCATGAAGGATGGGTTGGCAACAAAAGGATTCAGTTTCCTAGTTTGACTAGCTTTACCTTATCCACAGAAAAGCTGGAAAAGTTGAATAAAGCAAACTCTGTTGTAATGTGCTGTATAATAATTATGCATGGTCAAAAGGTGGTCAAGATCAAACTAGAATCATAAATAAAGCATTCCTGGGATATAGATGGAATGTATTGACTTCAAGGTGCAAGCGGATGCCAACCAATTAAGCTAATGGGTGAATAATTAATCAAATAAATGATTAATTATTTTATCCTAAGTTATGAGTGGGTTTAATATATTCCAACACCCCCCTATGACTCTGAATTTATTATGGTATGTCAAAAAATATGGATGCATATAGATGCATATAGGGCCCAACAACAAGGCTATGGTCACCCTTTAACAATTATTATGTCCAGAAAAGTGAGGAAAGAGGCAAAACCACATGGGGAAAATCCTCCCTCAAGATAGGAAAAGGAAAAAAATTTGAAATAATATATCTTCAAAAAATATTTATCTTGACTTGAATGAGCTGAATGAACTGCTTTTGGATGGAATACTTGTTGAAGAAATCATGAACTCCATGATCATGCGCTAGAGTGCAGAACTTGCAAGGAAGAGGAGGAGAGTCTCCTCGTATCTCATCAACTGATGAAGTATGAGCATTATCTGAATGATTATTTCTGCTGTAAAACTCTGATCTTAAAACACAATCTGAAATGGAAAATATATCTGTGCATACTCCTTCCCAAAGAGTACAAAAATTAAGACAATTTATTTCACACTCAATTCCCTGAATAGCTGCAAAATTGTGATGTGAATCACATGTCAATCTTCCAATATGATGTAGCACTTGTATAGATATTATATGAGGCTTATAAAACTCTATGTTTTTGTCAGAAACTGTTTCTAAGGCTAAGGAAACATGCTAACACAATCTCAAGAGTAAATTCAATTCAAAATAGGGTTTAAGGTTTTTTGTTTTAAATGTTTTGGTCATAAACATCAAGAGCATATAGGGAATACATTCATCAGATAAGCAACAACTGAATCAAACAAAATCACTGATAAAGATGCATATATATCATAAAAGTCTAACAAAAATCCTGTATTGAGGTTTACACATAATGGACAAGCACTGCTAGAAAACACACATTAACCAGCACTGAAAATGTCAATTAAGAAGCTAAACAAACTCACAGTAAAGCCAACACAGACAGAAAGTAGGGTAAAGAGTCATATATCCATAGTTTTATCAGTAAATGTACAAGAGAGTCACAACACTTATCTTTGAATAAGCCTGAAAGTATGATAGCCCACAGACCTCCTGATGCTCCAGAAAAATTAGAACCTTTACAATGTCTTTCAAACTCTCCTAAATAGCTATCCTCTTCCAAAAAACAGTTAGATTTTACCTTCTAAATTACTTCCATCGAATCCCTAAAGTAAGTAAGGTAAAAAGTGATTTTTTTACAAAATTACACACTTGCTAAAAATAGCAAGGCTTAACAAAACTGTTTACCAAAACTAATCATTAACTAAAAACTGATTCATAACTTCTTTGATGCTTTTACAAGCAAATCAATGCCATCAAGCCTTCGAGTCCTTTTTCTAGCTCTTTCATGTTTTTCTTCTAGCCTGCTTATCTTCTAGTGCA
>LPNX010064281.1:593150-606567 GCA_001517045.1 Pseudotsuga menziesii | reverse complement strand
GAAATTCAATCTTATGCACCATTTTATCATTCTGAACAATCAATTTCTGCAAATCACCTAGAAACCATAAAAACCCAAATTTTGAGCTAAAGGGCTTTGCAACGCTGTACATACCAAAATTCTTTAAATCTCGTGGCTTAAAGCTTCAGTTTGCAGTGGCAACGGTCTTTTCTCAAATACACAACTGCCTCCAGCTCGTCTCCTCAACCGTAAATGAAAGAAACCACTTGCCCTAATTTACTGAACGCTGTCTTTTCTCTATGGGAACACTACCCGGTTCTTTAGCGCCTTAGTTCTCCTCCACGAACTCGTATCCCCTACAATAATGCATATGGAATGAAAAATTTGACAGTTAAGCCAAGATTGGCTCGTCTTTTCAACTGCTCCCACGATTTTAGCAATGATGGACTTTGGCTCGTATGCGTGATTAAAATCTGCTAAAGACACGTCTAATCTGCAACCACACATGTTAAATCATACTGCAAAATACCATTAATCATTACTAGCTGACACCCATGACGAAAATTTGCCCAAAAATTTGAAAAATGGAGAAGCGCGATTTTCTTGTAGCGCTGTCTTCATTAATTTTCCTGTCAGCGCTACAAGAATCTTCCTGTGCCCTTTTATCGCACTTTTACAGCTTTTAACCAAACTGTCGGATGTTTAGAGGATTTTTAGGGTCATTAACAAGTGTATTTTTGCTCTCTAAACATATCACTGAATCAACATTGAAAATATACCTTCTTTACCCCTTTCAAAAAATATAAAAGACTATAAAAAAGACAAATAAAGTCTAAAGAAAAAATGCTCACAAACTATTAAAAACTAATAAATCATCAATAAACTCTTCAAAAAGACCAAAACTGAGAAGTAATCAAACCTATGATTGAAGGTGAAAAAACAAACCATTGAAGGTGAAAAAACAAACCAAAATTGAGGAAAACAAACCAAAATGGAGAGAAAAAATTACTGACATAACACTCTATATATCAGAAACATTATCATATGGAACAGCAAAGACAAAGGCTTCAGTTGCTCCATGAGGATATAGGGCTAGACTAGGAAAACTATGAGCAATTGGGGAAAACTGATAGGTGTAAAAATATGAATGATGGATGGGAATAATATCTGAAATATAAGTGTTTAGAAAATATAAAAACATATTTAATATCAGTACAAATATGACTAAGTTCATGGATAACCAACCACTGAAATATAGACAAGACTTCAAACCATGTAAGATAAGTAACACTGCATAAGAGACCAATGAGGAATCAACTAGTGAAATTGGGATTTGTATAGTCTTAGGATTATTCAGAGGTATGGTAGATGATATGTATGGTGGTATTATATGTGTCATGACATTCATATCAGCCTGCAAAAAATATTCTAAATCAGATATACAAGCTTGTGAGGAAGAGATGCTCAAAGACAAGTCAATATCTAGTGAAAAATCACATTTTTTTGGAGATGAATCTAGTAGACTGAGAGGAGGATTATCAAAGAAAGGATATGATGTTTATGATTCTGATATATCAGAGACTAAATATATATCAAATTCATGAGAAAATAATAGAACTATGGCACTCAAAGCATAATTTATATCGCCTTGGAAGTGCACACTATGACATTGTTTTGAGGAATCAACAGGCTTTTCTAGTTCATCTGGAACTTCGATCTTGTGCTTCTCAAGAAGCCAAGACATGATTTCCATTTTATTCTTGAAAAAATTATTCTCTGAATGAAAACCCTTGCTGAAATAATAACACCTTGATTTTCTCCCTTTCTTCTTACCCTTCTTTACTGAATCTTCATCAGTAGGATTCGAACTATCATCTTCAATTTCTGACTTTGGCTTCTTCACAATTTGTTTCTCTTTTGATTTGAAATTATTGTTTCCTTGAACCAAGAAAGCATGATCCTTTCCCTTGGAAGAATTAAGGACACCCATATGGATCAATTTATCTTTCTCCTTTGTTAGTGAACCAAGAAAATAATTTAAAGAAGGCATTTTCCACGTAGGAACAACAAGTCTAGTAGCATGAAAAGTAGACACAAAAACCGAGTAATAAGGACCCAATTTTGAAAAAATCAAAAGGATTAATTGATAATATTCTTTCTAAATACCACATTGGTTGAGTATTAGAACAAGTGACTTGAACTTGGTGAAAAAACCCTCAAGAGATTTGAAATTGCTTGGACTCGGTGAGAATAACTCAATCTCCAATTGATGCACTCTTAGCTCATCTTGAAATCCAAAGAGAGACTCCAATTGAGTCCATACTTGGTTTGGAGTGGTCAAACCATCTATATGAAAGATTATATCAGAAGAAATATAAACACAAAGCAATCCATAGGATTCATCCAACCTATTTTTCCACTTAGCTTTCTCAATCACAACATTGGGCTCATTCTCCAAAGCTAGAGTAATTCTGTATAATCCCCTACTGCGCAATAGAATGGAAATTTTGGCTTTCCATTCATGGTAGTTGAAGGGAGTAATAATTATTGATGAAGGAGAATCCATATTTATGAATTGATGTGCTCAAGAAGAAACTCTCTGCAACCTGCAAAACAAAACTAGGAGAAAATATTGTAAGCTAGACAAGCTCTTCTTCAGAGAGGGATAGGAGACTGGATGCGCTCCTCAAATCTATAGAACTTGATCAAAATTGCTGCTATAATACCATGTAGAAATAATATATCAATGATATGAGAAATTATGCTAATAATAAGCACATGAAATAGATCTTTCTACTAAGAATTCTCACAAGCATACACAGGAAAACTAGAGAGAAGAAAAGAGACTGAATCACATGAATGAAGAGATGAATATTGGTGTGTATCCTTTCATTGAATAATGATGAATAATAGTGTACATAAATAGTACATCACTCATAGTAAAATTGAGTTGTATGGAGACAACTCATAAAGCTCAAAAAGGCCGACTTACTAAAATATAGCAAACCCCATAGGTGGCTAAAGCACTTACCAAATCTATCAAGGACCTCACGAATTGGAAAAAGAATGAGTGAGTTGTCAAAGGAGATGGAAAAACATGCTAATCCTGGAAAACGGAGAAAAAGTCATCAAGGATGGGTTGGAAACAAAAGGACCCAGTTTCCTAGTTTGACTAGCTTTACCTTATCCACAGAAAAGGTGGAAAAGTTGGAAAAGCTGAATAAAGAAAAATCTACTGTAATGTGCTATATACTAATTAAGGATGGTCAAAAGGTGGTCAATATCAATCCAGAATCAGAAATAAAGCATTCCTGGGATATAGATGGCATGTATTGACTTTAAGGTGCAAGTGGATGCCAACTAATTAAGCTAGTGGGTGAATAATTAATCAAATAAAGGATTAATTATTTTATCCTAAGTTATGAGTGGGTTTAATATATTCCAACATCCCTAAATATTGTCCCAAAAAGGATTTACCCTTTCCAGCAACACCTGCAGAGCAGGTGCAGTCTCACCCGAGATGTCTGAGGGGGGGATGCAAGAACCAAGTTTCCACAAGGGGAAGATGACTTCACACTATATTTTACCCAATCACAAAAGATTACCCAGAAATCTAGGTTCATAATCATACTATCAACCATATATACTTATCATCTTCATTCGTAATCACCATTACCCAGATTTAAATCAATAAATACATCAACATACATGAAATCAACAAACACTGCAATAGCTCCCATCATCCACATAAAACATAGATGTAATATAACCATTTGTCAACTCATATGATCCATCTCATATTTAACCCAGATATTGCGGAAAACACATAATTAAGAAATAACACATTCCATAGAAATACGACATTACAACTGAAAATTCCAAAATGCCACTCAAATTCGCTTCGTAAGACAGAGTCTTCATAACATCAGTAATAGAAACAAACAACATAAGACAAAAACATTCGTCAATTAATTAATGCCAGGATGAAAGATAACTCAATAGATGCCTTTTTGATTTATAATCCTAACTCTACTTATAGGCTCGCTAGGCCATTACAAAATGGTCCACTTGACCAATCTGTAACTAACTCAACCAAAATATCCTATTTTTTTGGTTTCTTCCTCCATTATGGTTGAATTTTATCTTTGTTGACATCCTTTCTGTCGGTGGTGGTACCGCACGAGTCGTGGTTGACCCATGCTTTCCAATGTCGATATTGTGATTATGTTGGTTTGTGACCCAAAGTCAAAGATGACTTGTGAGATACATAATGCTTTGAATTCAAGGTCTATTAGGGGATCAATATCAGTTTTATATTTTTGATTTAGAGAACAAAATATTTTAGTGACTTTCTCGTTCTATGGGTTACTTTTGATAAGATACATTAGATCGATTAATTGTGCAACAACTTATTCCTTTGTTAAGAGTTGTAATAACTCATTGAATGTTTTATTATCATTTCCTACATTATTTTCTTCAGAAGCAATTTGTGTGAATATTTATGTAGCTTTGTTAAATATTTATTTTTCTTCAAAGGATTAGGATAGTCATCTTTCTTTCTTTCAATCCTTATGACTTGAGGATTATCCCCACCAATTATTGTGCCTTGCCTGGTAATTATTTGCAAATTCTTAGTATTTAAAGATGTATTTTTAGAAACACTAGACAAGAGGTTGACATTCTTTTTATTATTAATTTCTTAAAGCATGAAGGGGAGTTTGTTTAAGCAATTACCCCCCATACCACATTTTGTACAAAATATTTAATTTGTCTTGTCCTTCCATGGATAGTCAGGGCTCAAGTGTTCTTCACTATAGAACATGTAACAATGTGCTTTGCATGTCTTGCTAGTCAATTCCCTCCTCGTTCATTGTATCGTCCACGGCCATTGTATCCTTTTCATTGATTGTAGCCGTTATTGTGATCATTTCAACCTTTTTTCTCATTGCTCCATGTTTGGTAAATTGTATTATAGTTTTCTTTGGTAGTTAAGTTTTTGATCCATTCAGTAGTCAAGTGTTGTGTCATCCAATAGATTATAAACCATTTAGGTTTGACATTATTAGCATTGCAGGGGAAATATGTAGTCGAGTGAGGTTTAAACCTCTCACAAATCTCACAGAAGTAGCTTGTTTGCACTATCTAGAAGTTTTCTGGATTCTGTTCTTCTAGGAATATTCTCGAATTTCTTCATGATGCTTCATCTCCCTCTAGTATGTAGTGTGATTGTCATGATATCTTCTTCGCTTGTCTTAGGGGCATGTATCTCTAGTATAACCTTCCCCGGAGCATGTCGTACATCATAGGTGATTATGCTTCATTGTAATATGTTGTAGTGACTTTTGTATATTTAAATATTTTGTTCAAGTCATTTGTTAATGGGTTTTGTCAGATAGTCTATCTTATATTTGAATATTAAGGATTTATTCAGGACGTTGTCGTATGTAGTGTATTCGTGCATTAATAACGACGTCTTGATTCCCAGTTGAAGGCCTGTGACAAATAATTGTATCACTAATTATTGGTCCATCTTATATGGAATTTGGATGAGGAGGTATTTAAATATTCTTTCATATTCTCATACATATTCTCCTACTCTTTTCTTGATTTCGTTCAATTTGTGTTCATCCAGATGCTTGGTGTCATCGGATTTGAAAAACTCTAGAAATTTGTCTTTTATTTCCTGCTTTGACTTGGGACCTTCTTCAAGGAAATTCATGTACCCTATGAGTGCTTTGTTCCTTATTTCTCCTGCAATAGGTTAATCAGTTGATTCTTATCATCAATGAGGTTATCTTTACAAAGGGCTTCTCATACAAACTAGTGTTTCTTGGTGTAACCATCCCCTTCAAATATAGGAGTATTTATGAGGATATGGTAAGACATATTGTTAGATTTAAAAGTTTGAATACTTATTGGAGTGGAATGAATAACTAACGTACTTACTACATGGTGTTTGTTGTTGATGTTTTGTGGCTGTGATCGGTACCACGATAGAGGGAATCCTTTCGAGGACTCTTAGACACTAGGTTAGTTATATGACAAGTTGGTTGGTTCGATCAACAATGTTTCTAGTAGGGGGTGCCTCCATGTGTTCTGAATAATATAAATTGAACGAGTGTCTTCTGAATTTAAGAGTGAAGGTAATCAAGTTACCATGTGTTGGTCGTTGAATCATCAATATATTTTCAATTCATCCAAATTGATATAGTCGATTCCCTATGCTGCTATCACCTAAATTAAGTCCCATGTCATGCTTGACTATTTGTCTAATAGTTGGCCTAGAAATCATTATCATCGGTACAGATTTGATGGGAGTCAAGGTATCTGGAATTGTGATTTGTAACATTTGTGGGGTCAAAGCCATCACGTGTGACTGATCTACTGGTGTTGAAACCTCTCCTTCTCTCTCATCAATTTGAATTTCCCTCGACTTAGGAGGGACTTTTGGATGCTCAACCATCTCACCTGGTTTCTTTATACTTCATTTTTCATGTAATGGACTATTAATATCCCTCAAATTCTCTCATCATTTGTACCTCTTTTCTCTTTCTATTTTATGTATGTCTATCATTTGTTTATGGGAGACTGGGAACTTATTTCATTAGAGCGGGCTCGAATTCTTGTAGGGATTCATTCTATGCTTCTTTTATCTACTAGCATCATTCTTTTATTCTAAACACATGGTTAGTGACTCAATTTTTTCCGACCCAACTCTATTTTTCAATGCTTGTAGGTTCAACATTAGGATTCCTTTACTTAGAAAATATTCTTACTCACGCTCCTTAACGAAGCGTTCCTAGAATTTTAGTTTTTGCTTCCAATTTGAAGAGGAAGGCGTGTACAACAGAGGTCATGGCTTGAATATATGGCTAGCTCCTTTTTCAATTAGAAATTTGTATAGAAGGCTTCGTATAGAACAGAAAAAAAACCTTCGTGAAGGTTGGTATAATTTTTTTGTCAAACTGGTTCCATGGATGATCATTTTTCTATGTCTTTATTGTCACATAAATATTCACATATCTTTTCTAGACACATAAATATTCACATATCTTTTATAGCCACATAAATATTCACATATCTTTTCTCGCCACTCGTATAGATTCATTCTTCCTCTTTTATAAATTTTGTGCATTAAAAGTCATTCATTCTGAGCATCCAATTTTGTCATGAATAGTCTTCCAAGAATTTCTTTATTTATCGAGGGATGACTTCTATAAATATTTCATGGGATTCAGTGAAATTTTTTTCCTTTGCTTGTGCAATTGTTAGTTTGTTTCGCGTTGCATAATTCTGGATGTAATTTTTTATTTCCTTGTCCCACCACTCTCAAATATCTCATTTAGTTAACATTTGTGCATGCTTATCCTTGTAGCATATTTATGTACTACCTGCAATGGAACCAATGTTGTAGTTTGAGGAATTACAAAAGTTTCCACTAGTATATCATATAAACATATAAGAGATCATATAAGAACATATAAGACATAAGATAAGAGAGTAAGTGGGACAATCATAACAAGTTTTTGTATTAATAGATGCAAAATGTTGTACAATAATGGTTGCTTATATATCTATCTCACTAGTCTATATATATGTTTTATAAGTGGTTATTTGGTTATAATTGATAGTTCGATCAGATAACTGGCTGACTAGGGAGACCTGACGGTGGTGAGGTGGAGGACCTAGTTGATCATTGGATTAGGATCCTCCTACAAATGACATTTCTAATAAATCATTAAGTGTAGACTAGTGCACACAACCTAAGGAGATTTGCATTGGCCACCTTCTAACATGGAACTAACCAAATTCCCTACAACATTAATGGATAAAATTGGTTCAGTTAGTCCCTTGGGATTAAAATGTAAATGGTTTTCTTAGCTATGGATCATAGGTCCATAATAGCCTATTCCACATACTATAAAGCCATAGTAGTTTTGTAGCATATCTCAACCTATGAGGAAAGCAAGGATAAATCCCAAGGTTAGTCCAAACATATACAAGTATTGGATAGTTCATAATGGAGCATCTTTATATGTCCACAAGATTCAGTGTGCTTGACCAAACCTCATTCCTTTCACAAGTAACTTTGATGGGCTTAATGGGATTCAGTCCTAATACCTCCATGAATTTTTACACAACACCATACATTAATAAAGTTCACCCTTGGGTCTCTTATTTAATAAAATGTGTTTTCAACCTTGGATAATAGTTCTAAAAGGTTTTGTCATATACTCTAGCTAATATCCCCTTGTGAGTAAATCAAAGAAAATTCCCAATGTTTGTCTAGACATGCACAAAGACCTATAAAATTCATGTTGGATCCCTTCCATATGTCAACAAGTTATAGTGTTCCCAACCCAACCTTGTTTCTTTCATAAGTAACAACAAGGGACTCAATTAGATTTGATCCCAAGACCATTTTGAACTTCACATAATAGCATCTAAAACCAAGATATTGTTCATGGATAAAAACGTGTAGGAGACATTTTTAATGTTGGACAATGGTTTTATAAGAGGTTGCATCATATACCAAAATTCCATAACAATTATCTATCCTCTCTAACCCCAGGAGGAAAGGGGGGATATCTCCTAATTTTAGTCCAAACATGCATGAGTCCATGTGTACTTCAAGATAGAGCCTTTCAAGATTCCCACAAGAGGTAGTGTATGCTTGACCTCACTTTGTTCCTTTCACAAGTAAACTAAATGGAATCAATTTCAATTGATATTGAAACCTCCATGAAATTTCACATAATATCATCCACCAATCAAGTTAACCGTTGGGATATTTTTTATAAATAGGCATTTTCAGCTGTAGACAATAGATATAAAAGAGGTTGTGTCATATTCCCGAAGGTTATAGTAGTTTTGTATCTTATCTCCCCATGCAGGGAAAGCATGGATAAATCCCAAGGTTGGTCTAAACATGCATGAATCCCTAAATAATTTACACTAGATCCTTTCTAGATGTCACTGATAGGTAATGTTACTGACCCAACCCTATTCGTTTCGTAGGTAACCCCAAGGGACTCAATGTTAGTTGATCTTGACACCTTCATTAACTTTCACACAAGGCAATATAACAATCAAGCTAACCCTTGAGGCTTAAATACATTTCATGTGTTGTATTATGGTATTCCATAATTATGGTTACATGTTATTTTGACATATTTTTTGAACATATTCTTGCAATACTTAGTCTAGCCACCTGGTAGAATTATGAAGAATGTTCAATTGTATATTTTTTGAAAGCAATTACATTTCAAACATGTTTAAGGTTTTTTTGGCGCATGTGCCTCTATGATTATTTTTATTAGTTTTAAATGTTAGGATATTTAGACACTTAGGAGTTAGTTAAGATCAACTTGTGCAATATATCGGTTAGGTAAAAGTGTGTTTCTTTAGTATGCATTAGTATGCATTTGTAAATATTCTAATTCGACGGTCACGATATGTTCTAGACATAGAGTGATCCGACGGTTCAACTTCTCTTAGATCATACCTACCATTGATCTGTGGCTTAACACCCGATTGGTCTATGATCTCTATTTAAAGAGCATAGAGGGTCCTAGGCTAGTTGATCAATTATGAGAAGCTCATGTAACTTTCTTTCTTTTGCATAATAAATTGCTCCAAGTAGCTATTTGGCTGGGGCCATGGACTGTTTTCCTCTTGAGGGTTTTAACCATATGACAAAAATCGGTGTGTTGATCTGTGATATATTTGTGTGAAGTAGTTTCTGAAGGTGTTTGGTCTTTTGGAAGTACCATGTGTACCCGAACATGGTATCAGATCTTTTATGAAGAGCCACTTTTGGTTTTGATCAAGATCTGGAACCGATGTTGCCAAAACTTTGAAAGGGTTTCTGGTTCTAGATTTGCTATGCATTTGTGGCCTGTGGAAGCTATTCCATTGTGTCCGGAGTGCCATTTCCATTGGGAAATAGTTTTTGTTTCATCGAAAACTATTTCCGTTTGCTCCAGAAACACCCATTTCGGTAAATCTGAAGGTATAATGTTACAGTGACGGATTTGTTTTTTTAAACCTCTCATATTTTATCAGTTTATTATTAGATCTTTTATGTTTTAGTCTCAGACCGTTGTTTTCCCTGATTGCGTATGCTCTTTGCCGTGCACCTTGCGCGATCGCGACGAATTAGAAACAGCAAGGGAAAGTTTTTTTTCTTGTCTTCTTGGCTACGTATGCTCTTTGTCGTGCACCTTGTGCGATCACGGCAAATCAGAAACAACGAGAAAACTTGAAAACGTAGAATTTCCGGGTAAGCTAACCAAGATCTAACCCCATTGTGTGGAAATTTTTTGTTTTGTTTTTGTTTTTCGTTTTTTTTGTGATTTGTAGGAAAAGAAAGCAAGCACGAAAAACAAGAGAGAAGAGTAAAAAAAAAAAAGAAGCCCCCTTCCTCTTTCCATACTTTTACATACCTTTTAAACTTAGCTCACTTATTCCAAAGTTGCTTTACACCTTGATAAGTCTTATCAAGCTACTTTTTAGTGCATGCAATTTTTATTTTCAAGTTACTTTATTGTAAAAGTGCATCTCACATTAATAAAAATAAATAAAAGTGAGTCACTTAAGTCTTTTAATTTATTGCCGCACTATTTAAAAAGTCACATTATTGTAAAAGTGAACATCACTTATTCTACAAAAGTGATTCACTTCAAAGCAACTTTATTGTAAAAGTGATTGTCAAAGGTTGATCTTGGGAAGAGGGGGCTTCTTTTTTTAGTTGGTCAAGTTAATATCTGCCACGTTATTATTGGGGGCATCTTCAACATTTTCTTTGATCAAGCATAACTTCATCATCCGGAATCAGTTTTAAATGCTGTTTTTTTTTTTAAAACCGCATATTTTTTCGAGCTCTTTGCATCCAGACAATTAGTTTCTGTTCTTTCAGCCATTATTTTATAGTATGGCCACCACTTGTGATATTATACTTACAAGTTCTAACTATTTCTCATGGAAATCTCGTATGGAGGATGTTCTACGAAGTAGGGGACTTTTCAGGATAACCTTAGGGAAAGAAACAAAACCCACTAATGATGATAAGAAAATTAAATGGGCAAATAGATGTGATGAAGCTCGTGGATTGATTGGGATGTCAATCTCTATTGATTTGCATTTCCACATATTTGAAATTGATGAACCTAATAAAGCTTGGGAAAAGTTGGAATCTGTGTTTGGTAAACACAATGAAATTCGAGGTCATCAACTTGAGAATGAGTTGATTTCCTTGAATCCAAATGATTTTTCATGCATTCAAGACTATTTATCTAAGTATAAAACTCTTAGACTATTATGTGCAGAATGCAAGATTAAGAAAGAAGACAAACAATGTATTTATCATATTCTTTCCAAACTTGGACCTGCATATTCTGTTTTTGTATCTACATTCTACTCCATGAAAGAATCCTTGATTGCAGCTAGCTATCAAGAGCCTAGCCTTGAATCCTTTTGTGATTCCTTAATTAGAGAGCAAGATAAGCTCATTCATCTTGGAATAATTAACAATGCAGATACATCTGGGAAATCCTTATTGTCCCAACAGAAAGAAAAGTCCAAGCCTCCAAAGAAACATAATTTTCACAATAATAAGTCAAACAAAAAGGGTCCCAAACCCTCTCAATCAGCTCCTTCTTTAAAAAATGACAAAGGATCCAAGCAAAAAGGAAAGAAGACTGAGCGTCATTGCAATTTTTGTGGGAAAGATAATCATGATGAATCTAAGTGTTTTAAGATGATGGCAGCCTTGGAAGCAACAATGAAGAAGCACCACATCAACATAGATTCGTCTTCATAATCTACCTCTCATGGACATGCACTTTGTGCTTCTGGTTACTCTTATACTGCATCTTCTTCTTTTACTTCAATTGAATGTGTCATTGATTCTGGAGCATCTTATCATATGGCTAAGGATAAATCCATCTTTCTACTATGCATGAATGTAACACCAAACAAGTATTTGTTGGTGATGATGGATCTCTAAGTGTTGTAGGATCTGGAACAGTTCCAGTAGAAAATGGTCATTTCAGTGATGTACTATGTGTTCCAAAAATTTCCTGCAATTTGTTATCAGTCTATCAAATTACTCATTCAGGTGAAGGTAAAACTGTGACATTTACACCTCACCAAGTTGTAATCAAGGATTTTAAAACACCTCAAAATGTCCTTGCTACTGGAACTGTTGATGATATTACCAGGTTGTACAAATTTAACAACTTTGGGTCATCACCTTTTCCTTCAGTTTTTGTTGCTCATAGTGATAACTTGAGCAAACTTTGGCATGAGCGATTGGGTCACTTAAATTATCACTCATTGCAACAACTATGTAAAGATAATATGGTGACTGGTCTTCCACTGGTATCTTGCAAGGATGGTGTTTGTTTCGGTTGTGTACTCGGAAAACATCATTGGGACAGTTTTGACAAATGTGCCTCTTGGCACGCCTCGGTTCCCTTGGAGCTTGTGCATAGTGACTTGTGTGGCCCTCTTCCATCTGCTTCCTTTTCTGGTTTCAAATATTTCTTAACTTTCATTGATGACTACTCCAGACGCACTTGGTTTTACTTCCTAAAACTTAAGAGCAAAGTCTTTAACATGTTCTTGGCCTACAAGGCCCTTGTTGAAAAACAATCTAGTCATCAAATTATTAAATTAAGATCTGACAATGGAGGAGAATATGTTAACAACAAGTTCACTACTTTTTGCACTAAACAAGGAATCCAACAACAACACACTGTTCCATATACACCACAACAAAATGGTGTAGCTGAACGAAAGAACCGCAATTTAAAAGCAATGGCTAATTGTATGATCCAATCTAAGGGACTAAGTCTTCAATTTTGGGCTGAGGCCATAAATTGTGCAAATTAAATAGTTAATCACACACCCACTAAAGTTTTACAAGGTATAACACCGGAAGAAGCATAGAGTAAAATTAAACCAGATGTAAGTCACTTTCGTGTGTTTGGTTGTGAAGCATGGGCTCACATTCCAGATAAAAAATGGAAAGCATTGCAGCCTAAAAGTGAAAAGTGCATATTTGTTGGATATTCTAAAGATGTAAAAGGTTATAGACTTCTTTAGCCACATTCTCATGATATAATCATTATAAGAGATGTTAAATTTGATGAAAATCTCTTGGCCTACGAGCCTAACTTGGCAAGTGTGCCATCTTTGGCCTGTGAGCCTGATTCGGTGATTGTGCCTTCTTCTTCCTCTTCTTCCAGCTTCCTTGATAGGTTTCCAACTCCAGTTTCTAATGATGACAGTAAGGATGAAAATCCACCCCCACCTGCTCATGTTCCTCCAATTGCACCAGCACCAATACTTCCTCGATGGGTACGTTCAACATGTGAAGCAACTGGTGATCTTGCCAGTGATCCTAGAGATCAACGTCAAACACGTTCTTAGTTTTAGCAAGCCTCTTCTATTT
>LPNX010064281.1:501528-592278 GCA_001517045.1 Pseudotsuga menziesii | reverse complement strand
GATCTCTATTTAAAGAGCATAGAGGGTCCTTGGCTAGTTGATCGATTATGAGAAGCTCATGTAAATTTATTTCTTTTGCATAATAAATTGCTCCAAGTATCTATTTGGCTGGGTCCATGGACCATTTCCCTCTCGAGGGTTTTAACCACGTGACAAACATCGGTGTGTTGATCTGTGATCTATTTGTGTGAAGCGGTTTCTGAAGGTGTTCGGTCTTTTGGGAGTACCCTGTGTACCCGAACATTTAATGCATAAATTGGATTGAAATTTTTAAATGTTGTTGATTATGATGATGATGATGGTTTATGTCCACTGATCCCAAATTTGGTCTACTGGACTCTATTAAGGAATTAGTTGGTTTTCTTTAGAATTTTATTCCTATGCTCAAAAAGCTGAAGAGAAGTGTTCATATCTCACTGTAGTTTTCATAGGTTAGAAAGTTAGGAAGGTTTGTAATGTAACAAAGATTTTGAAATTGAGATCTAATGTGGGTGTATGCATGACACTCTAAGACAAAGTTATTTTCATCCTCAATTTCCATAGTCTCATATAGATGACAAATCCTTTCAACCCACAATGTTTTAGGAATTTCACAATGCCCTGTTTCACTATGGAACTCGTGAGAGTTTGTTCATATCTTGGATAAATTAATTTTCTTCTTTTAACTGGTTAAAACAAAGAGATACTTTTGATATTCTAGATTAGGTTAATGACTCCTTATAATCTCTTAATTTTTTTCACCTTTAATTTTTTATCGCACCACAAATTCTGTTTAAACTTAGATGTAGCAATATTTTAATATTATAAATATTTGGCAAAGTGACAATTTCATTAATTCCCAATTGGTTTAACCAAGTGAGGGAATCTTTGTTCCAATTTCGCTTGATCCGTAGGTGTTTTTTATAGGATTTTAAAGCAACTTTAGGAAGCCTTTGGTCTCCCATGTTATTTAAATTGTGTTTGTACATCGAGTACCTAGTCATAACTATGCTCTCAATGAGGGAAAGCCCCACATATATGAGGTGAATAGGATAGAGTGTATTGCTTTTAATTTCAAGGTTATAAGTTATAAAATTCTTTTGGATTTGATGAATTTTACTCCAAGATTATCTAGAGATCTTGCAACCCAACACTTCAGACTTGCACAAGACAATGGGGGCGATGAGAGTTTCAAAGAGAAACTTTTTTTTATCCCACATCTCAAGGTTTGTTGATTTACAATTATTTTCAAGGCCAAAATAAGCTTTTCACCCTCCATAGTTTTCCCAATTCTATAGTTCTAGTTGTATTTGTAATGGATATCAAGTCATTTCCTCCAAGTTTCTATTATCATATATGAAATTAGTGTAAGTGGCCCTCTTGGATTTAATAACCATAACTTTTTTTTGTCAATGTTAATAGTCATACCCATATTAGAGTGTAAATCCTTGAGAATTCTTATTTTCTTATCAATATAAAAGGGACACCTTGCCATGAGAACAATATAATCAACATAGAGAAGAATAATTATGACGATTCTTGCTAATGTCGTGCTAGTGTAACCCGCTTCTTCTAAACAACCTTCTAGTTTATTGATGTATTTGTTGAAAAAGGTAGGGGATAGAGGGAAACCTTTCTTAAATCAAATAGTACAATTAATATCTTTGGACCAACCCTTAGCATTCTTAAACTTGGATTTGACACTCTCGTATAACCTTATCGCAACAACTCTCAACATGAAATGAACCTTTGGATCTTCTAATTTATTCCACAAATTATTTCTAGGCATTGTATCAAAAGCTTTTCTAAAGTCCAAAAGAAACAAAATATATTGAATTTATCATTACGAAACTCCTCCACAATGATTATGAGTGTAATGAGGTGGTTCGTGGTTGAATGAATCCTTCTAAACTCCCCTATCCTTTAGTCAGTTTACCTTCACTTTGTGCCATATTTTAATTTTGTTTTCCAAAATAATATTGTATAACTTGGATAAGATAGGGATAATCACAATGGTCCAATAATTAGAGGGGTTGTTTTTAGCACCAATTTTAAGAATATGAACAATGAAACCTTGAGTCCATGGTTTAGGGAAACCCTGCTTACATACTAGATTAAAGAACATCCCATTTTTGGCATATAAAGATCTAAATTATTCACAAATGTGGGCACATGACAATGAATGTAACGCTTTTGTTCTTTAAAACAGTTATATCTAAAATGCATGGTCGAGATTTCTTCTTATTTTTTTGTTCAATGTTTGTGTATTGTGATGTTATTTGCAATAATATTAATGGATATAAGATATCCATAGGGTTATTGAATGCACACGACTTTTTTGTCTTTCTCAAAAGTGGAGCAGTTAAGTGGTTGGAATATTGATCAATTATTTTACATAGGGTGTTTATTTATTCAAAATTAAAGCAAGGGTTACACTCCTACTAAAACATGTTTGATTTCAGATAATTAATCCCATATAGGGTGACTTGGTTGATAACTGGTCTTGTGAATGGGACTAGAACATCTATTTAGGCATTAATTTCATTTTGTGCTAAAGTTAAATTTTATGATTTATTTTTTATTTTTAAGCTTCTTTGTTGTTATGATTTATTGTTAATTTTTAAAGCTTCTTTGTTGTTATGATTTATTGTTTATTTTTTTAAGCTTCTTTGCTTTCCACATCATGTTGATTGAAACGATTGCTTCTGCTTTCACGTTCACTTTTGATTGTGATCATCGTTTTATGATATGTCCCCAACGATACATAGTTATTGATCTTACTAATGAATCTTATATGGAAATAGGTCATGATTTTCCCTTCTTCACATGGTTGTTTTAATAGATGCATATGTATCGTACACCTATTGTACTCTTTTAAGTTGTGTACTTGGCCTAGATTTAGGGAACTTGTAATCTAACCCTATTGCATGGATTGGATTCTAAAACTAAGTTGTTGGTTATGGGTCAAGAATTAAATAAATTTTGTATAGCTTTTTTTTTGAGTTCTCAACATGCTTTATATTATCTGACCTAGGGATCCCCTTTTATATTTTTAAAATCAAATCTTTTAGTTCGAGTGTTGTGTTTCAAGTCTTCGTTCTTTTTGTTTCAATCAAAGATTGCATAATGTTGTCTTGGATTAAAATTTTATATTTCATATTTGGTTTTGTGGTTTTAAAAGATTTCTTCAATTGCGTTATCATATTTTTGTGTCACATGCTTTTGCTCTCTTGCATTGATTTTACTTCACACATTTTAATTTGGCTATTTTATCACTTTGGTTTAATTGGGTATGACATGTGTAAGAGTTTGAATAGCATCTTCTAAGATTATTTGAAAAAATAATGTATCTTAGGTTGAATTAGAACTTCATTTTGGGAAGACTTGATAGGATAATCAAGTGTTTAGTCTTAGATGTACTAGATAACTATTACGTTTTTTAATGGATTAAAATTTCCCATATGGTGATGGTTTAAGACAATGTCAGTTAACATCTTGGAATACAATTAAACAAATATTTAAGACGAGCCAATGGAAATAAATTTGGGCAAAGTATTGTTTTAAAAGGGGATCATATCTTCATTAAACAATGATTTTGTGCATTTTTTCCCAATAAAAAATGACATTTTAATTGTTGGGACAACCTATCTATAAGCTTTTGGTAATTACAAATGCAACACAAGTTTTAGAATTCAATTTTGACATAAACAACTATGAAAATTTTGAAATCCTACAATTTGATTCCTTGTTGGTAAAGCAAGTTGTACCTAATTGATTTTTATCAATTTGAAGATTATGTTGAAAATGGGTTTGCATCCAATAACTAGAAATCCCTTTTTGTTCTTTTTGCACCGCAAAAGACCATTTCTTGATAACAATTGATACAAAGAAGATATTATCATCTCAAATCAAGTACCCTTGAATTTCATGTATTATTTTGAGGTTAGTATTATAAACATTTATAAAGAAATATATTTCATGATCTATTCAAAAAATTTCACTAAAAAAATATATGAATAATTTCTTCAGAAAACCCTACATTAAATTTTTTATAAAGCTTGGCAAAAATTTAGAAATTGTCATTGACAATTTTTTTTTTTCACAGCTAAGTCAAAATATTTTGCCGATGCATTATTCACAAAGTTAAATTTTTTGGCTCATACAATATTGAGAAAAAAATTTCAATTGACTTTCACAAAGTTCAAATTTTTCATCAATAATCGTATCAACATTTTTTAAAAATTTTACATATGTGACAATAATTCTTAGACTGTCACTAGTGCAAAGTTAAATAAATTCATTGATAACCTTTTCAACGGTTTTATTTTTATTTTTTATAAGCTATATTTTCACATTAAATTACTTGTAAATACATAGAGTACAGAGCATGAGCACTAGTGGCTGACCTTCTTCTCGAGGAACCAGGTTATCCTTTGGTGAATCTCATCTAGGTTCTTGAATAAGAGTACAAAAAACTAAAAACAAGTCAACTTGGGGAAGTCCTTCCTTACATAGGGAAATCAAGACATTCCCCACTTGTATAGGAAAATGTAAACAAAACTGGCTTCAAAAGCTATAGCACAACCAAAGAAAGAGTTTATATGAGAACTTGAGCTAAGAACATAAAATACCAGAATTTATGTACTATGGACCTTAGACACATTTTTTTCTTTCTGTAATTTTTGATTCCCAATTTAAAGTGTAGTGTTCATTTACCGGGATTTTAAGTTTTGAGTGGGTGCTATTAACATCACCACAGATGGTAGCCACAACCAAATGGAAGCTCGTTTGGTTATGTTCTTATTCTAGCAGGAGACGACCTAGAAACGACTTCAAAAACCGATAAGGTTCCATACCTTGAACTATAACCACTATATTAATTTCCATATCAAGGACCTGGAGGTTCTTTAACAAACTAGCCTCAACTTGGTTGTTCTTATTCCTAATGTGCTAGGGCATGCCACAAATAAATTTTCATTTTATCCACTATTGATGCCCCCCCCCGAAACCTAGCAAGATGTTGCAACATTTTTCTTTAGTTGTCCTACACCACTATGTCATCCTAGAGCCACCCCTGGAACACTGAGATGGGGATGCACAAAGGGTTAACATTCTAGGGGGCCTTCTTGTATTCATTAGTATCCAAACCACAAGAAAGAACCACACTTAAGAAGACAACCAATTCATCCTGGCACAATGAATAGAGGTACCAAAACTTATCAATTACCATGAATGTTGAAGGTTTGTCCACGATCACCCTCCACTAGATAGAATTCATGTCGCAAGACAACATTAACCTAATCCCTACATAAACCCAATATGACATCCTCCCACACACATATCGTCCCATTACACATGAGCTATGGGACTTGCCATTATGCCACCTTCCCCCTCCATGTCATCAATAGATGGGGTAGGACGTGTCCCACTTCTCACCCCATCTGATAATTCAATGGTTTTATTTAGATTTACATTTGTGATGGTAATTCTTGTATTGTCACCAATGTAATCCTAAATAAATTTTTCTATAACCTTCTCGATGTTTTTCTTTAGAATTAACTTTTTCAACAATTTTATTTAGATTTACATTTGGGGCGATAATTCTTGGACTGTCACCAATGGAAACCTAAATAAATTCACTAATAACCTTTCTGGAGGTTTCGTTTAGATTTACATTTGTAACGGTAATTCTCGAACTGTGACTAATGCAAACCCCAATAAATTCATTGATGAATGTATCCAAACATAAAATAATTTCGCCAATATAAACTCAATTTCAGTGTCAATGTCGATATCCTTTTTGGTGGTTTTATTTTTATTTGCATCAGCCATGATAATTCAATTAGGATCACCACTGATTCAAATTTGATCTAAAGTGTCCCTGTTGTTAGCCCTTTGGTAGTTGAACTTAAATTTAATTTGTTGATGGTAATTCTCATATGAACTATCGATACACTTCAACAATTCATGACATGAAGGATCTTGAAATTGATTTCTATACATGGCTCAAACCCAAATGATTTGGATTTCCAATTAAGTTAGTATTTTGCTTGAACTTGGAATTTCAATTATTCAAATTGATGATTTTCTTGTATGAAACCTAACTAGAGTTTGGTGGCTAACTTTTCTTGTATAATTAAGGTTCATATGTTCATGAAGGTATGATAATTTCATCATGACATTGTAATGGTGAGTACCTCTTGATTATTCTTCCAAGTTCTTATTATTAATATCATCATGATTTTCAAATGAATATTATAGAACTAATGAGAGTCTATTATGTAGAGGATGGTGGGGAGTGAAAAATCTAATTGATATGAAGCATGAAATGATCAAGGTGACTTAAAATTGAAACAAATAATATATCCACAACATCAAACTCAAAACTAAGAATGTGTACCCTACATAACTCAAAAGGAAATAAGGAAATACACTTGCTTATATTTAAAATCACGTGTGTGATTATGGTTGCCACGATATGATCTAAAATCTTTTTTGCAAAAGGGTTTTGAAGGTATTCCTAATTATTTAAAAGAGATCATTAAAAAGGGAGTATTGTGTAAATATATTTAAGGGGAAATGCATAAAATGAAAAATAACAATAAAATGGAAAACATATTCTTGATTAAAACCCTAAGTCACCACATGGAAAGGGAATTAAGAAAAGTTAGTTATGAAGAAAACTGCTATAAATGTAATGAAGGAGAGGAAGAATATGATTTCCCCCTTTGAGAGATGGAGACTATGTTTCTCTAAGAAGACACCACTTATGGATCTTACTTTTGATGTAATTAGTCTTTTATTTTTGAATGAGAGAAGCCATTAATTAACCAATATTTCTGCTAGAGACTTTATTTGTGTTATGGAGTTAGCTTAGACTGTTCTTGATGTTTATTGGTCCTCTAAAAGAGTGTGGGAATGATATATTTTGATGTAGATTACTCTCACAACCTAGTTTTTTTCTCTCTTTCTTTTGCATCAATATTTTGGCTGGTTGGAGTATGGAATGATTACTTTCAACAATGCTTACATGTTATCCTTATCTTGTTGATTTTAATTTGGTGTTTATGTTGGAATATATTTGTGAAATATTTCTAGGATATTGGCTTATATTTGGTTCAATCAGTTTTATGCTCTTCTTCTTCTTATTAGAGTAGAGTTGTCAGATGAGAGGTTGTAGCTTTCACCTATAGTTGTCGATTATTTTTAGTAGGATGCTAGTGATTGTTTAGTTGCACTTTCATCCATTTCATTTAGAAAAACAAAAAAATGAACCAGGTCGCAATTGATAAAATACCCAAAGCTAGTAATTGTTGTTGAGGTAAAATATAGATGGGTTTTCCTACACCATATGGGAGAGAGTATAATTGGGCCTTTCATTTGGGGATAACCCCTACTATTTATGCTGGACATTTTTTCGCCATTAAAACTCTCTTATCAAAAACTTGCATCAAATCTTTTGGGATAAGAAAATTCTCATCTAATTGAATGTTTGAAAATTAGTCCGCTAGAATTTGGCATGGAAAGTTTCCATTCGGTTTGAGATGAAAGTATTTGTTTAGTTGTAGATGCAAAATTCTTGTTGTACATGTCCATATTGTTCTGGGTGGCCTTGTTTCAAAATTAAAGGTCTTGTATTAAGATTGAAAATTATGTAAATACTGAGAATGAGATGGGATGGGCTTGGTTTAGTGATCAATTATCAACAAGTATCTATGGTTTTAAATATTCTAAAATCACATTAAATCAATCCATATTACTTGAAGGAAGTATACTTCCCAACAAGAATTTGCATCTTCATATTCTTGAAGAGCTTAGGCTTATGGAAGTTCTCATTGTTGTCGAGGCTCAACATTTTGTGTTTTATGTTTTCATTCAAGGTGTTGTTTTGGTCTCCCTTTAATTTAATATAGATTTAATCACACAATGTTCATAATGTTTTCCACAAAGCTAGAGTTTTCTCTTTTTCTTTTTGTTAACTGGTTATTTATGTCACAAGTTTAAACATACAACTTAATAAAAGTATTGCTCAAAGAACCTCATGAATTTCAATTTTGATAGAATTTGGAGTTAGTTGTCATATGGTACTTACATTTTTTTGAATCCAAACTACAATGCATTACATACATGACGGATCTTTATGCTATGATTGAGAAAATAATAAGGGCATACTATCAATATTGATTGTAATACGACAAAATATTTTGTGTGGGTTATGTCTGTTGAAAATAGCCATGATGGCCTACACCTATAATTGACATAATATGAATGAAGATTAAAATAATAATTGTAAAAGTGAAAAAAAGATTTAACTCAATCCAACCTTGCATAGTTGCATGAAAACAATTTTTGGTTGGAGGGGTTATACCCATGCCCATTGATATGGTAGATCCATTTGAGTTCATAATGAACATACACATAACACCATACCAAATGTAAGCCTTCGAATCATTATTATTATGAGATGAGATTTTTTTTAAAGAAGGCTATAACAATAGGAAATTGTTGCACTGGGACATCTTATTGCAAAGAAAATATCACTCTATAGGATGAATTTAGTACAAATAGTTCAAAAAATCAAGTGCCAAGTATTATAATTGGTTTCTCTATTGGCCCCTAATGGGGTTTCTATAATATCTTAATGAATTCTAGCATGCTCTTTGCCTCACACCTGGCATTTCGCACTCCATGGAATTTATGGTTTACATGATCATGCCTTACTCTAAGGCATGTCTCTTTCATTTTTAGTCTGGTGCATTCAAACAAAAAAGAATGTCAATGCCAAATTGTGATATATATGTTCATAATATGTTTCCACACAAATCATTGGAATAGAAAACTCCATTTGAGGTGTCCACAAGCCCAATGTCTCTCATTTCAGGGTTTTTGGCTCAAAGGCTTGGACTAGAATTATTCCCAAGAAGAGAAAGGCCTTGCAACCTCAAAGAAAGGAGTCCATTATATGGTTGGATATTATGAATATGAAAAGGGATATAATCTATTTTATCCCTCATCTCAGAAAACATTCATTTAAAGAAGTGTATAGTTCAAACAAGAGCCCATGCAAGAGATCGAACTAGTCAAGGAGGGATGCTAAACCCTCCACTCAATGATGATGTAAGTGATGATTATTTCTCTGATTTTTATGATTTTGATATTAAGTATGAATATGATGACATGCATGCAGATCATGACTCACCCATAATTCCAAAGTGGGCTGATAAAACCATACAAGCAGCTGGTGATATTGTTGGAGATCAACTAGGCTCTAGGAAGACTAGATCTCAATTTCACAATTCTTTCTCCACTTGTGATTCGAATATTCCAGAGAGATGATTCATGATGGTTGGATTTGATCCTCAGCAATATTAGGAAGCATAACATGACCCAATATGGCAAACAACCATGTGTTGTAATCTCACAGATCACATAGGGTTACCAATAATACACATTAAGAACAGACATACATAACAGATACAAGAGACAAGAACAAGTAGAGAAATAACAAATTATATTATAATGAAAGGGTCCATACAATACAGAGAACTGAACCGAGTTCTCATCTGGCTCAACAAACTAATATATATGAATTACAAACAGTTACAAATAACTACCTATCGGTTCGGTGAACCGACACGACCTTACGTGGACGACCTAACCTCTAATTAGTCAGTTGACCGACTTAGTCTTTGATTGAATAAGTTAGCTATCATTCAAGTCAGCTTACCGACTTGGTCCTCCAACATCTCCCCCACAAACAAAATGTTTCTTCGTCCCGAAGAAACAGGGAGGTACAAAAGATTTTCTTTGCCTGTCCTTAGGTGGTTATTTTCGTGCTTGGTCTTCATGGGCTGTGAAGTCTGATGGTTGGTATTTTCTGCACACAGACTTCGACAATTGCTTCAGCTATCACTTCCAACTGATGTTGAAATGTTGTCCAACTTTGCAATATTTTTTGGATGTCGATTGTTAATGTAGTCAGACTTGATAATATCGACATCTTTTCTTGAATGGAAAATTCTGCTATCTTCTCCATGTCGGAACCCATAAACTGGTCCTTTTCCTCTAGTGTCTCAAAGAGTCATCTCATCTATGGGCACATGATGTCTAATTTTTCTAGATTTGGAATTGCTTGTTGCACCAACTGGTGTGCTTATCACTCATGCTTCTACAATTTGGCTGTTTCGAGCACTATTTTATTTTCAATTGTGCTCCTGAGTTCTTCCTCTGTGCTTTTTCTCTTTTCGAGCGCTTGGATTTATTGTCGGGTTTGTCAAACTTGCTGATAGACTTTCCCATAATATGCAGGCCAATCCCTCAGTACTTCTTCTGTAGTGACCGACTCCTCCATGTCCCCTCGCAGTACCTTGTATGCTTCTAAAAAAACTGTGTATTGTTGTGTCAGCAGTCGAGCTGTTTCTTCTTTCTACTCTTCTTTTGTATCCTGCCTCTGTGCCTGTAGTGCTGACACCACACTCTCAAATATCTGATAAGATTTTTCTAGCGACTTGTCGGTTTCGACTTCTGTCGGACCTGGTATCACAGATTGCATCAAGTTTTTGCATTTGTTAAGGAACTTGACTTGTTCTTTTTCATTATCGTCGAGCTCCTTATGTCTCCTCTGGACCCTTGTTTTTGCTTCAATTTTCAGTGATTCTAGGAGTTGCCATAATTCTACATCTCTCAGTTTAGTTGGATCGACCGCAGTGGTCGACCCAAGTTGACTGATGTGGACCATTGTCGTCTGGCTTTAATGGTCCTTCTTCTTTTTGTCTTTCTTTATTTTGTGCTTTTGCTGCTCTGCTTGATTTGGCACTTGTGTACCTGCAAGAGTCAAAATTGGATTGTTTGGTTGCTGGCTAATAGTGGTCGATGGTATTTCTGGTTGGGCTGGTTGGATAACTACTGCAGCTGGTTGTGCATCTGGTTGGTTGGATACAGAGGGTCTAGATGTGGGTGCGGTTGGTGCTAATGGTTGTGGTGGAGGTGGTTCAGGTGCAGCTGGTTGGATTAGAGACTCTAGGTGGTGAAGTGGTGGTGATGGTGTTGGTGAATGGTCTGGTGTGATTGGATTAGTGGAGATATGGTCGGGTGAGGGGTTGTGGATTTGTGGAGGTGATTTTTCTTGGAGGTCGGAGAATAGTTCCTCGATTTCTCGATTTATTTCGTCCATTTCCTCTCCTTCCTTATCTCCGATCGGTTCATTGGTTGGTGGGTTGGGTTTGGGGTCGATCGAAATGATAGATGTGGTCCGACTTGCGACAAATTCAGCTTCTTTGTTGGGGTTTCTCTCAAATGTCGAACTCATAATTGCAAAAGTCCTTGGCTTCTAGAGTACTTGGCTAGGTTGGGGAGTGGTCAGTCTGGATCCACCATCTTCAAACAAAGGGGCTTTGGTGGTGAGATTTTGAACCGACGTGAGTAACTCAGGCAATTTTTCAATGTATGCATGGAGTCAATGTCGCGGTCGAACTTCTCCTTCAAGTCTTCGACATAACATTCTTGCATATGTCGATTGGGCTTATGGAAGGAGGTTCTGGAATTAGCTATTATGTTATTTTGGTCAGAGACAGGAGTGGAGGTGTAGACACAAGATCCACAACATTTTCAGCCATTGAAGTGTTTATGCTTTTCGCCTTCTTTGGCCGACCTTGTTGTGCCCCTGCTTCAACAAATCTCTGGAACTAGGTTTCGACTGGAAATTTATTTGTTGCGTCATATTATAAAATGTCACATGCCATGGCTGCCAGTTCTTCCTCATCTTCCGAGGACTCTGCAATGATAAGCTTGCACTTACCCTTCCCCTGCTCCTGTTCCTAGGTTCTTTTTCTTTTTCTTGAGGCTGCTATCTCCTTCGACAATTTGTGTATATTTTCTTTGGTGACAACATACTCGGGGTTTTCAGTGTCTATCTCTCCCCCTTGGTCTTCAGTCAAGATGAGGCTTTCCTTAGCTGGAATGGTTACCAGTTGTTGTGCTTGTGTCTCTTCCCTTTGTAGTGTTGGTGGTCTGATTATAATTTGCAGTCGGCCAGTGTCTTCTGCAGGTGTCTCCTCTGACACAAATGTGCCAATATATAAGCTGAGCTCATAATCCTCTTATTTATCTTGGTCGGTCAGTGGCTCTTTTATCGACATGTCTATTTAATTTTCCCTTGCTGGTATCGACAATTTTGTACCCGACTGTTGAGCCAACTCTCGGAAAATTTCTTCGACTGACGGGTAATAGTCGAGAGTTTTTTCCTTTGCCTTAGTACCCTGCATGTACCACACCGTGGTATGGTCGAGCTCTAACTAGATGTGAGCAGTTTTGGGCAGACTTCATCGGATGTTTTGAGGCACCCTCCATTTGGTTGTGCGGACTTTCAGTTGTTGGAACCAGTTTTCTAGCAACACTTTGCCTTTTGCTAGTTCCTTCAATGTTCCATTTTGGGAGAACGGTTTGAATCTCCACATATGAAATTTTTTCAGTTCTTGGAACTGTTTGTCTCCGACAGGGCATAAAGAGTACATGAATATCCATATCATAATGGATGGAAACCTTATGATCCCTCCCGACTCCTGACATTTTTCACAGATGCCTTTGAGCATGTCGGCGACATACTCAACCCATCTGTATATTTTTCCTATGTCAACAATGGTATCCACTGCCTCCAACATATCCAGTTTGAGGTCGCTTCCTTGACCTGTCGGTGTAAGTGCAGTGGCTATGATTTTGGCCACTATTTGTGGCGTTCGAGCTTATATTTGGCTAATCATTATCCCTTTGGAGTTTTTGCCTGATGCTGATCCTGTTATCTCCTCTACCAACCCTTCTTTGATCCTGACTGGTACTGGTTCACCTTGGTTTGATAGACTAGTCAATTTGGAGATTACTTCCCCAGAGATGTCAATCGGTCGGTCGAAGTAAAATCTACCGTTATGATAGTGGCTTATGATAAATTTCACCGCTATCTCCTTTGTGCCTCCAAAATTGGCCATGAGCGGCGCATTGATGTAGTTTACAATGGTACTATGGTTGATTTTCTCTGCAGCTTGTGTAGGCCTTTTGTCGACATAAGCCCACTCTTTAATCTCAGCCCATAGTTTCTCCCATGAGCCCTCTTGAACCTTAGCGTTCTTGATGAATTTGAGTCTCCTCATCAATGGTGTCTCCGCGGTCTGTAGTTCTTTAGCCTTGGCTGTAGCTCTGGTTTGTTTAGGTGCCATCTTATCGGTCTACTGGTTGACTTTGCTTCGGTATTCTTGGCTTTCAGTCGTCTAGTTGCTAAGTTGCTCTCTTTGTTCGGAATGTTGTAAATGATCCTTTAGCGGTTCAATATTTATAGTTGATGCATTTGACGTTTTTGTCGATGGGTGTATTAATGGCGGACGTGATGGTCCAGCATGAACACTTGATTTTTCATTAATGGTGATTTGATTTTGTCATCCATGAGTCATGAAGGCAGGATGGGAATTTTGATGTCGTTGGTCGATGTCGATTATGTGAGCGGTCGATGGTGTTATGTTGATGGGCGTGATGTCGATTGTCGTAGTGGCGATTTCCTGTCATACTGTTTTATGTTTTTCAATCTTATTTTAGTTTTTAGATTTTCATATTTTTATAGCTTTTGTTTAACCGTTATGGTCGTTTTTTTTTTGAACTTGTTTAGTTTCTGTAACGCTTTAGTTGGTCACCATTAACAAGTTTCTGAAATACTATGCCTTGTAACGTCCTTAGTCGGACTGATCCGTTGGCATGTACCTCTTCGACAACATAGGGTCCCATCTATTCTGTATGTAGCTTTTTGGGTTTTCCTTTTACTCGACTATTGTGTAGTAAGGCAAGGTCTCTTATCAACAGGTTTTTATTTTTGATGTTTCGGTCATGCCATGCCTTCTGTTGTTGTTTCTATATTTCCTGATGTTGTAACATCATTAGTCGGTTTTATTCAAGCTTACTTAGTTGCAATAGTTGGACCTTTATTCCTTGTTCAAAATCGACATGCAAAATTTCTGCGATACTAGGTGTCTGTTGTCGAAAGTGTAGAGGAACTACTGCTTCCTGGCCATAAACTAGTCAGAACGGTGTTTGGTCGGTTGAATGCTTATATGTTGTTCTATATACCCATAGTATTGCAGGTATCCTTTCATCGCAGTCATCTTTATCGGTGTTACATATTTTTGTTAATCCTTTTGTTAATGTTTTGTTAAATGCTTCAATTAATCCATTCGATTGAGGGTAGTAAGATGTACTTCGTCGATGGTCGATTTGGAACTAGTATGTTAGTGTTTTAATAGTTTTATTGATAAAGTGTGTTCCCTGGTCACTGATTAGGGTTAATGGACATCCAAATCTGGTAATGATATTCTCATAGATAAACTTAGTAGCTATCTCGCTGGGAACATGTGTCGACTGGTTCTGCCTCTGCCCATTTGGTTATGTATTCGACTGCAGTTATTATGTACCTTGCACCTATTCTTTTTGTTGGTATAGGAAATGGTCCTATGAAGTCGATGGCCCAAATTTCAAATTTCAAACTTGGGTTTACTGATATCATGGGAATTTCTGTGCTAGGAAGGGGTCAACCCAGTCGTTGACATCTGTCACATTGGCTTAGAAAAAATTTGCAGTCTTTGTGAAGTGTCGGCCACCACAATCCTGATTGTTGTATTTTCTTTGTAGTTGTGTCTACTTGGAAATGTCCTCCAGCAGGTCTGTAATGTGCTTCATGGATAATATTATTTCTTTCATGTTCTAGTACACCCCTTCTGAGGATGTCGTCTAAACCTATTTTATATAGGAATCCATTTATGAGGCTATAAGGTGTAGATTTCATGGCTAAGATCTGTTTCTTCTTGGTACTCATACCTACTGGTGCTTGTCCATTTTCTAAAAACTGAGCTATTTCCTCTAACTCTGCCAGTACTGCTTCTATTCAAAATAAATGTGCATCTGGAAAGTCATCTTCAACTCCTGTCGGTTCCTCTCCAGTCTCGATTCGGGACAAATGGTCGGGATCGACATTTAACTTACCTGGTCTGACAACAAATTCAAATTCAAATTCTTGGAATAGAAGTAGCCATCGAAAAATTCTTCCATGGTGTATAGGCTTATTTACGAGGTATTTTAGTGCTTGATGGTCAGTGTAAAAGATAAATGGATTAGCTAGTAGATAGTGTCGATATTTTTGTAGTGCAAAGACCATTCCTAATGCTTCTCTTTCGGTTGTCGAATAGTTTATTTCAGCTTTGTTTAGTTTCCTAATACTGTAAACTATAGGATAGTCCATTCCATCATCTCCTGGATGCGTTAGGATTGCTCCTATTGCTAGGACTGATGCGTCGATGTGAACATGGAATTTGATCGACCAGTTTGGAAACCTTAGGATGGGTGCTTCGACTAGCTTTCTTTGTAGTTTTTCAAATGATATGTTGCACTCCTCTGTCCAGTTAAATTCCTGATCATCTCTTAGCAATTCTTCCAATGGGTATGCCATGTTTGAATAATCTCTTATGAATTTTCTATAGTATCATGTATGACCAAGTAGTACCCTGACTTGTTTTGGATTCATCGGAGGTTTTAAGTCGAGGATGATTTTTATTTTTGCGAAGTTGACTTTAATACCTTCTTTATAGACAATGTGTCCTAACAATATCCCTATGGGGGTCAGAAATATACACTTCTTGATGTTCAAAGATAGCTGAATTTGTCTGCATAGTTCCAGCATAAGCCTTAGCCATTTACAATGGTCTTTTAGTGTAGAGTATATTGTCCAATCATCGAAATATACTGCCATTGTTTTGTAAATGTACTCTTGAAATGTTTTAACCACAATTCTTGAAAAGACTGCAGGTGCATTTTTAAGTCCGAAAGGCATAACCCTGTAAGAAAATGAGCCAAATTCACATAGAAATGTTGTATTTTTCTGATCTTCTTTGGCTATTGGTACTTGATTATAACCTGAGAATCCATCTGTAAACAAATAACATTCATGTCTTGCTACCTCATTTAAGATTTCATCTGCATAAGGAGTTGGAAATGGGTCTGTTAATGTAACTTTATTGAGTTCTCTGAAGTCGACATAGATCCTTAGCTTGGTTGGATCATGTTTCTTTGGTTGAACCACCATTGGACTTGCCCATTCTGATTAGTCAATAGGGTAGATGATTCCTACTGCAAGCATGTTATCAATATATTTCTTAACTATCTCTTTGTATTTGTGAGCTAGTTTATATGATATTTTCTTGACATGTCGAACATCAGGTTTAATATCGATATTGATTTCACCCATTTCATGTACTAGACCTTTAAGATCCTTATAGTCTCTAGCAAATACATCCTGAAATTCTTTCAATAGGTTTACTATCTCTGTTGTTTGTGCTTTAGTCCAGTAATCTCCAAGTTTTGACATTTTTGGTCGGTCATCACTTGAGATGTCGAATTCTCTAGTTTTGACTTTAGCATCTAGCCATTCTGGTGCTTTAAATTCATTGATTGGTCGGCTTCCTTCCTTAAACTGTGAGAATGTGGCAGGGAATTCTGCTGCAGTCATTCGGTCGGTATCCTCCTTATCGGTTGTTTCAACTTTGAGTATTGTGCCAATAGGTTTGGTCGTTTCGACATGGTTTGATTTCCATATAAAGATTTTCCCTTCTGTATTTTCATTTTCCAACTATAGTCTTGTTGACTGTGGTATTGTCCCAGTTTGTATATTGTTATAGTTTATTGTCAGTCGGTTGTCCCTTAGGGTTTTGTTTTCTGTCGGTTGTACAAATGCTTTGATCTGTTTTGCAGTTTCGACCAAATTCTCAGTTTGTGGTACAAAGTTGAAATCTTTGATAAAATTCTCTTTGAGTTCATGCCATAGGAATGTTTCACCTCAAGCTTCTTCCACTTTGTACCATTTTTTTGGTAAGTCGATAAGTGTTGATGGAAATAAGTGTGGCCATGTACGTTCATCTTTATATCCAAGTCTTCTCCATTCTTTTTCACATGTCTTTATATGGTTTTCTAAATCCTGTCCTTGGGTAAATATAGGTATCTGAGCCTGGTTGGTTAACTTCTTTCCTCCAAATCTTTCTACAAAATAAGTCGAAGCCGTTGTCCATGTCTGCAGTCTTGACTGATGGGTATCCCACCATCTAACAACTTGTCCTGTAAAAGTTTCTACTAAACTTTGTAGTCGGCCATGTTCACCAATGTTCCTAGATACCTGCTCTACATGCATAACTGGTGATTCTCTTTCTTTATACCTTGGGATTTTTGTGGTATTTATATTTGTTGGTTTCAAGGTAGGATATTCCCTAATTTTCTTGTCAAATATTTTTGGGATGCTGGACACCACAAAGCATTGTCTGACTGACTTCTTTTGTACTTTTTGAATGGTCCAACATCCTCTTGCTTTTGTTTCATAGTTTTCAACCTCCCAATCATATAGTTTTACATCTAAATTGTATCCTACTGAGTCTTGGTTACCTAAGTAAAGTTCACCATATGTATTAGGTTCTGTGTAATCTTCATTGTTCTGTACCTGATATAGTTGTTGGATGTCAACTTCTTCATCAATTGGTTCTATCCAAGGTTCTCCTTGGGATGGATGAATAGGTGCTATGAATTTTTGTCCATTCCCCTTTAATTTTATTCTTTCTTTGTCCAAGGATATCAATGCTTTCATTTTTCTCCCCCAAGGTTGACCTACTAACGCTGGGAAGGACCTGAATCCTTCCTTAGGGTCAATAATTTCGAAGTCGACTTTGGTCGATATTCCTTTTATCGTTGTGTCAACATTTTTCCAGACTCCAATAGGTTCAATTAGACCTTGGTCGGCTAGTTTCAGGTATATGCCTGATTCGTATAATCGAGGTCTGCCTAACTATTCCCATGTGTCTCGAGTCATAATATTTAACTGTGATCCGAAATCGAGTACAAATTGTCAGACCTGGTATCCTTCAATTTCCAGGTCGGCAAGTGGGTCGACATCACTTTTATCTTTTTGGTTTAAGTTGCAGATATTCTTTGTTTGTTTTTCGGTGTTTTTGTTGTGTTTTATTATATATAGTAAGTTGATGAATTGAGATACTGTTTTATCATTCTGTACTAAGTGTATTAACTCTTTTACTATGTCTTGTCCATTATCCTCTTCTTCTTCCTGTAGAGCAAATTCTCTAAATATATTTGTTGCATCTTTATATATTTGTTTTTCTTTAACTGGGTCGGGATAAACACTTTTTTCTTTTATCTTGCTTATTTGGGGGTTATCATTCCTAGTTTTCGTCCCTTGTTGGGTTACGATATGCAAATTCTTTGTATTAATTATGTCATGTTTTTGCACACACGACAAGAAATTAACATTTTTCTTCTTATTTATTTTTTCAAGCATAGTAGGGCAATCCTCTAATGAGTGATCCCCTACTCCACAACTAGTACAGAATTTTAGGTCAGTCCTGTCCTTGTATGGACAGTCTGTATATCGGTGTCCTTCCTTGTAACATGTGAAACATTGGATGGACCGACGTGGTTGGTTGTCTCGATTCCCAGAGAATTGACCTCGATTTCCATATCCTCCACGTCGGTTGTCAAATCGGCACTCGTATCGATGACCTTCGTACCTCTTATTAGTTTGGTCATTTTGTGCATTGTTTCTTTGCTCATTGTTCTATGCAACTGCGTTAGTATGATATACTGCCTGATAATTTCGTTGATTCTTTATATTTAGGTGGTAGTCGACGGTGTTATGATTTTTAGTTTCACAGATTGCACACCATGATGCTTTGCCATTATTCATGTTGAATGGGAAATATTTTGTGGTATGCTCTCCATGCTCCTGGCAGATGTCGCATAAACATTTTGTTTGCACAAATCGAACATCTTGTCAGCTAATATCCTGTCGACAGTTGTCTTTTGAATGCCCGACCGTTGAGCACTTCGTGCACCAGATATCCTGACTCTTAAGGTTTATCTCTTTTAGATATTTCTGCATGATCTCAAGCTATTCCTCCAGTTTGTGATCCGTGGGATATGCTGGAATGTCTTCATCCATTTCTACTTGTAGGGATTTCGTAAGCGTATCTTCATAAGTTTTGAATGTCTCCAGACTAATGTGTCGACGAATTTTCTGTGACAGACCTGCAAGAAACCACTGGATTAATAGTTGCTCATCAATAACATAATCCAATTGGCTGAGAAGGTCTTTCTAGCGTTTGTCATAGTCGCGGACAGTTTCTCCTGGCTTTTGTGATGTTGTCTTTAATTTATTTGCTGCCAGATGTTTTGCATCTGGAGTTTTAAAGAACGATAGAAATTGTGCTTTGACTTTAGCTTTAGTTGCTCGGGGAGTTCTCTCAGAAAAGTTCATATACCATGTTAATGCGCCTTTCCTCAAGGCACCAGCGAACTGCGCCATCTATCTCTCTTCATCTGTAACTTGGTTTTCCTCCCAAGTTGACTCACAGATGAACCAATGTCGTCTGGGGTCCTCGTCACCCTCATATAGAGGGATGTGCACTGACCCGTGACCCATGTCAAAGTCACTGTCACTGTCTTCTTCAGGAGGTGGCGGTGGTGGTGGGGATAGTGGGGTCTTTTGTTTATCCTTATGTGCAGAACTATTGTCGACAGAACTCTTGTTTCTGTCGGTTGTCTTAGTTGTTGTTTCTTCTCTGACAAGCAATCGATCGGGGTCGACTTCTCCTGTTGATGTCCAATTGTAATTATTTGTCTGCAGATCAGAATTTTCTGTATCTTCCAAAGCTGTATTTGGTAGGGGGGGTGTTCCTTCGTGTGTCGGGTAAAGTAAGTGGATACTTCAGTTGGAGGGTAACGCCTGGAGCATGACCCAATTTCCTTCTTCTGGTTGACAGATAAGTAGATTATTATCATCATTTCTCTCGTCGTCTAGTCGACTCCAAATACCACAGTCACCAGCTCTTAGTCTGAGGTCCTCTTCAACAATGGTTTGTATCCTGGTACTCAGATTCGTCGGAGATAGAGGTCTTAACTCCTGGGGAGATTTTAATTGGAGAGCTTCTCGCTGCTCTATCTGCAAATATTCTTCCATAGGGGACGCTTCTTCTTCCACGCCTTCTTCCTGTTGGTTATGACCTAAATCTGGCGGATTTCTCTCTTCGTCTGTCACCCTAGTACTCATTCCTCTTTGCAACACTATATCTCTTTCTCTTCTTTCTTCCCTTCTTTGCAGCCTCTTCTCCCTCTCTATTTTCTGAAAGTCTATCGTACCTTTATGTGACACTGTCCTTTCTATTTCCTTTTTAGGTCAACTTTTCATTGCTGGTGAATGGTATCTCTTTAGTCGACTAGAATCCTCTCCACTTTACCCCGACATACGACCAACTACCCCCCCATTGCCTACCCGACGCTTTAGAAAGCCCGGATAGTTCTATTCACTTGTTTAGGAAGTATTCCCACTCCCTTTCAGCAATGAATTTCTCCCACTTCTTTTGTTTCTCCACCTTGTTAGTATTTTGTGGCAGTTCGCGTAGTAATGGACGAGGTTCAACGATATGAACCACCCCTTTCTCGATCAGGAATTTGAACAGCAAAGTCGGTAAGGAACATAAGAATTGCTCGGTGAGGTTTGTGTAGAATTTCTTCTTGATGGTTTCCACCGAATTTCTTTCCTCTACGGCTTGCTCTTCACAGAATTCATTGGCGATCTTTTCAAACCACTTCGACAGGTTTGTCCTTCCCCCTCGAATCAGTTTTTCTAGCAGCTATTGGTCTTTAATCGTTTCCATCTTTTTCATCCAGAAGTTTCTTTAGAAGCTGGGGTACCGATTCTACAAACTTCTCATGAGTCTCGGTAAAGAACCTTTCTTTTGCTTGGGCAGTCGTGAATATGTTTCTTCATGCGTAATTTTGCAAGTAGTTTGTTATTTTATGCTCCCACCAGTCCTTAATCTCTTGTTCTGATATCATCTGCTTGTATACATCTCAGACATGTACTACCGGCAACAGAAGCAATGTTGTAATCTCACAGATCACATAGGGTTACCAATAATACACATTAAGAACATACATACATAACAGATACAAGAGACAAGAACAAGTAGTGAAATAACATATTATATTATAATGAAAGGGTCCATACAATACAGAGAACTGAACCGAGTTCTCATCTAGCTCAACAGCCTAATATATATGAATTACAAACAGTTACAAATAACTACCTGTCGGTTAGGTGAACCGACACGACCTTATGTGGCCGACCTAACCTCTATTAGTCGGCTGACCGACTTAGTTAGCTGATTGACTAAGTTGGCTATCGTTCAAGTCGGCTTACCGACTTGCTCCTCCAACACCATGCAAGAATAGTTCAAGTCTTTGCAAGACATTGAAACTTGGGAGTTGGTTCCTCTACCTTCCAAGAGGAAACCAGTGCAATGGAAGTGGGTCTATAGGAACAAAGTGGTTTTTGATGGTTCTAATAGCAAGTAAAATACTAGGTTGGTTTCCAAAGGTTTCTCTCATGTCCAAGGAGTGGACTATACAACGAAATTTTCACTGGTTGCAAAGATGGACTCTATCAGGCTAGTTTTGGCCAATATTGCATTTAAGCGCTGGGAGGTGCACCACATGGATGTGAAGAGTGTCTTTATTCATGGTGACCTTGATGAAGAGATTATTATGCAGTAGCCTAAATGTTTCATTCATGATTCTTTGCTTGTTTTCATGCTAAATAATTCTTTGTATGGCCTCAAGCAAGCCCTTAGGGCTTGGTATGTCAAGATGGACAACTTTCTTCTATCACTAGGATTTGAGAGATGAAAATATGATCCTAATGTATATTTTCAAATTTTAGGTGATTCATTGTAGGTCATACTACTATATTTTGATGATATTTTTATCATTGGAAGTTTCATTTCTGATATAGGTTCAATTAAGTCTTCATTGCATAATGCGTTTTCAATGACTAACCTTGGATTGTTGAAACAATTTCTTGGCTTGGAGATTGAGAAACCTGATGTAGGTATCAAGGTCAACCAATAAATGTATGCTAAAGACCTTTTATTAGAGTTAAAAATGGCTGAATGTAAGGAAACCAAGTTTTCATTCCTTTCGGGAGTGAAACTAGGTGATTTTGATTCATCTCCATCGGTGGACAACCCATTGTATATGCAACTACTTGGGAGATTGTTGTATATCACACAACAATGACCTAATTTGGCTTATGCAGTAGATATTGTAGAAAGGTATATGAAGTTGTCTCATGAGATCCATTGGAAGGATGCAAAAATGATATTGCATTATGTGCAAGGAACCAAACACTTTGAGATACACCATGCTGCTAGTTCCCCACTAGAACTAGATGGATTTACTGATTCTGATTGGGATGGAGATTCCATTGATAGAAAGTCCACTTCAGGTTATGTATTCATTCTTGCACATGGTACAATATGATGGTAAATTAAGAAACATCACACTATATCCCTTTCATCAGATGAGGCCGATTATAGAGGAGCAATGAATGCAACTACACAATGTGTGTGGTTGCAAGGCATTCATGGAGAACTTGGTTTTGCATTTGATTCACCCACTATCATTTGGTGTGACAATCAAAGTGCAATCAATATTTCCACTGATATAGTATAGAGACATAGGACCAAGCACATTGAGATACACACGAACTAAATCCAGAGATTGGTGCATGACCATGTGATATCATTGCAGTATTTCCCATTTGCATAGAAAACTACTGACATATTCACCAAGATCTTCACAGAGAAGACATTCACCTATATGAGGTCACTCCTTGGAGTTGGTGACACATGGTGATGACTAATATTCACTTTTATATTTTTCTCCATGTCCATTTTAGAGGGGATGTTTTGTTCCCATGAGGTTTTCCTCCTTACCTCCGAGAAGCAACATAACGAAGGATGAATACACTACGTTAAAAAAACTCAAGGATAGAAAAGATGTGATGGTTCTAAAGGCAGACAAAGGGAATGATACAGTTGTTTTGAGAACCGAGGATTATCAAAAGAAAATGACTCAACATCTAGAGAGTGGGTGTTATGGGAAAGTCACCAAAGATCCATTAAAAAAAGTGATAAGGGAGGTTACCAAGGCGATTAAGAATTCCTCTCTAGATGATGAAACAAAGAAAAAACTCACTCCCAAAAACATAATCATGCCGTGCATATACGGCTTACCTAAAATTCACAAAACTGACATCCCACTAAGACCCATTGTCAACACTATAGGATCCCCTACTTATGATCTAGCTAAGCACTTGGAAAAAGCTCTTAAACCTTTGGTTGGAAAAACCTTCTCATTCATTAAAGATTCCTCACAGCTCGTAAGTAAAATGAGAGAGTGGAAGATGAGTGATAATGATCTACTAACCAGCTTTGATGTTGTTTCACTTTACACAAAAATCCCAATTAATGAAGCCGTGGAGGTCATCAAGAAGGTATCGGACCTTGAAACCACCCACTTGGTTGAGATATGCCTCAGGTCAACCTATTTTTACTTTCAAGGAGAAATATATGAGAAAACTGAAGGGGTTGCGATGGGCTCACCACTGTCACCAATTGTGGCAAATATTTTCATGGAATATCTTGAGGAAAAAGCGATAAATTCATCTCCACAAAAACCAAGATGGTGGCTCAGATTTGTGGATGATGTATTTAGTAACTGGACACATGGAGAAGACAAACTGGTTGAGTTCCAAGAACACTTAAACAGTCAATTTGATAGTATAAAATTCACTCTAGAGAAAGAAGAGGATAATTCCCTTCCTTTTTTGGACGTACTCATCACAAAAAATACTGATGGTTCTCTATCACCCCTCCGAAAAAAGTGGAATAATAAATACCTTAGCCACATGTGCTTGGAGAGTTTCGGATACGGATCACATAAAGGAAGAGCTGAAACAACTCAGGAAATCCTTCATAAACAATGGCTATACTGGAAAGGAAATCAACAAAGTCTTCCGAAACATAAAAGAAACAAGGGAGAAACCAAGGAAAAAGATAAAAAATCCTCAAGAATCACCCTTCCTTATATCCATGGCACTACAAATAAAATCACTAATGTATTGAGAAAGAAAAACATAAGGGTAGCATTCGCTCCCCCAAATCCTTAAGAACCTGGCTTGACAAAGCAAAAGATCCCATCGATCCGAAGCATCATAAAGGTGTCTACAAAACTCCTTGCTCTTGTGGTGATGCATATATAGGTGAAACTGAGAGATCAATCGAAATAAGGTTAAAAGAGCATAGTGCAGATCTACGTCATGAGAGGATCAAAAACTCAGCCATAGCAGAACATTCACATAAAACCAAACATCACATCTGCCTAGAGAACTCCACTGTCTTAGCAATCGTCCCTAACTACTACAGAAGAAAAGTCCGTGAAGCCATTGAAATTGAAAAATGCGTCAAGAACTTCAACAGGGAGGATGGCCTAAAACTGAAAGAAGCATGGAAACCCATTATCAAAAAACTTAGAAATTAATAGGAACCTTTCTTAAAAACACTAAAACCTTTTAAACTATTAAATTAAGATTAACTTTAGTTCTTAAAACTTATAGCATTCACATTCCAAAATCATTAACCCTTAAAAAAATTAAATAAAAAAAAAAAAAAATTTAATTAGCTTTAAAACTCTAAACTTTATACTTTTTCACAATTTTTAAACAAACTTACTTTATAACTTATTTAACATTAAAATTTTCTCACAAAATTTATAACCTCTAAAAAAAATTATAATAAAACATTAAAAAATTATATTAAAACATTAAAAAAGATAATTAATAATTATTATCAAACTATTTGAAACATTATACAAAGTTTTATTATAAAATGAATTTAAATATAAAAGTTTAGAATAATTAAATCAAAAAAAATTTAAAATTACATAAGCTAAGAATAAATAAACTGAAATATTACTAAAGCCTTAAAATAAACTTTCATTGATCTTATTGGACCAAACCCTAAACCTACCTATATCGATAATAAAATATAAAAAAAATTATTAAATTTCATAAAAAACTAACACTATTTATACCTCACAAACTGGTTGCAAAAGAAGAATGAGATCCTTGCTCTCCTGATGATGAACCTCCCTAAAAGGTTCTAAACTTGTTGAACGAAAAAGATTCTCACCGTAGTTGTCCAGTTACTCTTAAAAATAAATTTTTGTAAGAGGTGACTTGAGCCTTAGTTTCCAGGGACTCAATCTTTTATGTGGTTACACTAAGTCAGGATTAAGGGGGGTGTTAGAGCATCATACCACCTAGTACCATGGTCACATACACCTAGGACACACTTTCATTTGTTTTGTACTTATGTCATATGGTCCAAACCTTGGTTATGTTGGTCTAACAAGGTATTTGGGGGTTTTGGACTCATTAATGCACCCAAGCACCCACATTTGATCATTTAGGAGACACATGTGCCCTCATTTATGAAATTTCAGTCCTTAGTGTGCTCTCACTCCTTAAAATAGGGAACTGATTGGACCAGAGGCACCCATGCATTGTATTTGAGTGTTTTTGGCTCTCTTGGACCATTTATTGCTTCCTAGAGCCACTCCCACTCACCCATGCACTCCATCACACCTAGAATAACCTAATTTATTTCCTATCATGATTAACCCATGTTCACATAGCCATTCATGACTGTTTGAGGTGTTTTGGGAGCTCATTTCTCCACCTAGGGGGCTTTGAAGTCCAATCTAAGCCTGCCACATGTATGCCTCCAATTTTCCTCCAAAGGATAACAATTTTAACCTATTATATTATAATTATGTTCCAGACATATTTACATGTTGGACAATAATAGAAACTTCCTTTATTGTCACTATTCCTATGTGTTAAGTTTTCTCTTTTCACTGTTTTTCTGCATAGTTTGTGAAATTATTGAGTTGTGAGGATTCCCTTAGCTCCTAGATCCTGTTGTGAATTAGATTTTAACAGAACTAAAAAAATTCACATATTCATCTCTAGAAGGAACAATATAGTTTATTCTAGAAGGGAAATATGAGATGGAGCACATATCCAATGAAGCTTAGACACCAAACTTTGATGACAAAAACTCAAGGCCCTCCTCTTTGGTGGTGGGAACATATTTGGAAGGTAAAGGTTCCATAAATAAATAATAGTTTATGTGGCTTATGCTACATAATAAAGTTCTTACATTGGAATTTAGACATAAAAGAAATGTTGATGGTCCAAGGATGTGTGTACTATGTAATGGATTGTAATACCCCCAAATTTGACTTGGAATGTAATTTATCAAAATTATGTAAATGATGTAAATATGCTAGTATTAATTCCTAGTGCGTAGCTCAAGGACAAGGCCCAACTAGTGAATGTCTAGGCATGTACGATGTATATATTTTATTTGGACCCTATAGTTGGCATATCATGCCAATTTCGAAATGTATGTAAATATGATGTTGGAAATTAATAAATTTGTCCAAGATGGCTATGTAAAGAGAACTAGAGGGGCTATGATTCCACTAGAGAGGAATAGGAAAGAGGGGACTATGGGGAAACAAAATCCTATGTTGCAAAGTGTCAACCTTAGAAATCATCCAAAATATGCCATATGATTTAAATGATCCAATTAATTCCTTTTGACAATAAACCCAATCATTGAATGCATGTGTAAGGTTGGTGGGAAAAGTCAGTTCAAGTGGTTATTCAAGCATGGGGGTTGAGATAGTTATGTTAGTTGTCAATTTTCCTTTTCTTCTATGGTCAGAGGCTATGTTAGTTATCTTTTCACCATCATATCATATCCCTTAGATTCAACACCCTTTTTTTATCATTCCCTCATGCACATTCCTATACTACATAGAGTTTCCCAATGTTGTTCATGTCCATTACCAGACAATATTGAACCCAAAAAATCGAATTGAGAGACATATCTAAATGGGGGAGAGAAAAATTGATGGCTGCAAGTGAGCTTAGAGGTTGGGAAACCTAGGGAACCTTACCCTTAGATTTATACAACTTTTGGGTACTTGAGAAGCCATAATTTTGGCTATAGGAGGTTCTTTGACAACATACAATCGATTGGAATCTTACTACACACACTGGTAAGCACTGTATGGGTTGGATTCCCTGAGGGAATTATGGACCAGTGAAGGGGAATACGTTTCCTGTGTTGTGTGGGTTAGTTGGAAGGAGTTCCATGGCTATGATGGTTGAGTGAGATTTCTATAGAGATCTGTATGAGTTTTGGATAAACATAGAGAGCATAATGGTTAGTGGGATGAGTGAGAGAAGCCTATAGGTGTATCCTTTTCCCTGGTGGTCTCATATCCCATCTTGGGGATGGCCTCTGAGAGCATAAAGAGTATATACTGGACATAGTCCCTATGGTTGGGTGGAAACTCACTCCTACATAGCTAGTTGCTTGGATATTCTTTGCTAAAGATAAATATTCTTTTGTTTGTGATGTGCAATGTTTTTTTATTTATATCCCTGTAATGATTTTGTTTAAAATTACAAGCTGCATGCGTGTGTGGATTTAGTTATTTCACTGTGTTTTTTATTCATACATTTGCATATGCATTTTGGAAGTCACAAATTCATAATTTTGATAATGGGATAAATTTGGAGAGTCTGAATTAGTTTACGTCTCCTTCTGCCAGCTAGATTAAGGGATGGGGATGTGACAAATGGAGTGGAAGAAACTACATTACACTTATTTTTTCAATTCTTATATGCTCAACATGTTTGGAAGTACATAAGTAATTGGTTGAAGTTAAGAGATTTGTGGAATGAGGAAAATATTAAAAATTGTTTGTGCATTTGGTACTCTAATTCAGAACTCAGGCCATATAGAGTCATCCCATTATTGGTTATGTGGGGTTTGTGGTTAGCATTAAATGGAATAATTTTTGCTTAAGCACAAACACCTGATTTTGAGGTTTTATATCAGGTAGTTGCAACTTTCAACTTTAGATAGGATCCTAAACCAAACCTTTTGAGAAAAATTGAGGAACTCGTGAGAGATAAAAGTTGTTCTTTGAGGTTGTTTGATTGTGCATGTTGGGGAATATAACAACTATTTGGGTTGGGAGGTATCCTGTATTTAAGTGATAGAAATTACATCGCATTTAAGGAAAACATTGGTCATGTCTCTGACAACTTAGCATAATTTATCAATAAAAAATATGATAGTGGGATTAAAGAACTACATGTTTATGGTGATCCATCACCTATAGGAAAATGGATGCAAGGAACTCAACATATTTTTAATAATGTTCTATTGGTAGTGGAAACTCATATGAAGGAGATTGTATTAGTTTTCTCCAAGTTTACAATCTGCCATATTTATTGAGGTTTAACTAGCATGCAGATTCCCTTTAAAAAGAGTAAATTTACTTGATTCCCTAGGATATTAACTTTGTGGAAACTATTGAGGACTTGGTTGTAGAGTATCGACAACCTGTTTAACACTAATTTAGGCCTTATATATTTTTGATGCATGATTTTACTATTTTTAGAACTATCTAGGGTTTGTATTAGAAAACTTGTTTTTTGAACAAAGATAAGTTTGGAAATTTTATAAATGTAAAAAATATGATATGTGTATTTGGAAGTGTGGAAATTAATCCCAGTCTTTGTACAATTGAACTCACAAAAAATTGCTAGAATACATGCAAAGATCCACTCAAAATTGGAGACTGAAATTGGTGCATAACACTAACTTGCATTTCATAAGTGTACATCAACCAAGATTATAAAATAATAGGCTCTCCAAATATACAATTACATCATATATTCGAATGCCTAAGGAGGAAAGTTGAGTCCTCACAATAACAGACTTACCAAAAGTAAAAAATCCCCCTAGGTGCATAAAACACTTTCCAAATCAGTCCAGGACGATAAAAAATTTCCTGAATGATGTATGTCACCTGCTAAGAGATGCAAATTCAATATACTCATGCTTTCAATAGAGAAAAAGGAGGATGAGTTGGGGAAAAAACAAGGCAGTTGCCATGTGACTATCTTTCACCTTTTTTTTAACCTTAAAGTCGTTGAAAAGAAGCCAAACTTTGGATAAGGCAATAAAGCGCACTTACTAAAATGGGAAGTCTGTATAGTTGGAATAATATTATCTAGAATCTATGAAGGGATATATTGGATGCATTTATGGCAAGTTTTGACCAAGTGGTGCAAGTAGATGCCAACTAGCTAGTTTAGAACCTAGGAAATTAACCATAAAAATTTATAAATGTATCCTAAGTATGGGAATGGGTTTTTTTATTATTCTAACACCCCCCATTAATCCTGAATTATGTAAAATATTAGAAATATGTCAGATATATAGGGCCTAACAACAATTCTTAGTGAACCTTTACATACTCCTTGTCCATAAAAAAAAGGAAAGAGGCAAAACCACAAGGGGGAAATCCTCCCTCAAAAAATGGACATTATAAAATCTTGTGAAATATTGTCGTCAATGAGTCTTCACCATATGATGAGCTATCCCAAGCAGTGATTTTATATTTTTGAATGTATTCTCAGATAATTCCTTGGTGAATATGTTTGCAACTTGCTCAAATTATGCGCAATAGTGCAGAGCAATGACCTCATCATGCACAAGTCATCTGATGTAATTCATATGGATCTCTATGTGTTTGGTTCACTACCTATGAATAGGGTCTGTTGAGATTCGAGTAGCACTTTTATTGTCACAAAGAATGACCATGGAAGTGTTAGACTCAATCCCAAACTCTCCAAGTATTCCTTGCAACCATACACATTGAGTAGTTGCATTCACAACTCCTCTGTATTTTTCCTCTGTAGAAGAAAGTGCAATGGCACTTTGATTTTTGCTTGACCAAAAAATTGGTCCATATGCAAGCATAAACATGTAACACCTTGTTTTTGACCCCATTTGCAATTAAATAAAATGATGTAAATAATCAGGGTGTGGAGCTAGGAAAAAGCCCCACCATCGATTTAGTATTTATGATTCAGCGATTAAAGTTGGGATGATGGTATTTTTTTGCTAGCCGACACATTATTATTTTGGACATCATGATAAATTTGTAATTTATTAATTAAAAACATACAACCAACTATGTCAACGCAACTAAATTGAGATGGGGGCATGATTTTCCTAAGGATAAGGGGGGGGTGGAGGGAATTGAAATAACAGGTATAAATTTGAATTGGAAAAAGCCCACTTGGGGAAAAACGTTTTTTAACTTTTCTTGGGAAAAAACGTCCACCTTTTCCCTCACGCATGGGCGTTTCATCTTCCCTCACGATTTGGAATGGGAAAAATGTTCTGGGGAATCCCATTTTGCATTCACGCAGCAAGCAAAACCTTAGAGTCTGAACCCTGGATAATTTTCTCTCTCGTTCGGCGATGTTTATCTTCCTTCCCGATTTTCTCCCGTACGACAATCTGTTTCCTTTCACGTTTTGGTTTTCCTATGTGGATTTGTCCCCTCTCACATCTTCTCTTAATTGCCAGTCATTTTTTTAAATCTGATTTCCCAGAATCTGATTTTTGTGTCTTGGATTTGATTAACCAACAAATGTTTTTAGTTTGGTAAATTTGCAGCAGTCGTTTGGCATTTGCAATGCTTCGAAATTCATAAATTATGGTGTGCATGTGTTTCCCTTAGCTTCTGTTACATTTGTTATTTCCAGTACTGAGATAAATGTGTGTACATACTTTCTTTAGAATCTACACCGATCGAGGAATGAAAATGGGCATAGACTTGCTTGATAAACCTAGTGTGTGTAGGCACCAGACAGACCGATCTAGAAGGATGGGTTCCTTCTTTACATGCCCTGAATAACACTGGAAGGGAATGCATGGCCTGAGGAACTGTGTAGCAGAGAAGGGGATGCTTCCTTGTGTTGGGTGTGTAAGTGTTTAGAGGTCAGGCTAGATCCGGTGTGGGTGATCATAGCTCTGGATTGAGCTCACTAGCTTAGCAATCAATTTTTCCACTTCCTTGCCAGCCTGATAAACCCAACTGTGTTGGCTTGGATGAAGTTTATTGTATCCTCGACTATGGGTGAAGTCTGATAGTGTTCCTTATTCCTTGGGGAAATCATGCCCAACTCGGGGGTGGTAGTGCTGCTAATATATTAAAGAGCGCACCGGCCTATGGTTGGGCGGAATGTTGCAGCGACATAGCTGGTTGCGGGACAAGCTCTTTCAAAGATAAGTATTCTTGTGTATTTAAATTCCGCAACTGTATATTGTTATGAATTTATATGAACATGTTAAATGGTTGAATGTATTGAATGAATGAATTATGCTTCTGCTGTAGATTGTATTATGCATCTGTTTATACTTAGGTATGTTTTATTTCAAAGTATATATATGTTCATGGGGCTTATATTGCTCGGGTTGTTAGATGTTAGTCACATCCTCTCTTCCGAGTAAGCGTTGGGGACATGACAAAACACATATTCAAAATTTTATTTTCTATCAGTGCTTTCACCAACCCAATCAGAATCAATAAAACCAACTAAATCTAGATCAGATTTTACAACATAATGAATCCCATGTGTCTTTGTTCCTTGCACAAAGTGCAAGATTCTCTTTGTTTCCCTCCAATGGAAATCATGTGGCTTCTCCATATGTCTATATGCCACACTTACTGCATAAAAAATATCCATTCGAGTGTGAGTCAACTAGAGAATACAACCAACTAGTTGTCCATACATAGTATTGTTCACCAAGGGAGTTGAATCTGCTTCTTCAAGCTTAATTACTAAGAGGAAAGGAGTCTTGCTTGGCTTGAAATATTTCATGTTGAACTTGTTTAGCATGTCCGAAGCATATTTGAACTGATGTACTTTGATTCCAAGAGCTGATTGAGAAATACCAATCCCTAAGAATTGTCTCAACGGTCCCAAATCAGTCATGGAGAAGGCATGGTTCAAAGCATCCTTCAAGGAGGCAATTTCTTCCATGGAACTTCCTGTCTTCAAAAGGTCATACACATAAAAGAAAATAATAATTAATGAACATGAATCAGCTTCAAATAGACATCTGGATCATACTTACATATACTAAAGTTCCGTGATAGAAAAAATCCATCAATTTTGGCATACCAAGCTCAGTGAGCCTGTTTTTGCCCATGTTGAGAGTTCTTCGACCTGCACACAAGAGATGTATTAGTAAAAAAATTCTATGCATGCCATATATATGTATTCTCTGATATATACATATATAAAGGCACTCTTCACATCCATGTGATGTACCTCCCATTGCTTGGATGCTGCAATGGCCAAAACTAGTCTTAATAGAGTCCATTTTTGCCATTGGTGAAAATGCCTCATTGTAGCCAATTAATTGGACTAGGGAGAAGCCCTTGTCCACTAAACTTGCCTTATAATTCATATGATATCCATAAGGATCAAAATTTGTATTGAATACCCATTTTCACTTCACTAGCTTTCTACCTGGTGGGATCTTAACTAGTTCCGATGTCTCATTCTTCTGGAGCGAATGGTATTCTTATTTCATGGTTGTTTTCCATCTTGGATATTCTAAAGATTATTCATATTTTTTTGTATCATATTAAATAATCATATAACACTTCTCATCAAATATTGGGTCTTTGACAGAAAGAGCACTCTCGAATTGAGATCTAGTTATTCTAGGATTACTAGGATTCCCAACTAGTTCCCCAACTTCTTGAATGGTATTTGCTGACCACTTTGGGATTTTAGGAGTGTTTGGATATGAAATTAAATATTCATTATTAGACATATAAAAATCATAATACTTATTAGAGTCTTCACTTACAATCAGAGGTGGTGGTGGTGAAGAGGATTCACCAATTTCTTTTGCTGGCATAGTCTCTTCTTCAAACTAAACACTCCTTTCAATGAAATATTTTTGAGTTCTCATGTTGATCAGCTTGTACCCTTTGTAATATTCTGAATACCCAAAAAATAGGCATTATTTTCTTTGGGGCTCCAAATCCTTTCTCTTTTCAGGTGGAATTCTATCCCAAGCTTTAGAGCCAAAAATCCTGAAGTGGGACACACCAGGATTGTGTTCACTCCAAGCTTCAAAATGAGTGATTCCATCCAAGTACTTGTGAGGCACCCTATTATGGATATAGGTTGCACAATTTATTTATTCGGCACAAAAATTTGGTGGCTAAGTTTTAGAATACATCATGCAAGTGGCCATCTCTTTGGGAGATCTATTCCTCCTCTCAACAACACCATTTTGCTGAGGTGTGTAAGGAATAGAACGTTGCATCTAGATACCTGCATCTTCACAAAAATGTATGAATCCATACTTGACATATTCAGAACCATTATCATATATGAGGACTTTGATATTTCTTCCATTATCATAGAGAGATGTTGTTCTTTTCAAGAAGTTGAGTCAACACGTCAATTTGTTTCTTCATGCAGGAGCTCTCTAGGTGAAATCCATTTCCACAGTATGTGTACTTGCTCATCTCACCTTTACCTTTCTTCTTATGGGAATTCTTCTTGGAGATTGAAGAATCCTCATGAGACTTGGACTTGTCTTTCTTTTGATCATGAGACTTCTTTGGATTAGCCTTCGTCTTACCTTTGGAACCCATATTTGAATCTCCAGCAACCAAATATTGATCTTTGGAAGGTTTAATGGTGCCCATCATGATCAACTTGTCTTGCTCTTGGGTCAAGGATTCCATGAAATCTTCAAGTGAAGGAATATTCCAGTTTTGAACTGTCAACTTGGTGGAATGGAAGGTCAAAACAAACACTAAATATTTAGTGCCAAGCTTCGAAAGTATGTCCAATACTAGTTGTTCATTTTTCTTTTCAATACCACACTACTTTAGCTGAAGAACAAGAGCTTTGAACTTGGAGAAATGGACTTGTAAGGAATTGAAGTTACTTGGACTCAGTGAGATAAGCTCATTCTCCAATTGATGTCCCCTCATTTCATCTATCTTTCCAAATAAAGTTTGGGTATTATCCCATACTTCATTTGGTGATGTCAATCCATCTAGATGGAAAATAAGGTCTCTGGAAATACTAAGACACAAGAGACCATAATCCTCATCCCTCCTATTATGCCACTTGATATTCTAGGTTAATGCATTAGGCTTAGCCTCAGTTTCCATGGTCACTTTGTAGAGGCCCTTTCTCCTCATCAAAATCTCCATCTGTGCCTTCATTCAAAGTAGTTGAATGGAGTCAAGATGATATGGTGAGATTGATCCATTTCTTTAGGAACTGCGCCCTGAGTGGAATGAATGTGCTCCCTGGGAGAGTGATGATCAATCCTGTAATATAACTAAGAGAGGACAACAATTTATCTAAAGAGACTATGATACCATTTGGAAATTAAGCCCAGTCTTAGTACAATTGAACTCACAAAAAATTCTAGAAGACATGTAAAGATCCACTCAAAATTGGAGACTGAAATTGGTGCATAACATTAACTTCCTTTGAATAAGTTTACATCAGCAAACCTTATAAAATAATAGGCTTTCCAAATATATAATTACATCATATATTCGAATGCCTGTGGAGGCAAGTTGAATTCTCACAATACCAAGCTTACTAAAAGTAAAAAATCCCCCTAGGTGAATAAAACACTTTCCAAATTAGTCTAGGAAGGTCACAAATTGGATGAATGATGTACGTCAGCTGATAAGTTATGGAAATTCAATATATTCGTGCTTTCAAGAGAGAAAAATAAGGAGGGTGAGTTGCCATGTCACTAGCTTTCACCCTTTTTACCTTAAATCTATTGAAAAGAAGTCTAACTTTGGATAAGGCAGGAAGGCACACTTACTAAAATGGGAAGTTTGTATAGTTGGTAGGATCTTATCTAGAATCTGTGAAGGGCGCTCTTGGATGTAGTTATGGTAATTTTTGACCAAGTTGTGCAAGTGGATGCCAATTTGCTAGTCTAGAACTTAGGAAATTAACCATAAATATTAATAAATGTATCTTAAGTATGGGAATGAGTTTTTGATTATTATAATAGGAAGTAGAACAATTTTGGAGATTATAGATATTCATGGGGGAGTATGGCACAATTTGGGATAACAACTTTGAACCTATGAGATAGCACATGAATAAAGTGTTTGTATACTTTATGGTAATAAAAATGCATTTTTTCCATAGAAAAAAAGAAGAAGCTAAGTGGTGACAGAATGGTTGAAATTTTAGGTGATCAAAGTAAGGTTAGGGTTTCAAACACCATTAAGTGAGAATTTAAAATTGACCTAAGTGGGTTAACATAAAACATAAATATTTTTTTATTTTTATATTTATATTTATAAGCTAAGTGGTAGTGGAATAGACACTAGATATTAATTTTGCTTTGGAAGAGTTCTCTCAATGTGACCCTAAAAACCTAGCTTGATGTCTTACTTCCCTCTGTATTTCCATCCCTCTTAGGCATGGATATATCTAGGTTGTTCTCCCCTTCCTCTCCCCCTTCTAATGTGGCTAGTTTTTAGGCAATGGTGGCATACATTCATAATATTTCCAAATTGCCTCACACCCCTTCTAGTTTTGTCAAGTGCTCTCTTGATATCAGAGGTCCAACTCTCCTTTACAATGTCTAGGAATAAAGCTCTTTCTTTGGATAAGCACGGACTCTGGATAAGATGTGGAAGCCATTAATTCAAGTAAACTTGTTTTATTATTTTTTTGGGAGATGTTATTTTTCCTTCCTCTTTAAAAAAAAGACACATACTTAATTTTCAGAAGTGGTCCTTATTTTAAGGTATATAGTGGAGTGCATATGAAAAGATGAACCTTAGAAATTAAACTTGAATTAATTATGCCTTTATATATACATATATGGGTATGGATTTACCACATATCTCTACATTGTAGGAGTGATAAGGATCTTTCTCTAATTGGGAATTTGATGGGTTACTATATAAAAAATTATGAACCCAAATCTGGAATGTTTTCTTGTGCCAATATTTGCGTTGAATAAATGATTTCTAGAATTCATAATATTTCCCTTGATGCTTGGGAACATACCTAGAAACTTGATTATGAACATTTAACTTTCAAATGCAAGGTATATCAATCATATTGACATTTTCCAAAAGGATATAAGAATATAGTTCCTTAGCAACCAATAGTGGAAAAATAGGGTAATTGGTATCAAGTTAAAAAGTGCACAAAAGTGATGCACCTTCAATGCAACCTATTATTTAAGAAATCAACCCTATCCCTAGAGCTTCATATCTATAGTTGTTTCCTTCAAACCTATAATAGAGAATAATGTGAAATCAATTTGCATTTTAGGTGGAATTTTCACTAGGAAAAAGGGTAAGTAGCAACATGGAGACGAGATAGAGAAATCAAAATATTAGAGGCTATCTTTGAAGAAACGTGGAAGGAATAAAATGAAGTACAAAAGAAAGGAAATATGAATTAAATTAAATAATTTGGGGTTGCATAACTCTATTTAAAAATCATTCAAATATGGAGTTAAACCACATCCAACCAAAATCCAAGGAATTCATAAGCTAGAGGTTCTTCTTATCAGTGGCTCTAAACCCCATATAGGTAAATGCAGATTTTTCTCTACTAGAATTGTAGAGGATTAATTGATTTTATTAAAACATAATCTTTGAAGGATCTTGTTAAATTGTAAAATCCTTTCATCCTCCTCGTCTAGGAGACTAAAATAAAGAAAAATAAGTAATGGAAGCTTGTTCGAAGTGTTGGAAGTAGTATTCAGATTTTGTTTCCAGTGCTCAAGGAGCATCTAATGGTTTGTGTAAATCATGGGATACAACCATTTTTAGGCACTTAATCACCTTTAAACTTATTATTAGATTTTAGTTATTTTGGAAAATAAGAAAACACGTGGTCATATCAAAATCTTAATGTGTACGCCCTCATGCAATATGGGGAACAATCAACTTGTGAAAATATCTAATAGTTATGAAAGAACAGAGAATGGATCAAAACATCATTTTAGTGGGAGATTTTAAAGTTAGAATTTCACAAAAAAATAAAAGAGTTGGATCTATAATGAGGCATCAATTTAGTAAAAAAATGGATTACTTGTTTATATGATAGGATCTCATTGACATTGCCCCTAAAAAGGGGAAATGCATGTGTTTAAATTGTATAATTGGTCCTGTACATATTAATACTTGCTTGGATTGCTTTCTACAACAATTTTCTACCTAAGAACTTCTCCATGTATTCCTATACTACCCCCTCAGGTGTGTTACATCACAAACACATTTTTCTTGTCTTTAAACCCTTGGAAGATCTCAAGTTCATTCCTTATGCTTCAATACCATTTTCCTTTAGGAGAAAGAGGCCATCGATATCATTAAAAAAGAATGGGAATAAAAAAATACAAGGATCTCCCTATGTTTTGGAAACAAATCTTAGAATGGTTAAATATGAATTGAAGGCATGGAAAAAAGCATCATATCATTTACCTTGTAAGTAAACAAATTCCAAGATCAATTCATAAGACTACAATGCAATACGGAGGACAACGAAATCTCTCTTAATAACATTGTAGAAGTGAGAGAGGTTAGTAATAAATATCATTAGGATTCATAATGGAAAAATAACATTGTTTCTTGAAGTAAAAAAATTCTTTGGATTTAGTATCGAGATAAAAACACCACTTTATTTCATAAGCAAGCTAATGGAAAGTAGCTTAAGAATAATGCTAAAGAAATAGTCAAAGAAGACGGGGATAAATTGGTAGTTTTTGAAGCTATACAAGAGCAGGCATATTTTCATTACAAGAATATTTACATAAATGAAGAAGATATGGGTTTGATTTCTATTGAGTAAATGTTGTAGGATAAATGAAGAAAACAATCCCATGGGATTACAAAGGAGTCGTCAGAGTAGGAAGTGACATAAACTATTTGAGGCTTGGAATCAAATAATGTGTTGGTACTTGATGGGTTATCTATACACCTTTTTAGAGTTTGATGGTATATCATTAAATATGATCTTTGTCTAATGTTAAACTAGGACAAGCGGCAAACCAAAAGTAGGAGATGCAACAAACTCTTCCTTTATTACTTTGGTTCCAAAATATTACAAGCCTATGTCATTTTCTAGGTCCAAGCCTATATTTCTCTATAAATTAGCATATAAAAGTCTGACAAAGATCTTGGCTAACATAATTAAAATTATCCTTCCTAGGTTAATGAAAAAAAAACTGGGGAAGTTTCATAGAGAAAAAGCAAATCATTGACAATATTATTCTTTTCCAAGAACTAGTGCATTCCATCCAAAAAAATAGGAGAAATATGTATGATTATTAAAATGGATTTAGATAATTCCTATGATAGGATTCACCACTCTTATTTTTTGTCAAGATTTGAAATGGTTGAGAATTTAATAATATGGATAAGTGAATGGATTGACATCCCTTGGATTTCCCCACTTGTCAATGGTAGGCCTACAATATTCTTCCAGTATCCAAGGGGATTGAGACAAGGGTGTCCTCTTTCTCCTCTTTTCCTATATCATTATGGTGAGATCCTTATCAGGAGATTAGATATCGAAAGTATGGATGGAAAGATTGAAGTAATAGTCAATGCTAAAGGGGTCAATCCCATCAATCAATCTCATTTTGTAGATGATACTTTTTTATGATGGGATCCTCCACTATAATAGGTGAAATAATAAATAAAATATTGGATAGCTTCATGAATGCCTCTAGTGGGAAAATCAATAATGATCAGAGCCATATTTATGGATGGAACACTCCTCCAATATTAATGTAAGAATTACTAGAATTATGGATTTTTTTGCATAAATAATTAGAAATCCTTCAAATATTTGGGTGTTCCCATCACCTTGAGGGATCACAAGTTAGTTTATTGGATTCATATTGGGAAAAAAATTAAGTACAAGATGTAGCATTCGGGGGGGGGGTGTCATTGGCTAACCCAATTGGTGGGGTTATTTTAATTAATTATGTCCTTCACATTTCCCATTATTTCAAGGATATACTTAGTTGGAACCTACTGTCATTATGAACCAGATTAGGAAATAAATTAGAGAATTTCTATGGCAAGGGGGAAGTCCAATAGAAACAAATACCACCAGGTAAAATGGGAAATTGTAGGAGCATTGGTGAAAAATGGTGGCCTAGGAAAAAACAATACAAAGTTAATGAAGCTTTCTTTAGGAACAAAAATTATCTAGAGGCTCATATCCAATGGAAAAGAATGGTGGAAATACGTTTTTCATAAAAATACCTTAGATTCGTTAGAAGATCATGACTAGACTATCTAAATCCAACATATAAAGGATCTTCAATTTGGTACCTTTGTAAAGAATTGACAACCTTAATTGATATCATTTGGAAATGGGAATATTGAATTATGGGCATAAATCTATTTTCCATACTAGTTCTATCCAATGTCAAAAAATAATTAATCAATAGTGGAATAAACACCCTATATGACTTATCAATTTGAGATACATTTGGAAAGTGAATAGGTTGGAAGTATCATAATTTTCCTTGGGAATTATTTACTCAAACTCATGATATTTTCTCCCTACTTCAAGGAGATAGAAGAGGTTGGGGACCAAATGGCAGAATATACATAATAAAAGATGGACATCAAATGCAACTAAAAAGGATACATATGCCACCTATATCATCAATATGGAAACACATTTGGGAAACCTAATGGAATTCCTAAGATCAATATTATTTGCTAGGTTCTTATACATGGTGTGCAACACCCCATTTTCACCCCATAATGTAATCACTCACTCACACACACACACACACACACACACACACACACACATAAAGGCTAAAGGATAGAATCCATAAACGATGGTTAAGGGTGACCAAGACACTATAAAGGTGTACATTTTTAATATTAATATAGATCTATGATGGTTGTAGAGGAAGAATAATGAAGAATATATTTGTGGAAAAGATTCCACAAGTAGGGAAGTGATAGTGGACTAAGGGAAATGGACCTAGTGAGATTTAGCTTTTTTCCTTATCCTTAGAAATTTAATCTAAGTTCCTAAACCATGATTAAGAAGATGGGGGAAATGGTCCCATGTGGAATAGCCACATGCAAATTTAAAGCATGCGTATAAAAGTGAGAATTTAGGTTTGTGAGAGGGTCATTCCTTCATTATTGGAAATCATTCATTCCATTTATCTTTATTCTAGCCATCACCTTGGACTGTCAAAGACCAGTACCTGAGAGGTGTTTTCATTCCATTAACCTCGTGAAGGATGGGGCTAAGGGTGTGTGCCCTTGTGAGAGGAACTTGGATTGTAGCTTGTACCCCGGAGTCACAATTCTGAGACTTTTTGTTCGATCTATGCTAGAGCTCTTGAAGGAGGCTAGAGGTTTCCCGAGGGACTATTAGATCATAGAATGGGGCGTGTTCCTGGTGTTGTGCAAGTGTTGGGTGTTATAATGTCTAAATTAATTCACCTATTCTTTAATTATCAACCGGGGTTGGTAAGCTTAGAGTTGACACAAAATATATGCGAAGGTAAAGAATGTCGTGTAAATATTTTAACAAACAAAAGATTGAAAGATCTTTCAAAATGAAAGATTGAGTCAAACTTCCTAAAAATGCAATGAAGGTAACTAAACTGAGATAAAAGATTAACTAAACAAATAGTCTATTTTATAACTTTGGACTGAAAAAGATATAATTATCAACTTAATTATTCAAAAGGAAAACTGAAGTGCAAGGAAGACTTAACTTATAAGCAAGTAGAAAACTTAATAAAGAAAACTTAAATAAAAGAAGCAAGTAGAAAACTTAATAAAGAAATATCTTTATTAAGACAACCTAAAAACATACTAAGGAAAACACTAAATCTTGCATGCAAACAAATAAATCAATTCAAAAGGAATAGACACAAAACCATATAACCATAAGACAAAATTAAGAATAACTTAAACTACATTCAAAGTAAAAGAGATAAAGAAAATGATAAAACTTTAAATAAAGAATTTAAAACAATTAAACTTTAACTTAAATGTTTAACAAAATCTATTATTTAACTATTACAGTCAAATCATAACTCAAACATCAACAAAATAGAGCTGAAAACAATCTTAAAACACATAAAAACACTAAAAATAGAACTAAAGACTGAATGACATACTGAACTGTGGGTCTAAAAGGGGTGGCTGAATAACAGACTGAACATGCTGTCCGAATGACAGGATGCACAGTAAAAAGGGTAAAAACTAACCTAAATGAACTAATCTTCAGCTGAAGCCATGCATATGTAATTCTGATACATTAAATCAATAAATAAACCTATGTAACAATAAATTAACCCTAAACTAACTCCTAAACAAAAGGAATCATTTGCATATTAAACTAATAAATGAACTAAAAATTAACTTGCATAAATTCAAAACGGGAAAGGAAATAACAAAATTGAATCTATTCTAAATTCATGAAAACAACTTATTCTATATTCTTGAAAACAAAGACTGAAAGTAATGCTGGAAATGAACATAACTAGAAACAAAATGACTATAAGAAAACAACTGAAGACAAGCTATGCACGCATCTAACTTATTAATTTTTGAAATAAAACTAAGTTAATGTATTGCAGAAAACAAACAAGACAACATTTACTATAATCTAATGGAAATGAATCAGAAATTAAACTAGACTAGCTAAAATAGAAAAGAATCTAAGTTAAACAAAGAAAATGAACCTCTAGTTGATGAGGGGCCCTCTCAGCAATCAGGGGTGATGCCTGGCTAACTTCTACTTAAACGCAATCTTCAACAACAATGCATACAGCTCTTTATTCAGATGGTGGAACAGAAATACAAAGTTCAAGAGTAAATCACAGCAAGAACTCTTCTCTTAACTCTGCTAATTAACTAGTTTTCTAGCTAACTGAGCTCTCTCATAGAGGCTGCTTTATATAATGATTTACAGGGATGAGCAATTCGACCCTTCAGTGGTCAACTGATCTCTAAATTTAGTCGGCTATAATGGAGTTTAACTGATCATAGGCCAACACATAAACATTTTCTTCTTCAACGCAAGTCTAGATATTTTCATTGGACAGCATACGCACAAGTTCCTTCTCCAACGCAAATGATCTGTAGAGGTGGCGCACGAATCCTTCTTCAGCGTGAACATGGAATGGTGGTGAGCCAAGGCAGCGTACACGGTAGGTTTTCTAGAACGTAGGTTGTTCTATTCTTTAAACGAGCAGACTGGTGTTAGTTTGGAATCAAGTAGAGGAGGCCACGAGCGATCCTTCTAGGGCGTGAGTTGAATGCCATAGCCCAGCGCATGGATGATTGTCATGGTGGCAAGTGAAGGAGAACGCAGGCTAGAAAATAGTCTAGAACACAGCTCCATTACCAGATGTGTGGGTGACCAGATCGTTGGCAGTTGGTTCACGTTTTAAATGGCCGGAATTAATTCTCAGCAATGCGCAGTCTGATGGGCGATATGGACGAAGTGTTGAATGGAAGGCTGGGACGTGAGTTGGATATGATGGGCATCGATCTAGGGCGAACGGGGTGTCTATCTACTAGCGTGCTTTAGGACTGGAGTGTACAGCAACAAATTTCGACATCTGGAAAACCGCCAGCGATTTTCATGGAACGGGATGAATGACGAGCTGGACGTCGATCTGGTCATGCTGTGCTAAAAGTAGGATGAATGCATTTTGCATAATAACTTGGCCTAAAAAGATTATAAAACCTGCAAAAAATTATACAAACTAATTAGTACATCAAATATGCTTTAATAATGTTATTTTTAATTGATTAAACCATAAAAATGATAATAATAAAATAATTTTATAAAAACCTTAAAAACACTCATACCTGAAGTTGAATAATAATCTGTGTGACATAAAACATACAAAAGATGATGAAATATGTATTGAAATGAATAATATATCTGCCAAAAATGATAACAAATCGAGGATCAACAACAAGTTGATGGGGAGGAGAATTGAAGATTGGGACAGCTGTGGAGTGGGTTTATGCACCAGGGGGTTGCATGAGAGTTTGAGTTATGTAAAGGTATTGGGGAAAATATTTTCCCTTATGGATTGGCAGCCCCAGCTCAAGGGTGGCCTCTATCAAAGAAAGATATGACTTGACAAAGAACCTAAGGCCGGGAGGAACGTCCTTCATTTGTAGCTAGTTGGAGGACAATTAAACATATTAGTTTATAACTTTGTATGAATGCCATGGATTTATATTTGTGTTTACATATTGTTTAATTTACTTATTTGTGAATGTTTAAATGTATGGAATTGATTGGCATGGTATGATTTGTTTCATGCTATAATTTCCTGTAAATTGTAATATATGCATATGTTAATTTGGGGAACCGTATTGTTCAAATTATGTTGTGTAATTGTATAAAATCCATGGAAGTTTGGAATGCTATCATTATCTAAGAATTCTAATTTAAATCCAAGTACCCCATGGTCTCCATGGCTGAAAGAGGTTGTTGGGGACATGACAAAGTGTATCAGATCCAGTGGTTGCAACACTAGTACTGCATGGCCCAAAATTGAATTCTATAACCAGAATTAGAGGTTGCACACATAGTGTTTGACAGAATGTGTGTGGAATTTTTTAGGGAAAATGGTGTGGAATCCTCCAATGGTTTAATTCAAGGATTTACCTAAACAATGGAACAATTTTTTAAATGGTTGGGATGGATTGGAGGACGTATGAAGTAAACTTTTGTAATTTCAAAGTTAGTTAGTGTAATTTGGGAGAAAAATTACAGTTTGCATGCTAATTTTTTGATGGAATGTTCCTATGAAATTTGTGGATTTAAATGTATAAAAGTATTATCAAGTTCAACATGAGAGTTGGTGATAGAAAAATTTGTAATGGATTAGTTCAAGTTTGAGAAAAGAATGGTAAAATTTGGGTAAACTCAAACTATTTCCATGGAATTATAGTTCGGGTTAGTTGGGAGGAAGTACAAAGACATGAAAAAATTACAATTAAGCATAAAATACAACTATAATTTTGTATTGCCAAGTATGAATGTTTGGGTGGACATCAGTTGAAAGAAATATGGAAAGTGTAATCTTTATTTAACCATATATATGTGTGTGTGTGTATGTATATATATGTAAGAATCACAATGGACACATGGACATGTATGATGTGGACCATCAATATAGAAATAAGTGGACACACACACAGACACACACACACACATATATATAAAATCCCGATGGGTTAGCTCAAGTGGTTGAGAGCTGTTTTTCGTAAGCAGAAGGTATCGGGGTCAAATCCTCGGGTGGCTATGCAAGGGCCTCACTCAATTTCCCCACTAGATTAGGCCCCCGTAATCAAGGTCGACGACTTACCTTGGGTACCATCCTAAAAAATGAGGGGAAGCATCTGAGGGTTTCCGAGAGATGTTCCATCTTAATATATATATTATATTTAAAAAAAAGTAATGTAAGACTCACAACGGACACATAGACATGTATGATGTGGACCATCCACATAGAAATAAGTGGATAGGTCTCAGCACCAAAAGGGGGTCGTACGCAAAGGTAGTAGCCAAGTAGGATTCGATGCCATCCAGAAGGTGTAATAATATGGAGAATTCCATATAAATCTATGACATAATATCTGGTGGGATCTTGGTATCCAGTTAACCTTAGATTCTTCGGTGAATCTATTGGAATCCAATTCGACAACATAAAAATAACCTTAGAGTGAATGACTGAGATTAATTTAGGGAATGTTAGATGGTAAGATCATTTATGTCTGCACGAAAAGATATTGGCAGTGCCCTCATACAAGGGGTATGCCATGAATGGCCTAGATAAATAAACATGTTATGTTGGGGTATATTTGGACATTCACAAAAATCAAAGAGCACGAGAGCTAAAGGAGGTTTCCTTGCTACAAATGGATAAGATGTGGTTGTGCAGGTTTGATAAGGTGATCATGATTGTTTGCGTCGATAAAGGTTATTGTGGCCTATTCTAAGGAGAGTTGCACAAACGACTGAGATGGACCCACAAGGAGATCAGATCATGACCATTTGTGCATAGTGACTGTCCATATGTGTGAAGGTCCTGAAAAACAAAGCATACAGTGACATAAATGACTTACCATTGATAATAAACTATTTACCATCAACTGAAAACCACTTACCATAAATCATAAAACCTTTTATTGATGGTCAAGAAAACCCTTTTCTTGTTGTTGAAAAAAATATTTATTGTTGAATAGAAAACCATGAAATTAAAGGGTAATATATCATCGTAGAGACTAAGACTAAATCACACATTTTACGAGTTGATTTGAATCATTGGCACAAAAGAAGGTTTCGGCTCAGATCTCATTGCGAGAAAAGGGTAATCCAATGTGATGAATGGACATAGTTAATAAAAAAGTAAATAAATGAAGCGATTTCAATTGTGGTTTCCACACTCGATTTTCAAGTATCAGAAATGAAAAATATTTTGGATCTTATGTGCCAAATTGCGTAAAATAAAAATATTTATTAAAAAAAAACAAAGATGTTTCCCTTGACCCAGCCTATAGCGACGCAGGGAAGTCGCAAGGGGGAAATACCCCTTCACCCCCATTATTATTTTTATATATTTACAATGCTTTCCTTTGAGATTAATTGCAACTACCTGAATAGTATAAAATATGGAAAATTTGAAAATTTTTGAAGGTTTGTAACTTATAGCTCATAAATCAGAATTGATTGCATGGATAAATACCCATTGGAAATATTTTTTTAGAGGAGAATAGTGTTGGTATGCCATTATTTAGAACTATATCTATAATTTTTTCAGGAAGTTGAAAGAACATAGACTCTGAGATTGATTGGACAATATAATTGTCATTATGTATAATTTCCAAAATAACCCAAACTTTGGGGGCCAACATGTTAGGATGATATAGGAGTGTTCTAGAAGTAAATTAAGCTTAGCATGATTGTATGAACATCATAAGGGTACTTTCACACTAGTGTGGGGGGACAATGGAATGATCCAAGTATGGTTCAGTTTCTTTGTGGATGACAATTTTCCAAAACCTCTTAATCCTAAGAAAATAGTTATATGGTGGTATGGTGGTAAAATTGAGTTAATAGTTATATGGTGGTAAAATTGAGTTGTATGTCTGTGGATACATCCATGATGACGCTTTCATATTTAGGTGAAGGTGAAATTGAAGAAGTAATGCATGGTAAAGGCGCATGCCATGCATTTATCATATTCAATATGTTAAAAAAGGTAGTGCAATAAGAAGCACAAGAGCTCTTGGTTGTTGAAGGTGAAGTGAGATGAATCACAATGTTGTAGTGTGCTAGAAATGTTATAAATGAGGGATAATAAGACTAAAAAATAATTATATATCTTTTGTAAGGACTGGAACATCCAGGGAAGGATGTTGTATTATTTGAATAAGCAAGCAAATTGTCATCAATAAAAAGGATGGCTTATAAGTAATTAAGGATGTTATTGCATTGTCAAAGAATGCATATAATGCATTGATTATAACCATATTATGCAATCTAAATTGCAAGGAATAAATTCAAGAGAAGAGATGTGGATCTCTTGGTTATTGTAGTTTTTTTGGTATAGTAACAAAAATACTAGAAGAGGTATGAGAAATACCAGTTTACAAAAAATGGCATTTCTATGCATAAAAGAAGGGTGTAAATCGTAAACCTTGGGATAGAGAAAGACAACCATGTAATAAAGGTTGCATAGAATGGGAGGTACAATGTGTTCACAAGAAAATGGTAATTATAAAGGCTTGGATAGTAGAGGGAATCTACCAGGATGAAGAGTGCAGGTACCACATGGATGAGATGGGTGATCCACCATAACATATAAGCTTTGTGTATGCCAGATAGTAGGATATGAAGAAACAACTTATGTGTAAATAATGTGAAGTGAATGATGAACTTCAATTCACTTGGGAGTGATATCAGGGGATTAAGGCACTCCATTGTGTAGATATTTCATGTGAGACAAATTTTGTGACATAATGGAGTTGGACAAGAAACACTACAAGGAAAAGGCCCCGTAGCTGAGGTTATAGTGAATGCTCCTCTCAAAAGATCTCAAATATCCATTTATGGCGGAGGTTCGTAGCTGAGGCACATGGTCGAAGGTGGTAGTGGATGTTTTTTATTCAGTGCATTTCTAACATAAATTCCCTGTTTTTTTTGCAACCCAAACTCACGGGGACTGCCAAAAAAACAATATCATACCACAAAAAAAACATCAATTAATTTTTTTTTGTGAAAAACACAAAAAAATTGTAAAATCGTAACGATGCATTTTGGTAAACATAACACACCGGTGCATTACGTTTCTAAGAACATGTTGTTTTATAAGCCACATCATGGTGCGTCTAATATGAATAAATACAGTGGGTTATTTTATTAAAAACATGTTTTATTTAATAAATGCCTAGATGCGTTATGAATAATAAAACACATCAGTTCATATTTGTTAAAAAGTAAAATTTAAAAAAGTTGAATTTGATTTAAAAACTTTCATGTGGTGCAGTGTAAATACAACACCCCAGTGCGTTCACCTGTCAAGCATACCAGAACAGGTTTTTATAAAAAAAATTACCGCGTCGTAAAAATTATTTTTACCCCTCCACAGAGCATTTGATCCATCTACACCGATGTCATTCATAACCCACTAGACGCCCTGCAACTGGTGTTCATTCCACTCCCCTGCTAACACATTGCTCATTGTTTTTTTTGAATTAAGTTTGATTTTTTCCAAACAGTGGGAAAAATTTTGAATTCTCCATACATGGCTAGGATTCCTCCTTGACGTGTGATTCAACAGGATAATTAATTCTCACTTGATAATTTAAATTTTTAGCGGATCATTTTTTGCAGTTAAGCCATAGTTTTTCATTTAAAAATAAAAAATAAAAACTTGCACGTTGCATTTGAGTCATTCGGTTCGCACCGGAAGCCAGTGCACTATGTAATTTCTTATAGGGTGTATCGTCAACACGATGAGATGAATGATTTTAATGCACTGTAATATTGGTACTCTACGCTTTCGTAGCGCATGACCATAACATAATTTTTCTTAAAACTAGAAACTAATAAAAGGTGCGTTCATTACACATAAGTGCACCAACCTTACGGTTCCCTTACTTATATCAAACGCATTGGCATATATGACCAAGAAAAATGAAAAACCAACTTATACGGTGCGTCTAGTCCACGTTAGTGCATTGTTTTTCGGTGCCATGACATACGCTAGGAGTACCGTGAACACATTCCCCATAAAACATAAATTAAATAAACTGCTTTGCTTTTACATCACATCAACGTACATTAAATATTGTGTTCACGTGCTATAAATGCATTGGTGCTTCTACTTCATGCCAATGCATCATTATTCGGTGATATGCCATGTTATAGGAACACCGTTGAAACATTTATTATCGATTATAAAATGAAGTAAACTGTGGTGCTTGTCAATAAAGTAAGTGCATCATTTACAGTGTGTTTACTTGTTAGGGATGCACCAATTCATACACATTAAAAATTTACTAAAACTTAAAAAATAATAATTTAATAGTGGTCCTAGTGCACTTCATCGCACTTATACTCGGTGATTTAATGTGTCATAGGCGCACTGTTGAAACAAATTTGATAACGCGCCAGTGTGTGTACTTAATAGTGCACCAACTTGATAATAAAATTATAAATTTATAGAAACATATGAACCGTGCATTGCATTAGTAGAGGGAATCGTCAACGATGCATTAAAATATAGGTGCATCATAGGCAGACATTTCAAGTTAGTCCCGATCAGTGGTTTCGACCCACTAAGGAGGACATATATTTTATCACAGGGCTCTCTACGTGAGGTGAGGACTTTCCTCTGCTCCCTGAGGTCCCATTTGGATTTGTAGCATCGACGAGAGGCTAGTATATGTTTAGATATATCTTGATCCCAACATCGTCGACCCTGCTTAGTTTCAAGTCAGCGGTGGAAAGCTCACCATTTTTTATTTTGGTAGAGAGGATGTTAGGTTCCTCTCTTTATTGATGACGACCATCGCACATATCACCAGTGATGGAAAGCGCATTAGCTACCCTCTATTATATTATGTTAATTATTTAGTGCAGGAACCTAGTTGTGTTAAGTGGTCTAATATTTTTTGTGATGGTTTTGTTATGCTCTTAGTCGATTTCGTGCGCATATTGGCGGGAGGGAAAAATTTCCTTTTGGTTTAGAGTTGTTTTGTTTAATTTTTGAGATATTTTTTGCTACCATGCCATATTTTGACCAACACCCTCCTAGGTTGATGAAAGATGTGCATATGCGCATGTGGGGGAAGATGATGCCCAAGAGGGGGCATCCTGAATTTTTGGGGAGGATCACCACGGATGTGATCAAGATGTTAAGCAACAAGGAACCACATAGATTAGACATGGTTCCATATCCATATGCCAGATTGGATTGGAGAGGGTGTCCCAACATATTATTCACTCATGACGATCCAACAAATGATAGAGGTAAATTAGCATTATGTTTGAATTAATTTAGTTGCATTTTATTCTTTTTATACTTAATGCAAATGAAATATATTTAAAATTGTTGTATTAAATTCATGTTTAATGAAATTGTCTAATTATTATTGTGTACTCTATTTTTTACAGATGTTGGGACATTTGATGATGATGTGTCGCCTCCTCTAGTTTAGGATGAGGAGGATAGAGATATAGATGCATGTCAACCCAAGGTGCCCCATTTAACCATACCTAGCCTTCGATGCAATCCAGATGAGAGGTATCGACAGGAAGTAGCAAACAGGATGGCTACGTTGTTGGCAGATCAATGGGTTCAACCTATACGGGTGAGGTACATTATGAGGTACTCTCGCTATGCAAATTTATGGAGGATTCTTCCTCATGCTATGAGTAGCTTGATGCAACACATTGTTGGTGATTGCGATATTTTAGATGGGCGTATCCATGATAGTAGTTCATTTTCATATGAGGGTGAATATCCTTCGCATGCTAGTATACCTCCTTCTCCATTAGTTGATTTGACTAGTGGCATAGACTCCAAATTTACTACACCTCCTCCTCCTCCACCTTCTACATCTCATCCACCTCCTCCTCCACCATGTCCTTCTCCTACACCTCCTTCGTCATCTATTCCTCTACTCCTACTTGACCTTCCTCCCCATCCTACTTCATCATCTCCTCTACTCCTGCTCGACCAATGCTTCGATCCTACTCATCGGGCTGACCATCCACCAGTACCTGCTTCATTCGTTTATATTTTAGAGATGCTCATAGGGGGTTGTACACTTTGTATTGATGGATTTATCCCTCCTGCTCTCATATTTCTTTTACTTTTTGGTATAGGTACGGGATGCCTTTGTATCTATTGGGGAGGTTTCAATGCCTCTTACTCTGTTGGAAAATGTGTCGATACTTCCTCTGGCTCTATTGGTGGAGTTGATGATGCATCTAGCTTTGGTCAGAGAGATATCGATGATGCATTTATCTCTAGCCGGAGAGATTCTGATGATGCATCTACTAGCGGAGGTGGATCAGATATGTCATAGTAGTTATTGGATTGGAGATATATTACATTTTTCATATTGTATCATGACTTTGATGTTATATATGTTCATATATATATATACTGCATTTGTCATGTTTATTTTGATGTTTATCTATATGTTGATGGTAATGTGTTTATGTTTGTTAAATGGTGAAAATGATCATGATGATGGCATGTTTATGTTTATGTGGTGAAAGAGATGATCATGTAACGTTTATGTTTACGTGTAGTATTAGTTATGTGTGTTAGATGCTGTTTAAATATTTTATATGTATGTTACCTGAATATGTGACGTAATGTTTATGATGGCATGCTCATTCTTATTTTTTATTTTATGTTAATGATGGTATGATGGTTTTATTTTTATTTATGTTAGATGTTGACAATGATAATAATGGTATGTTTAGGTTTATGTAGTGAAAATGATGATGATGTAGGTACATTTTTGTTAAAACTTGTGGTTATGTTTATGTTAGTATGATGATGTTTGTATTTTTGTTTATGATGGTATGATCATGATCATGTTTATGTTTGTTAGGTGTTGAAAATGATGATGATCGTATGCTTATGTAAAATAACTTTGTACTATTCAAAATCATGTGGGTCTTTAAATCACTAAGTATTAATTTAGTCGTCAAAAACATCACAATTTGCATTGTAAATTATGATATAAAACAAGTTGTTGTATGACTTAACAAGTTTTCAAAGCATTATACCTTTGCAAAGAAAATTATTGGGCTTTTAATTTTGGTCAATATTTTAGCATTCTTTCGACCATTTTTCATATGAAACAATTTAAACCTAAATTTTGTAGACAATTTGAAATATGGTTTCATATATAGGTTGATATATTGGTTAGAAAATAAGTTTGTAATTATGGTTGGTTGTCAAGTCATCGTAAATATGAAAATATGGATTGCAGTAATGGTAATTGAAAATGTTGAAAATTAATGTTTCATTAATTAACTTAATATATGTTAAATTTTTTATTTTTACATAAAAAAAATCATTGAATTAAATATTATTATAAATTTGGTATTGATCATGGATGAAGTTACAGAAACTCCATGATTTATGATTATTGTATAATTTATCACAGTATCATGTTTATAATTTTTAGTAGTATGTTTATGTAATAATTTGTTTTTATATATGGTGTTCATATTGTTCTTATAAAATTTCTATGGATATTATAATTTATTGTAATTTTATTAATATTGTTGTAATATTTGTCATAATATTATACCTATTTAATAATATATTTATTTTGTTGCAACTTTATGTTGAGCATTTCAAAATAATATATAATGATTTTTAATAAGGACATTTGATATTCATCATATAATGATGTGTATAACATAATTATCGAATGATAAGCATAAATGAATCATGTTTTATAAGTCTAACCAAACATTATAACAAAAGGTCAAGTATTACCATGTAATATTATTATAATATATGAAAATGAACATCACAAAGAAAATGTAAATACGAACATCAATATGACATATCGATGTATCATTCAACATTTGTTTTTACAATAACTCACTTTACAATGATAAATATCAATGCTCTAATAGGAACAAAGACAACTACTTAATTAAAAGAGCAACACTTTCTCTCATATGTAAACTCAAAAGTTGCATTTACAAAACTTATTATTAATAATCATGATGATCTTCGCTATATAATATAACATTAGTCCACATTCAATTAACACATTTTATACCCTCTAAAAATGAGGTTTAAAGATAGCTAGTGTTCAAAGAATTGCAATTATTTCCAACATTGATAGTTATGTATTTTTCCATTAAATGTGATTGGAGAATATGACAAAGGAGAGTCGGATCACATTCCCAATACCAAATGAATAACCCAATCAACAATAAAACTTGAAATACACACACACACATATATATATATGAATATGCATATTCCAAATACAGGATTTAAAATAATATATTGTTTGTTTTTTTTACTTTATTATATCATATAAATATTAAAGGATATACATATTTTATTAATCTTGCCATAAGTTTTTCTTCATTAACAATATATACATGTCTAAGTATATAAAATATAAAATAGAAGTGTCTAAGTATAATATAATCATTAAATTGACCTTGTTATTGAAATGAGTAGATGATATTACAACAAAAATAAATGTGATTAACATCAATGACAATTTGTACTCTAATTTGTTGATTCTAATCCAATTGTAACAATACAATAAATTAAATGATAAAACCCACATTGAAATTATGAACTAAATGAAAAGCTACAAATATCATCTCTAACTATGGAGAATGGCATACAATCACAAATTACTTCATAGACATAAACCATATTCCGCACCATATTGGTGTTAACCAACTAGAATTGTTTAAACATTGCATCCAACAATCAACTTTCCATTTCCACCATCATAACATGAAAAATGAACGATTTAGGCAATCAAATATAACAGTAACAACATGATATCTCAATATGTAAATGATGAAATAAAACATGTACATATCATTCTCCATTTCCATCACCCTCATTATCTTTCTCAGTTGGCATGATAACATTGTTGTTCTAAAAAACATGTTTAGATCTAGGCTCGTGTATTAATATGAACCACTAAACTCTATCCAACACATATGGGTAAAAGAACACTTGGTTGTAGATTTTTGGGAAAACATAAGGCTTCTTACTTTCATCCCACATATTTCTAGAGTTGATACGTATCAACCCACTATCATGTTATTCCTTTACATTATTCCCGTCGAATGTGTCCCACCATTTGTGCCTAAAGATAACACATTGGAAAGATGATAAGACCACTTGAATGATCTCTTGTATATTTCCAACATAACCCAACATCCCTCCTATAAGGTTTCGATCTTAGTGGCTAGCACAACTAGATTGGTCGAACTCGACTTCCACTCTAGAGTCTTGTGTAACATGGCCACCATCAGCATAATTGGTGCAAAAATGACTTCCATAACCCACATAGATGGGAACTAATGCACCTGTAAGAAAATTTTAAAATGATGGTGCCATATGTCTAATAACCGAAGCACTAATATATTAAATATAGATTTTATAATTCAAAGTTGCATTATAAAGTTAGAAATGTACATAAATATTTCTTTACCAAGTTGTTACACCCAATCCCAATGTTTAGAGCCTCCTCCTCCTCAGGAGGGTATCAACCAAATGCACCATATTTCTCTCTGACTTGGTATGAAACCTAACTGTTGGGATAGATCATTGACATATTTTCTTTTAAATGATCTAGACTCAAGACATGCTCCTACCTTGCAACCGCTTGAAATATTTTGTGTTAATGTCCCATTTCCTCCTCTTCTCTTCATACAATGCGACCCACAACTGTGTTGCCTCCGCATTGTAAAGAATGAATTTATTGATTGCATCAATTTCTGAATTCGTTGTTGTATTCATGGATGTTAGAATATTGTGAACATATGAAATAATATCATAACACAATATAAAATATGAAAAGAATTACTAGTCTATCCTTCTATCTACCAAGCAACATAAAGCATGAAATAAAATTGGAGAAAAGAGAACAACAAGAGAACATCGATATACGTGGTTCACCCAATATGGGCTACGTCCACGGGAAGGGTTGCATCTTCCATTATTCTGAAAAATAGATCTCTAAGATTCATTAGAGGAATTTTGAGGTCTAAAATGGGCCTCATAAGGAAAATAATAAAATAATAGTTAAAATAATAAAATAATATTTTGGAAAAAAAAAGAAAAAAATACTTTTTGTGTTCGTATTTTTGACATATCTTCCGGTGTTTTTACTCAAATTTAGATCAGGAGAGCTCGTTGGATGTGGAATTGGATTCCACATCCAACAAGTACCCACACTGCATACGTTTGTTGGACCCCACTACCCCAAAAACAAGAAATACCTGAAAAAATGTGATGATGACATCATCATCACGTTTTTTCAGGTATTTCTTGTTTTTGGGGTAGAGAGGTCTATCAAAAGTATGCAGTGTGGGTACTCGTTGGACGTGGAATCAAATTCTGCATCCAATGAGCTCTCCCGATCTAAATTTGAGTAAAACAATAGGGAGACATGTCGAAAATACGAACAAAAAAAGTTTTATGACAAATATGTCAATTCAACCATTATGGTTGACTTATTTTATTGGAATTCTATTGGTTCTTGAATTCCAACTCACAAGAACTTATTGTTGGTGTGTCTTCTTATAAAGCCCATTTTAGACCCCAAATTTCTTCTAATGACACGACATCCTCACATGTGCATCACATCAATCTCCATAACCCAATCATGTGTGTACAAATGACATACACAACATGTGATGTGTGATGAAATACAATAAACACATACCCAAAATGGTCTCCTTCGCCTCTCTTATATACCAAATGATTTGGATTACAATACATCTCATAATACATGTGGGATAAATGAATTTCCACATCTTTATATAGAGAATGATTACAAAGGATATAATTACAATGATGCATGTGGGATAGCTCTATTTTATAATATAGAGTTATTTTATGCCTTTAAATTATATTTTACCAATATATCACATAAGTCATCATTACATATTCTAACACTCCCCCTTAATGATGATTGGGAGAAATAATACAAATGGAAGAAAGGTGGAAACACACCAGCATCCCCCTTGATGACAACTTTCAGAATGTTCCATACAATGCGAATAAAAAACACACTTCGCCTCATGGACTTGATGAAGACAACATTCACTTCTCATGAAACTGGATCTGAACCAAGTTGTATGATGAACGGTTGCATAACACAACAGTGTATGGCCAATATAACGAAACATGTGGATGCAAAATCATGACAACCTGTAACTCAAGTGATAGCTGAAATAAATCTGCAATAGACTGTATGACGAAGACAAGAACCATGGATCTAGACATCGAAACAGTATTCAGAGAGCTCTTACTGGAGATTACATTGCGAATACAAGACCTGAACCGTCTTTTCATCGAAACATTAACCAAATAGACAGTCTTCACAACATAGCTGGAAGATGCGTGAACAGGAGAATATGGATGCCCATCATACAACATTACTAGAATATTGTGATATAATATGATAAAATTCAACATGACATTCCTTCTTAATATCAACCATCTTTGTTGCAGTCAAGGATAAGTTGAAAAAAAGGAACAATGTTGAAAAACCAGAGATCCGCAACCATCATATGCTTAAACAAGGAAGTAATAGCATAAGGAAACTATCCCACAACATAGATAACTAATCTGCACAAAATAACTTCCAAGAGTAAAGCGTATAATAAACATGACAAGCCCAAAACACAAGAGATGATGAAATGACATTTCTCAAGAACATATAAATAATAGGAATTTCTTCTATGCAAGACCATATAAATTTTGAGCAAAAGATTATCAAGAAAAAAGACATGATGTGATATAATAAATACAGGAGCATAAAGATGAGTGAGCATAATAGATACCAATATAGAATAATGAGCCAAGATATCACTTAAATATATGAAAACATATAGTCATCAAGCAACTAATCTTAAGAACATGTTCATTTCTTGTTAACACCATGTTAATATGCAAGAGATGAATGCCCTAAAAATTTCAATCCTTCCATATAGGAACGTTAGAGACAAGAAACACATGTCAATGCTTCCATATAGGAACGTTAGAGATAGGTAGGAACAAGACAACCTCTGCAATCATAAGAATATAAATATCAATTCAACAAGAACAAGGTGCTCATGACAAAGATTTCAAGATTATAAGATTGTTCAAAGCCATATAAACATTGAGTAAAAGATGATCGAAATAAACATGACATTATATATATGAAAATAGATCAAAATGTTTAACATGATCAACATATAGCAAATTATGTTCAACCCATGATATCACATCGATTCAAAAAATTGATTTTTCTCAAGAAATCAATTAGCAAGAGCATATAATGAGCATAAAGAGATTGCTTATAAAAACTATGAAATTTTTTTTACACAAAGGTTAGAAATAACATATAAATAAAGAAAATAATTATCACAAGATAACACATATAGAATCATCATTATCATTATTAGAAGAATGAGACCATGTTAGAATATTGAGCAAAAAAAATTGATCAAATAAAACAATGATATCACTTATAGATATGAAAATATAGTCATTAAACAACTAAGTCCTAAGCATAGGTTTAATTCTTGATGTCACCATTACCATACTAGAGATCCATGCCCCTGAAAATGTCAAAACATCTTCCACACAAAGAAGGTTATAGACATAAGAAAGAATAAGACAACCTCTGTAAACATGATGAATAAGAACATAAACCCTGATGCAAAGAGATCAAGAAGCTCATGACAATAATTTCAAGATAAAATATGAATAAAAAATAAATTTTCTCACCAAAAAGTCCAACAGCTGCTAAAAGACATATCTGTCACTCTGCAACAGAAAACCGAAAGCAGAAAAAACGAAAAAAAATTAAAATGACCATAACTTGATCAATATTTTTTGAAATTTTGTATATAACCTATTTGTGGAATTGGAGAAGCCATCCTGCATGCACTAACGTAAACATAACATAAATATGGGCACTCAATCAAACGATATTCACTCTGCAATATTTTCGTACATGTGGAAAATTTCTGGAAAAAAATTAATTTTAAATCAACGATATCTTCGCTTTCCGAACAAAAAATCAGGCAATTGTTTTTTGAAGTTGAGTATTTTTGCGAGATGAAATCACATATGCAATTTATTTCTTAAAAAGCTACACAGAAAGTGTTAAAAAAAAGATCTAAAATTCACCGCCCAATTTTACATTAAAAGAAAAAAATTCAAATATGTAGAATAAAGCCCAGATCTAAAAAAATACCACATGGGTATTATATATCGGGAAAAAAAACCACAAAAATGAAAAGCCCAAGTAAAATCATGAACATATGTTGCTTGAAAATAAAAAATAAAAAAAAATTACCAAAGAAGGTAGAGCATAACAACCTACTCTGATACCATGTTAGAATATTATGAACATATGAAATAATATCATAAGACAATAAAAAATATGAAAAGAATTACTAGTCTATCCTTCTATCTACCAAGCAACATAAAGAATGAAATAAAATTGGAGAAAAGAGAACAACAAGAGAACACTGATATACGTGGTTCACCCAATATGGGATACACCCACGGGGAGGGTTGCATCTTCCATTATTATCAAAATAAATCTCTAAGATTACATGGCATCCTCACATATGCATTACATCAAGGTCCATCACCCAATCATGTCACATTCATGTGTGTACAAATGACATACACAACATGTGATGTGTGATGAACTACAATCAACACATACCCAAAAGGGTCTCCTTCACCTTTCTTATATACCAAGAGATTTGGATTATAATACATCCCATAACACATGTGGGAGAAATGAATTTCCACCTCTTTATATAGAGAATGGTTACAAATGATATAATTACAATGATGCATGTGGGATAACTCTATTTTATAATATTAGAGTTATTTTATGCCTTTAGATGATATTTTACCAATATACCACATAAGTCATCATTACATAGTCTAACAATGGAAATGAAATCACATTCAGTATGTATGGGATCAAATATAGATTTTGAATTTTGTTGTGAATAATTACTATGTGGAAATTTGAAGATCGAAAGATAAGTGACTTATTATTTAGCATGCGTATTTTCTATTCGTTTCTAGTACCTCCCCTTCTCTTTTGTCCTCATCACATTCATCATCCCAAATTATTGCGCTTTGTGTGTGGTTTATTTTCTTGATGTACTCACTGGCATAATAGAACGACTCATATGCTATGTACCCCTCTATCATAGACCCCTCGGGCTTCTGCCTTTGTCAAACAAATCCCTTCACTTTTTTCATGAACCTATCCAAGAAGAACATCCAGTGACACAATACCACTTCAACTAATTCAACCTCATTAATTAGGTGAATTAGAAGATGAACATGCAAGTCCGTGAAACTCGACGACAGTTCCTTCTCAAACATACAAACAATAGCAGCTATCTCTTGACGCCACCATGGAATTCTAGCGATTTAAATATCCTTTGATATGATGCACCATACAGATGCACATAGTTTAGATATGGCATGCTAAAGGTCATTGGGAAAGTCATTATTCACACACCCACGCACGAACAACAGATAATGACACTACAAAGTAAACAAAAAAAGTTAATTACGTTTTAATTTGTGTGGTAAAAAATATAAATAAAAAGTAAAAACATTTTTTTGACATTATACATACCCTTAGAAGGTTGAGATGGTCACATGATTTCAAACCTCACAAATATTCATGTGTAGTGAAGCAGTGTTGTAGATCAGACCCATATAAACAAGGATCCTTCACATCCACTATAACTTCTCTTTCCATATTAAGATCTTCTTTATTCAAAATCCATGAGACATTGCCTTTTTTAAATGAAGAAGAGGGGGCATCCTCTCCTCTATTTGCTTGTCTTGGTCAATGCTTCTTTGAGGAAATAAGATCTCTCCTGAAAGACAACTTGTCATTTTTTATGGATTATATGTGAGTCCAAAAAGAACATGAAACATGTTTAAATATATGCATGGGATATAGTAAGTGGGAAATCTTAATATTCTCCCAATATGGGAGCTCATAAAATATTGATTTCCTTTTCATCCCTTCGGACATTTTTCTCAACATAGGTGTGGAAGAATTCAGGATCATCAATTATAGTTGCACATTTGAATCAAACATATGTGTGTATTTCTTCTCCTTCTCTCTGTAATATGCCCTAATCCAATCATTCGGTGTCATTATTTCATGCATTTGGGCTTACCATTGAACATATATCTTGCTCTTCTATAAGAGTGCTTTTTGGGGAGGAATACCCTAGAGAATTTGTACACTGAATTTCGTAGGTATTTGGACCACCTACCCTTCATATATGGTCCACAACATTAGATCCATAATAACCTTTTTCTACAATACCTCTGATGTTATAGTAAAGAGAGCACGTTAGTGTTGAATATGAAGACAATAGCGATGAATTAAATATGCCAAAAATTATTTCTTTGAATATAAACAAATCAAACAACATATTTACCAGAGCAAACTCATAACCCCAGGTAACCATGTGTGGTGTACGCACATATGATATACAACATAAAACTCCTCTGTGATGGGATGGGTCTCAACACATCATATACATGTATCCCTTCCCATAATTCCTTAAATTCATCGATCGGTGGTTGAAGGTAAACATCCATATTTTTCACTTGTATTTTACTAGGGACTATAAGAGCCAACATAATATGTTCATTCTTCATGAAAAACCATGGGGGGTATTATTATTGATCAATGTTATAGGAAAAAATATATATATGTTGTTTGGTTGGGAATATGGGTTGATGCCACCAATGACAATTCTCAATCGAAGGTTGCATACTTCATCCTTGAATTTATTGATCCATGTATCCTCTATCTGCTTCATGTCTATTGAATTTATTGGGATTCACATAACTCCTTCATTGCTTCGGTGTGATGCATTCCATCCCTGCAGCATAGATAATTCATTGCAATGAAAGAGTCTTTGAATCCTTGGGATTATAGGCATGTGCCTCAATATCTTATGAGGACCATGTGCTTTAGCCTTGTTATTCAATTATTTGTATATGTAATGACCACATTTTAGACATATCTACTTGTCTTCATATTCGACTCTATATAGAAAACAATCATTGGGACATGCATGATATGATATGTACTCAAAACCCAACATTTTCAACAATTACTTTGCCACTTCACAACTACGACGCGAGCCATTATCGTTCAGAAGTACCTTATATTTGAATAACCTGCAGTTAGTGGGAAATATAAATGTACAATGCCATTCAAAATTTATAAAATACAACATTTTCAATGATGATTGTGTTACATGATTCCTCAAAATATAATGTAGTTGATGGTTAGTTACCTCAACATTGGTGGGAAACACTCTTCTGGCATGCCATACCTTGATTTCAAGTTGTACAGTAACATTGTTGTCCCCAATTGTGTAGACTTTGATCGGCCACGTTCAAAGAGAGGTGTGGTGTTTTCCAATTTAAGGCTTTCGAAGAAGGATTCAATGATACGAGCGTCATTCCCTATCTCATTGTCCTGGAATGTATGAAACAACATTGCATCCATGGCACTCCTTTGTCATAATAACTCATCCGTACCAACGTCTACTTCATTACCTTCATTTCCAGCACGTGAAGAAATGTTATTACTGTAGGCATTCCTAATTTGTGAGGGTGGATGCAGTGGAAATGGAATAGGTGGTTGATTCAATCATGCTTGGTATTATTTCTCTCCAAGTTGCACTCTTTTTTCATCCTTATCTCAATTTGGCATTGTACTGGGGTGCAATGGAAGATGGTAGGCATGTCACTCATTATCATAATATGTATTTCAAAAATATTGAACATTACATCGATGATGTTAGTAAGCACAATGCAATTGGTTTGATATATTATTATACAAAACAATTATTACATAACCAAGAGAATAATTTCCAATAGAAAATATTAAGATGCAAACAATTTATAAAGAAAACGTTTAAATTGAGTGATAAATTGACATCATTTCCACATTAAATATAACAAATTAAAATTTAGAAACACATTTTCAAATTGAATTTATAAATTAAATTAAAAATTTATAAAACATAATTTCAAACTGTGCAATACATCAACATGGTTCCCATTGTAAATTGACAAATACAATTAATCAATGTTTTTTGTCTTATGCCCCAAGGGAACGTCTAAGGGTAATCCCAATGCAAGGCGTCTCTAATGAGCGGTTGGTGGTCTACGAAAGTTATAGTTTATTAACAACTCGTCACTGGGAGACAAACTACGTATTGCATGTACAACAACAAATTTGAATGTTTTCCTTTTCATAAAGAAATCCTAGTCATTGAAGTGTTCCTCGAATGAACAATTTGCAGAAAAATAAAGAGCACCTAGAACTATTTATGAACCATGCAATGTTCCCATGAGTGCGTGGACGACCATCTATACATAACAAGTTCTTCCTGTTAACGTTTCCAGAAACATAACCATTCATGCACATACTATAATAATAATAATAATAATCTATTTTTAAGGTCACCGCCAAACGAGACACCAAATTGGTGTATGAGACCCCCTTCTTTGTGGGACAAGGGACCCCCCATGGAAATGTTATGCTTGTATTTAACAATATTCAAGTAATCATACTGACAATAGATAGGACCACACAATGGCATAAGTGTTACTGACGGTTTGGAAGGAACAAGTACATGTGAAAGGATAAACGACCCAAGATTTGCGGCATCAATATTAGGCTTGGAAATCATACAATGATTACCACAAAATGAGAATTCAGTTCCAACATCAAGCACAGGTATAGAAGACAGCCAAGTTCCATACAAAGCATAGTAGTAAGAAGTTTGATATTTACTTTGAAAATTCACAGGAAGGGAGAAATCATCACTACCCTCCAACAATTGGACGGACCTCGGTGTGTACTCGGACATTTTTCTCTCAACTCATACAACATTTTGGATCTTCTAGTAGAGAGGGGTTGGGTGCCATTCAAATCATACTTTGGATCACTAGAACTTTCAGTTGACTAAATACCAGTAGAGGGGTTCATCAATTTAGGATGAGACATTATTGTTTTGGATTTCAGATTTAAAAAAAAGAGAGCATAGGGAAGTGTTCTTGCGTGTCTTTTCTATATCACCTATTGGATTTTTTACTACAGTATGGGGTGTTAGACTACCAAAATTGGGTAATCTATGATTGGTGTAATGGGTAAGTGTGACTCGTCGAGGGTTCTCCTTCAACCCTTGACATTTTGAACAACCAAAAAATATTGGGGTGTTATAAAAGAGTTCTGGCTCATGACAAATTATTGTTGATGAATTAATATTTCAGCTTGAAGATGTCATGTTACAATTGGTGGGGTACATTAGGGAAATTTTGAGGTCTAAAATGGGCCTCATAAGAGATATAATAAAATATTGTAAGCTTGTCATTTTGTGGGCAAGATATATTTACAACTCACATTTTGCACTAAAATTCATGTAACTATGGTTAAGTTAAAGTAAAAAGATGTGCACAAATACAATTTAATAAAAAATAATCTTTGATATGACTAGAAACATGAGTACTTTTGAATGCATAAATGTACTAAAATAAAATACTCATAAAATAAAGTAAAACACTTTAGTATTAAATTGTAAACTTAAATTAAAATTTTGTTAATAAATTCTCAATTATTCTTATTTAAAATAATTCACATTAATAATGATTTATTTTATATATTTACACATTTAATATAAAATTTTAACCTTTATTTTTTAATTAAATATAACATTATATATTAAAATATAATATAATATTATAATTATTATAATATAAAATAATAATTATAATATATATTATATTATATTTTAATATGATAAGATATATGACCATTTATATAAACACATAATATATGTGACTATATTATAAAAATAAAACATAAAACATAAAAAACGGATTGTGTTATATAACGTGAATATGTTGCTTTATATTATATATTATATGTATAATTAAAATTATATTATATGACAAAAGTTATAATGTATGATGAGATATAATATATAATAATTTTATTATGTCATAAAATTTTATATATACAATAATAATTATTTATTATATAAAATCTAAAAGTACTAAATCATAATTTTATTTTTGAATTTATGTTTGATTTTTTTCTAATAACATATTTTTATATTCAAAAGAGAGTACTTTAAAGTACATAAATGTTGTTATTCATTTTTTCACACAGGTATAAATATTTATAAAATAGGAGATTTGCGGTAGATGAGTTGAATATACTCAACATTTCAAACCCACAATCGGGTCCATCATCAGGAGCAAGAGACTCACGATTTTAGCTATTGGAGAGGCTCATTAATACATGGAATGAGCTTCCAATGCTAATAATGGGTCACGTCGGCCTCCTTATTGAAGAGTTAGGGTTATTACTAAGGATGTGGATGACAAGTTTCCAGGCTTCTTTTAATTTTAGACCATCATTTCAGCTAAAATTGTTCCTGCATTTCTCAATTTCTAGGGCTTCACGTATTTTCCTTTTGTAGTGGTGATGGATAGATGCAAGGACTTCTGTATCCTCAAGGCAACTATCCCTCACCACTACAAAAGGAAAATACATGAAGCCCTGAAAATTGAGAAATGCAGGAACAATTTTAACTGAGTTGATGGTTTAAAATTAAAAGAGGTCTGGAAACCTGTCGTCCACATCCTTAGGAATAACCCTAAATCTTCAATAAGTAGGCCAACATGACCCAAGATTAGCATTGGAAGCTTGTTTAATGTATTAATAAACCTCTCCAATAGATAAAATCGTGAGTCTTGTTAAGAACTCGTGTCAACCCTCCTCTTTATTTTGATAGTATATTTTGTCAGACGCATATGCTTTGTAATTTGTCCCATTAGTATGTTGTATTATCCCACATTCATGGGGAGTAAGAAATAGTTGTTAAGTCGTCGAGTTAATATGTTTCATTATCCCACATTCATGGGGAGTAATAGTTGTTTAGATTAGACTTAGTATATAAGTATGTGTTGAGGCTAATGAAATCATTGAAGAGTTATTTTGTATTGAGCTTGCTCAAAGGAGGTTTCCCCCTCTAAGTGGACTGCGATCAATAAAATCTCTTTTGTGCTCCAATATTTTTGTTATATCGTGCATTCTCATTGATTATTGCAGGAGGTTCATCGCATATGGTATCAGAGAACTTTCTTGGGCTTATTGGGTGGAATTTCTACCAATTTTGTTTTCTTTTGCAGTGCTTCCTGGAATTGTGATCATTGCAGTCGTTCTTCTTCTTACAACGCTATTATTCATTCAGATCAGGGAATAAACTCTATTCGCTTAACTGTGGGAAGTACTTGGGCATATCCCTAAAACTCATTGTGAGAATACCACAGGAACCTCGAAGTAGCTGGCCATTGAGAGGACCTGCCAAGCGAAAAGAGAAACAACCCCCACCAGATTGACTAGATTCCCACCCGTGAGGAAAACCAAAGATTTGTCATTTGTGGCCAAGCGGTTAGCTTTTTTACCTGTGGCGTGGAGTGAGGGGTACTGCCCCAATACGCAAGCCGTCAGACAGCCTTGGTGGCCGAGTGACTCCCGTGAACCTTTAGGAAGCTGAAACATACCTAGGGTCCATATCCATTTATAGTTGATAGAGCAAGGATTTCCAGAACCGTCACAGATCATTTCCTCCATTTCAAGTTGATAAAGCACACCTTTCCAACACCGCCACAGATCATTTCTTCATTTTTCTTGTTTTTTGGCCATATCTTCTTTGCTTTAGATCCATTTACCTTGAAACTTCACTGTACCCTCGTAATCCCATTCTGCATATTCCTTCCTTCAGGACCCTATCCCCAATTCCACTTCCTGAAGCTCGAAATTCTACGTTTGTCTATTTTTAGGGTTTGTCATAAATTTTCCGATTTTCACCCAATCACCTTCAAATTTTTCCACGGTGTTTGTTTTCCATTTCTGCTTCATTGTCCCTCTTTGACAAATTTTCCAATTCCTTCATCCCGCCTCTGAAATTTGCATTTTCTACTTCCTGTCCCTAAGAAAGTGTCCAAAACCCCAATCACCCCCCCAAGTTTTTCCCAAATCAAAATTTTCTTTTTCTAAACCCCTTTCCATTTTTGTTTTTCTACCCATTTAAAAAAAATGCTTATGGTTGTCACCCACGGCGGAGTAAATAAAAAAATGGAAGAAGAACTTACCGCCATCAAGTCCAAAACCGAAGATCTAGATAAAAAAATTGTCGGCTTTCATGTTTAGCATTCACCAATGAAAAAACGCCGACAGCCTGAGTCTTCTACAGACACTGGCTTCTCTTCCTCTAGCAACTTCTGCGGGACGAAGCTAGATTTTTCTTGCTTCAATGGTGATTATCTGACTGGATGGATTTATAGGGAAGAACAATATTTTGGTCTGCATAACAGTTTTGATGTCAATAAAGTCCCACTTGCATCCTTTAATTTGGAACATGAAGCCCTTCAATGGTTCCATTGGTACATCAAAGCTCATACAGAGCCAAACTAGACAGATTTTTGCCAACTCCTTTTGCAACGATTTGGCCCTAGTGCTTTTGATGACTTCATAGGAGCACTCACCAAACTTCTCCAAACTGGCACTGTGAGGGAGTATCAGATGGAATTTGACAAACTGGCCAATCACACTGAAGGATTTCCTGATGCATTCTACCTGAGTTGTTTTATCAGTGGTCTGAAGGATGCAATACCATCTGAGGTTAAAATGTTCTGTCCCAACACAATGATGGAATCCCTAGGGTTGGCTAAGCTAGCAGAGGACAAGATCAAGGTTCAACAATGCTCCAAATCCACTCTTGTTCCATTCAGAACTATGGTTCCCCAAAGAACCCAAATTCTGCCATCTCCTAGAACCACTCCTATCAAGCATTTGTCTGGAGCGGAGATGCAGGAACGTAGGGAAAAATGGATTTTTTATAATTGTGACGAGAAATTCACCTAGGGACATAGATGTGCTGAGAAAAATCTATATCTCTTGGATGTGGATTCTCATCTTGCACCTGACATTTTTTTATGATGCTCAGGATTTGGTAGATGTTGAGGGTGACATTCAGCAACTGCATGTTGACCTGCCTACTCCAGACGACCAGCCGGAGATATCTCTCCATGCCTTTGCTAGATTCACCACCCCACAAACCATGCGGGTGATAGGTTTCTTAAAAAACCTCCCTCTTACAATACTCATTGATTCTAGTAGCGCTCACAACTTCATTGACCTGAGGATCTCCAAACAGGCTGATTGTTTTGTCCATCCTTGCTCCAACTTTAAAGTCATGATTTCCAATGGGGGCACCATACCTTGCAAAGGGAAGTTTCGTAATGTGTGAATCTATATGGGGGATTATAACTTGCGATTTGACACGTTTTCCTTGCCCTTAGGTGGATTTGATGTGTTTTTGGGCACTCAATGGTTACGCACACTTGGACCCATTTTATGGGATTTTGCTGAACTTTGGATGCAGTTTTCAATCAATGGTAAAAAACACACATTGCGGGGCTTAAAACCAAGGTCTCTCAACACCATTAGTTTGCATCGCATGGAAAATATTTTTAAGAAGAGTTCACATGGTGTCATCACTCAACTCCATTTCATTCAGATGCAGCCTTCAACAGTCTCAACTACTCCATTGGATCTACAACAAATTTTGGATCAATAGGCATGTGTGTTTGCTGACCCGGTGGGATTTCCACCTTCCAAACCAGAGGACCATCGTATTCCACTCCTTCCTCGAAGCGTCCCTCCCAACATCAGGCCCTATTGCTACCCATTTCACCACAAGATAGAGATTGAGATGCTTGTTCGTGACTTACTGAAGCAAGGTGTTATTCACCCTAGCACTAGTTCCTTCTCTTCACTAGTTCTTCTTGTTCGAAAAAAAGATGGGTCCTGGCACCTTTGCATCAACTTTCAAGCACTTAATCACATCACAATAAAGGATAAGTTTCCAATTCTCATTGTTGATGAGCTTCTGGATCAGCTCCATGGTGCTCATTTTTTCTCCAAGTTGGATCTTCATTTTGGGTATCAGCAAATTCGGGTTCATGAGGATGATATCCCTAAAATAGCTTTCCACACACATGATGGCCACCATGAATTTTTGGTCATGCCATTTGGCCTCACAAATGATCCTTCCACGTTTCAGGAATTGATGAATAAAATATTTCAGCCCTACTTGCAAAACTTCATTCTGGTCTTCTTTGATGATATCCTCATCTATGGTAAAACATGGGTTGAGCATCTCCAACACCTGGATCTTGTACTGCAACTTTTATGTGATCATCATCTCTGTGCCAAACAGTCTAAATGTGTTTTTGGGTAGAAGGAAGTAGAATATCTCGAGCATATTGTTTCAGCACAAGGGGTTTGTGTCAATCCTTCCAAAATAGATTCCATGGAAAATTGGCCGCATCTTCAGACCTTGAAGAGCCTTCATGGGTTTTGGGGACTTACTGGCTACTACCATAAGTTTGTCAAGGATTATGGAAAGATTACAGCTCCATTAACAGCTCTACTGAAAAAGGATTCTTTTGCATGGACACCTGCTGTTGAGTGTGCATTTGAGAAACTGAAACAAGCTATGTGTACCACACATGTTATAGCTATGCCTAATTTTTCCAATCCCTTCACTATTAAGAGTGATACTTGCGACAAAGGAATTGGTGTTGTCCTCCTCCAAGACGAACATCCCATTGTGTTCACCAGCAAATCCCTATCTGGTAAGAATTTAGTCGCCTCTACATATGAGAAGGAAATGATGGTTATTTTGCATGATGTACAGAAGTGGCGTCCATACCTCTTAGGGAATCATTTCTGCATCAATACTGATCACCAGAGTCTGAAATATTTCCTGGAACAATGGGTCTCATCCCCAACACAATAGAAATGGGTTAGCAAACTCATGGGTTATGACTTTGAGATCACTTACAAGAAGGGTAAGGACAATCTTGTGGTGGATTCTCTTTCCCGCACATTTGATGACCATGCTTTTCTTTCACCTATTTCTATGCCTATTCCAAATTGGTTACAATCTGTTCAGTAAGCCTATGTCCATGACTCTTCCTTATCTAAAATCATCCAACAGTTGGCCAGTAATCCTTCTATTGTACCGCATTACTCTTGGGATGGTTCTTCTCTGAGATACAACGGTCGTCTGGTGCTTCCCCAAAGCACAAATCTTCACCAGGTTGTCTTCTATGAAATTCATGCTTCTCCATCCGCAGGGAACTCTGGGTTCCTCAAAACGTATGAGTGGGCACGACGTAACTTCTTTTGGAAGGGAATGAAATGGGAAATTCAACAGATGGTTTCCGAATGTGATAGGTTTCAGCAAAACAAGGGTGAAACTACATTGATCCTCCCCGGATTGCTTGAACCCTTTCCCCTCCCTACAAGGATTTGGACAGATATTTCAATGGATTTCATTGAAGGGCTCCCTAAATATGGAGGGAAGACGGTAATATTGGTTGTGCTTGATCGACTCTCCAAATATAGTCATTTTTGTTCTCTCATCCATCCATATACCGCCTCCTCGGTCGCACAAATTTTCATAGACCATATATTCCATCTTCATGGAATCCCTTCTTCCATTGTCTCAAACCACGACGCAACTTTCACAAGTAATTTTTGGACTGAACTCTTTCACCTCACTGGAACCAAACTAAATATGAGTTCAGGATATCACCCACAAATAGATGGTCAGGCTGAAGTCACCAACAAATGTTTGGAAACTTATATTCGTTGCTTCACCTCTGAACAACAACATCAATGGGAAAAGTGGCTCCGTCTTGCTGAATGGTGGTACAATACTTCCTACCATACTGCATCTAAAATGACTCCATATGGAACCATTTATGGTCAGACACCGCAAGTGCTCCTTCCATACACCCCCAACAGTTCACCAGTTCAGGAAGTTGACATGGTTCTTCGAAACTACGATCAGATTCTTCACATTCTGTAGGAGAATCTTCACATGGCAATAAATCGCATGAAAAAGCAGGCTGATCAACACCGTTCTGAGCACACCTTTAAAGTCGGTGATATGGTTTTTCTTCATCTGTAGCCTTACAAGAAATCCTCCCTAAAACTCAAAGGGCATCAGAAACTGGCTCCAGATTTCTATGGGCCATATAAAGTTCTTCAGAAGATTGGGTCTGTTGCTTATAAATTGGAACTTCCTCCTTCTTCTCGTATTCACCCAGTCTTTCATGTCTCTTGTCTCAAGAAAGTGATTGGAACCGACATCAGAGCACAAACTATTTTACTAGACCTGGATAAGGAAGGATCCATCATTTTGGAACCGGAGTCCATCCTCAATAAGCGTACTCATTAGCTTCGCTTTCAGTCCATCACAAAGGTCTTAATTCAGTGGCACGGCATGCAACCAGAGGATGCTACATGGGAATCTCTCATTCATATTCAACTGCAGTTTCCACATCTAAAGCGTTGAGGACAAATCTTTTCTAAGAGGGAGGGGATGTTAAGAACCCATTTCAACCCTCCTCTTTATTTTGTTAGTATATTGTGTTGGATGCATATGCTTTGGAAGTCATTCCATTATTATGTTGTATTATCCCACATTCATGGAGAGGAAGTAATAGTTGTTAAGTCGTCCAGTTAATATGTTGCATTATCCCACATTCATGGGGAGTAATAGTTGTTTATATTAGACTTAGTATATAAGTATGTGTTGAGGCTAATGAAAGCATCGAAGAGTTATTTTGTATTGAGCTTGCTCAAAGGAGGTTTCCCCCTCGAAGTGGCCTGCGATCAATCAAATCTCTTTTGTGCTCCAATATTTTTATTATATCGTGCATTCTCATTGATTATTATAGGAGGTTCATCGCAATTCTCTTGCTCTTGATGATGGACCCACTTGTGGGTTTGAAACGTTGAGTATCTTCAACTCATCTACCACAAATATCATATTTTATAAATACATAAAGGTTATAATTGAAAGCAATTTATGAGTACTTTTTCTATTATGAGTATGGTTAACCATGGATTTTCATCCACCATTTATAATTTGAGAAGTAAGCACCTTTAACTTAAGCAATGTCACCTCAACCATAACGGATGATGTCATTCTCTAATGATTTGATTCGTTCTTGTAAAGTGGATTTTGATGGTACATTTTTTGTTTTGGGGCCCATTTTTTACCTCAAATTTCCCCTAATGAAGCAATTGCCCATTTTTATCTATGATCTACTTGTGATATCTTGCTCCTGATAAGAGATTACGACATTTTTAAACTAGTGAAACATTTTGTGCATCCAAACTCAAACCTAAATTTGGATCATGCAATAAAGAATAAATTGATATTAAGATTCATGTGGATAAGTAACATAAATTCAAATAAAATTATAGTCAAAATATAAATAATATCTGAACTTACTAGGGATAGAAAGGGAGAATTTTAGAATTTGAACATGATGGAATGAGTTGTAATCTGAAGAATTGGCCATTTGATACTACAAACTTTTCTCCTTGCATTTGAACCAAATCAACAACAATATGTCTCTATTGTCCTAAAAATAATTCAAGAACTATATTACAATCTAACTTCCAATATAGTATAGAAACCATTTTGTAAGAATAAGGTGAGTTTAAGAAACATATATATACTATGGAATATTGTAATTGATGTGGTTGAATACTAAAATAAAATTTGAGATGAATATACAGTTTTAATTAGACCCACAAAACCACATCATTTAAAAATTAAACTGATGTATCTAGTCAAATATACACGCACTGGTGCACTCACATAGAGGAAACATGATGATACTTAACCACGATAAACGCACCGTGAAAGAACCTCCGCAAAATACCCCTTAGTAGAAAATATTCACTACATTTGGTAGTAGATATTTATACATGCATTTTACACAATTTTTCATTATGGTGTGTTTAATAAACACAAGCTCATTGGGTTGTCATATGTATATGTGCACAGATGCAAGATATTTTTTTTGTAATTTGTGGGAGGTCATTGCTTAACAATGATAAACGAATGTGAAAGAACATCCGCAAAATCCCCCGCTATATAAAATATCCACTACATTTTGTAGTAGATATTTATACATGCGGTTTACACCATTTTTCATTCTGGTGCATTTTATAAACACAAGCGCACCGGGGCGTCATCAGTGTATGTGCACCATGGCATGATATTTTTTTTAATTTGCGGGATACAAGTACGTTTCATATATTCATGCACTGGTGCAGCTTGAACACAAGCACACCAAAATGTTGAAAATAAAAAAACAAAAATAAATAAATAAAATGAAAAATAAAAATAAAAATTGCACAAGCGACTAAAATAATGACGGCAATTTTAAGTTCAAAAACTAATTCTAAATTGTGTTTAAAAGCAAAAACACTAAACATTAATTCATTAGTTTGCCAAAAATTTCAGGGGAGAGCTTTGGAAGAGAGACTTAAGTGGAAGGTGTTTGGAAAAACTGGATTATTTTGAGGATCAAAATTTGTTAGGTATGGTGAATCAAACAAATCCCTGCATAGTAAAAATTTCAAGTATGTAAAAACCACTGTTGACCTTATTATCTTATTTAGAATTTAACTAGATTTAGAAAGAAAATAAACTTCATACTCACCTTCAATGTTGCAACCCTTATTTTCTCGTTGCTTCTTTTCTTTTTATGTGGCTGCAAAATTTTAGATTAGGGTTTAAATCCCTCTATTGTTATACATAATTACGATTTCACCTTTCATGGATTTTATATTTTTCGAGCTTGTGAATATATATAGAAAGTGTAGGGTGAGATGGGGCCATTTTTTGGATTGAATATGTAACCATGTTGGCCCTATAAAGTTTTTTGGGCTTTTTCAAAAAAAAATTGTAAAAAAAACGAATGCGTCAAAATCGGTGCATTTGTATTATAAGAAAGAACCGACGTGCTTTTCTATACATTGCATTGGTAATGACATGCATCACACAATCTTTTTTGTTTCTCGGTTATTTTTTATTGATGAATTTACACAAATATAGCACCGATAATGGCAGGAACACACCATTTTTTTATTTCCAAAAAAAGATAAACAATTTTCAGTCGTTCGCAGTGCGCCTTTGTTGATGTAACACATCGATGCGTTTATGTACATAAATGAACGCACCATAAATGCACCGGTGCATGGTATTTGACAGAGCGCACCGATATCAGACTTGTTTTCTATTTTGAAGGTCCGTAATTTATTTGTATAATATATTGATAGCTTTTGTATTTAATGGTATAGGTTGTTTATTGATAGAAATGCATGGTATGAGTTCAGTGAGAGACAACTTTATGGAAACATGATGGAAGGACATCCATAATTATGAAGAAAGCAAGCTGTTTTAAGTAATTTTTGTATTTGAATTATTTGTAAATTTCACTAATATGTTTGGTTAATGTGTAACATGCAGATCCAAAAATGAGGAATCTCGATAAGATTCTTACCAATCTAAGTCAATAAGAGCATAAAACGTTGATGGAAAGGTTTCAAAGGGATGAATCAGGTGAATAAAAAAGAAGCCAATAAGAATTATTTCTTCAAATTTGACTAATAATGTACTTAAGAATATTTGCTAGTAATATGTTTCAAATAATCTAATTCACATATGTTGAATGTTATACAGGGACTGCTAGGAAAAGATGTCAATGTCGTCATAAGAAGAAAAAAATATGGAAGATGCAAATGATGATCAATTGGTCCTTAGCTCATCTAGAGTGGTGATGCAAGTTAATAGAAGGGGAAAATAAATTTATAATACTATGAGGGATATAGTGGAAAGAACGTGCATACACAGTTTTTAGTTACAATATAGAAATCAATCAAATGATTTGAAAAAATAGGTCATATGTAAACTTCAAGAGGTGTTTCTAAAGCAACGGTCAATGAAACATGTCAGACTTGCAATAGAAAAAACATACAACAACAAAAACAATCATTTAAAGAGTAATATTCCTAAACATGTTTATGTAGAATATCTATCTATGACTACTACAAAGAATCATTCCTTCAATAATTTTAAATCTGCTATATTTATTTTTCATATCAACAGAAAACTAGTTTAATTTGATTTTACATTTTCGGGCATTAGACGAAATTTCAACTCAAAATGGGACTCCTAAGGAAAATAATAAAATAAATAGTTAAAATAATAAAATAATATTTAGTAATTTTGGAGGAAGAAAAGAAAAAAACAATTTTTTTGTTCGTATTTTCGACATATCTCCCTGTGTTTTTACTCAAATTTCAAGCGGGAGAGCTCTCTGGATGCAGAATTAAATTTTGCATCCAACAAGTATCGTTTTTTCAAGTATTTATTTTTTGGGGGGTAGCGGGCCCCATCAAAAGTATGCAGAGTGGATACTCATTGGATGTGGAATTTAATTCTACATCCAGAGAGCTCTCCCACTCGAAATTTGAGTAAAAACACAGGGAGATATGTCGAAAATACGAACAAAAAATAGTTTTTTTTATGATACCTATCCCCAAATTTATATTAAAAATTTGTTTAATACCTATACGGTATTTCAAATTTAAAGCAATTTCATTGGCTAACACATGATGACATGGAATTTGAATTAGGGTTGAAAGGCCCATTTTGAGTTGAAATTTCCTCTAATGAATATTATGAAAATATCAAAGGATGAACGAGGTGATATGTGAAATGTGTTAGTAGGGATGTCTAAGAAAGTGTACAAGGACAAGGAAATGGACATAATTGCATCACAGGAGGATTCATCTCAACAACAACGTGCTTCAAATGTATGAAATCAATGATTTTTAGGATTATGTACATCTCATTAATTAACTCAACATTAAATATTAATTTTCAATTGTTTTGTTGTAGAAAAGAAAAGAAAATGGAACCCAGTCCGCACACAAGACCAGGCGACAAGGAAAAAATGGGTTGATAGCAAAGTTTGTAAGTATTTGTGGTTTCCTTATAAGAAACAGAGATTTCATAGTCATTGTGATTTGTATATTTCATTTGTTTGTTTCCACTGACAATCCTTGGATGTCTTTAAACAGGTGTTAACATACAAAGAGGAGCCATCAAAATAATTAATTGACATTAGGTGAAGCAAGGGTTGTGAGTATATGTTGGTGTATCAAAAATTAATTGTGGAATTTTTAAGTTATATCTATGTTGTTTTAATTATTTCATCTTATAATTAATAGAACAATAAAGAACATTTATATTAAATCTATGATTTACGACGGGGTATAAAGTTGTAGGAAAGCAAGTATGGAGTGGAGCCAACGATAGACTTGTTGATAGAAGGCGTGATATTTGGTTTTGAAAGAATGCGTATCATTCATGAATCAATTCTTTCTATGGTACGCCACTTTTTAATTTACATTCATGTATATTGTCTATTTTATTTTTCATTATTATTGGCAATGTAGAATATACACTCAGTACACTTTATTTTTGTGTTTGCATATGAAGCTCAAGAAGAGGAAAACAATCAACCCAGTCAACAAAACATTCGGCCAAATAACCCAATTGATGAAAGTAGCTTGAGCACAAATAATAGTTCCAACGAAGAATCATGATCCATATTTAATTTTGAAGCTAATGCAAGTTGCTTAGATTGTTGTATATTTTGAAATATTTTTATGTGAAAATCAGACATTTTGTATACTAATATATTGGACAGTGTCCGAATTGAAAAACAGGTTACCAATAAGTATAACAATTACATGCATGTTGACATTTTAATTATGGGTATCTCTATGTTGTCCTATTTTGTATGACAAAGGAACTCTTATTGATATATAATCAAATACATTTTTTTATTCTATTGCATTCTTCAATGATATCATCAAATGTTACATGTGAAATGGTACATTCGTAATTATATGTATGGATGACTAAATATTAAAATAGATGCTTGCATTTATGATAAAATAAATTAATCCAAAAAAACACAATAATTAAAATTGAAATGAATAGTACTATAAAAAAATCTTTCAAATTCAGATAACTAATGGAATTAAAAAATAACACACACACACACATATTTATATATATTAATGTAATGTTAGTAGCCATTGTTCAAAGAATCATATGTGATGCTTTTGATAATTGATTTAACTCTAGTGCGTCTACTCGAACACTAATAAAACGCACAAACACTATCATTAAAATTAAAATGAATAGTACTATAAAAATATCTTTCAATTTTAGATGAATAATGGAATCAAAATAATAAAAAATATAATATATATATTTTACTACAATGTAAGTAACCATTGTTCGAAGAATAATAAGCAGTGTTTTTTTACAGATTCCCGCGTGTTATATGACTTCTCTGGTGCATTTTCATATCTTTTTCGCATATGTGCATGCCAATGGGTTAAACGCACTGAGAACTATGAAAGGTTACGTGTACTAATGCTTCTTTTGTGTATAAGAAATTTCGTGTGTCCTATTTGTTCAAATGCACCGAGTGATTTTGATAGTTTGTAAGCACCAATGTGTTTGACGATAAAATTCATTGGTGCGTTTAGGTAAATGGACAACACTGGTAAAGTTTAAAAATATAAAAAAATTGTTCAGAGCGAATGATGTAACATATCGCATCGATACGTTTCTGATGTATGCAAGCATCGTTGCTGAGAGATAAATTCGGTTATTTACGATACTCACTCTGTTTGAATGGATTGGTTTAGGTTAGTTGCATTGTACCACACCGGTGCATTTTGTTATTTAATGCACCAGTGCACTTAAGTTAAAAAAAGTGCATTGATAAAAAACATCCGCTAAAACATCCGACCACCAATTTTTTTTAGTAATAAAATGTATCCATAATAACCCCCGTTAAAACATCCTCTACCATTGGTAGAGGTTGTAATAGAGGTTTTTTTGATATTTTTTGTCAATCTTGTAACATTAAAATCCTCCGCTACACAATCTTTAGCTTGTAGTGAAATTTTCCAAGCAATGCAAAGAAAAAAATTCTAGAATTAGATAAGGTTAGAGGAAACTCTAGATAAGGAGATACCAAGCTAGGATTTTCTAGTCCTGCTCAAGAGAATTGGAGAAACAAACCTCAAAATGGGTGCAATCCAAAGGTGACCCAAATCTTCAAAGAAGTTGCAAGTATCCAAAGAATTGATTGTAGCAGTAAAAGGAACATGTGACCAAAAATTAAAACATACAAATGAGGGAGTTGTCCTCATCCTAAATCTCTATTTTATTTCTAGAATAGAGTTGTATATATTTGAAGTAGAAAGTATAACTTATGTATGAATTAAATATTTCTACTTGGATGAGAATATTGTAGCTAATGATTTGTTATGCAATTGGCATAAAGGCTATGTAAGCGATCAAAGAAACCGTGGAATTCCATGTTATGAAGAGGAACGGAGAGGAAGTAATTTATTTACTTTTATTTTGTGTTGTTTATGCTTCTCTTTGTTAATAAGGTAGCTATTTGTAGATAGCTTTATGACATAAGAATGCAAGAGTGTAACATAGATGGATGTGTTTGCACTAGTATACATATTGAGAGATAATAGGTGATAGAGTGCATGATAATATCCTTGAATGCATGTATGTGACATTGCATATGAACTAAGAGTGATATATTGTTAAGCACAATGAGTATAGCATGATAGATAAGTATGATTGTTGATTTATTGCATAACAAGGAATAGTTGAGAACATGGTTGAAGATGTTGATGATGCAACTTCTTATGGAGATCATTCTCACAATGAAAGATGACAAGGAAGGAGCTTGTAAAGAGGTTGGTGGAGGGAATCATGTGAGTTCCCATGATACATTGGCTGATCAGGTAACATCCAAGGTATGGAATTAATCAGGCTTGTCTTGCATGAGTGTTGAAGGAAATTGGGTAATAATTCCTTCAATAATGCTTGATATCTTCATTGATATGTTTATGATGACATTTGAATGTGTGTATGATATTGATACACAATTGAGATAAAGGCATATATCCTTGGGTATGTGTTAGGTCATGTTTTTGTTTTCCATCTTTTAATACTTTTATTTATGTTTTGAAGCTTGGTTTTACTTTTTATTCCTAGACAATTTTGTTGATTGGGATAGTTTGAGTTTTTTCCCTTTAGCTTTCATGTTATTTGATTTTTTTTAGTTTATTTTTACAAGTTTTGGTTTGATTTCATGATCAAAGGGCTTATATAAGGCTTATATGGATTAAAAAGTCTAAAAAATAACATTAAAGTTTGCTTAGGGTCCCTAAATCAAGTCTAACCCTATATCATGAGTTTAATTTTTGAAAATCATTAACTTGAATTTTCTTGTAGCGCAAGCCAAAAACAAATGCACACAGGCGCTCCAAGAAAGTCGTGCAAAGTTAAAAATCATCATTCAACGTTGCGGAGATTTAGTTCTCTATGTCGCCGACACTATAGCAGCAATATGGTATAAAGCTCCGACGAGGTAGTTGCTAGAGATTTCGATCGCCGATCACGAAGCTAGTGGTCTAAAGCGCTGACACTATGGCAGCATAGTTTTTTAAAGCATCGACAAGATAGTTGATAGAGATTTCGATCGTCGATCATGAAGCTAGTGGTTTATGTCGTCGACAATGTGGTAGCATAGTGGTTTAAAGCTCCGATGAAATAGTTGATAAATCTTTCAATCACCGATCGCAAAGCTAATGGTTTAAAGATAGTTGCTAAAGCTTTCGATCGCTGATCAAGAAGCTAGTGGTATAAAGTGCCGACATTCCGGCAGCATAGTGTCTTGAGGTTCTAATGCATTAGATATTACTACTTCTGATCGCCGACAAGTTAGTAATGGGAAGTGCTGATTCGTTCAGTCTTGGGGCTCCAATCGCCGATGCTAAGAAAGTTTAGTTGTTAGTGATGGAAGACGCTGATTCCGTGGCAACATTCAAATATTAATCACTGTGACAAGTGTCAGTATCATCATGAAGGTGAATCATGGCAGTTTCTTGTAGAAGTGTGGCAATAATGATAACAAACCATAATGAGACAAAGGCGTTTCAAATCACGTTTTTTCCTGAAATGCACGTAGAGCAGGTGGAGATCGTGGCGAAAAATCAGTACTTGAAAATCGGAATTTTGAAACAGAGTAAAATTAGGGCTTTGGGGAGCGGTCATTTGGAGTGTCAAAATGGTCAGAGAATATTGGGGCATGCAGTTCGACACCTGACTGACAAGAGAATAGGATTCTAGCAGCTAGGTTAGTTGTTTTAACAGGTAGGCTACGAACTAATTTCCAAGGTTTATTAATTTGGGGTTTTTCTAAATAGAATATTAATGACTGAATTGAGGGTAGATTATTAGTTGTTAAGCCTAATTGATACTAAATGATGGATGCTCAGTAATGAAGTTAAAATTATTTTCCAGCTTAAAAGACAGTCAGAGTGTGTTGTATTTATAGAAGCTATTTGACAATATCTTAAAATGAAAAAGAGTGGAAAAAACAATAGGGAAGAACCCTCAGACTTAAGTTGGGTTAAAAAATTTCCAGATTGTGCACAATTGTTTGCAGAAGCAGGATGGTTAGTGTTCTTCAAAAATATTGAAGGTTATCATTCAGCGGTTTCTTACAAGTTTTCTCAATGTTTAGACAAGGATGTAGTGTCTTTTGACACTTTGAAGTTCAAACTAACCAGGGAGTTACTAGCAGAAGCAACATGAATTCTGGATGAGGGAGAATTCTGGTTCAAAAAGGTGCCCTTCACCTTTGATGCTCAGAGATATCTGCTTCCAGGTGTAGTAGCAGACTGGGGAAAAGGGGTTCCTATTCAAAACTTTAAACCTGAGTGGATTGAGCCTATCAAAACCTTACAAAGTTATGTCACCTGTGAGGGGAGATTTGCCTTTGTGTTTAAGTATCATTTTAGATTCCTTCAACATCTCAGTCATGAATCTAAAATGAATCTTCCTTTCTTCTTTTTGAAAATCTTATAGAAGATGTCATGTAGGGTGAAAGAACACCAAGATCGTACAAAACAATCAGTTTTCACCATGGGCTCATAAAACTAATTATAAGTACTATATTGCAAAAAAGAGAGAAGACATGGGAACACTTCTTATTTTGGCCAGGTTTCAAAACTGAGAAGGAGGATCAGTCTCAGAAGAGACAAGTAGATAAGGGTCAAACTTTGAAAGAACGTCATAGTCAAAGACGAAGAAGCTGATAAACCAGGAGAAGCTTTGAAACAGGAAAATGAAAACATTGAGTTTGGAAAACGAGTTAATGTTGAGGAAGCAAAGTTTTACAGTCAGAGATGAAAGAAGTTGAGCCAGTGGAAGATGTTTTACCTACAGAATCAAATCAAGGTGAAGAGGAGACAGTGTCAAGAAATAAAACAGTGAAGGTTGTTGAATTTGCTTCAATAACTCATCAAGGAAAATTTCTGAAAATGTCAAGAGAAGTTGGAGCAGTCTGGAGAGCTAAGACAAGGCTGAAGAACAAGCTTAGGTTAAACATGAAGAAACTATTAAATCCCAAACTGGCTGAGAAAAATGTTACAATAATAGAAGATTCATCATCTCAGGAGGAGTTGGGAGATAGTGAAGATGATAATAAAGAAGTTATAAAAGGTTAAAAACCAATAGTATCAAAAGAAAAATCAGTCTTTACTGATACTAAGATTTCAGACATTTTCATGGAGGTTCGAAAACAGATGATTCAGGAACAACATCAGAATGATATAAGGAATTCTTGTATGGAGAAAAGAGAGCTAATTGAAGAAGAAGTTCAGTGCAGTATTGAAGCTGAAGAATAGTCAGAGGTTCTTGAAACCTTCACAGAGCTTATGAATGAGGATGAAGAAATATACAAGAAGCTGAAAATACCATGGATACCTGAAGGGATGCAAACAATATTAGGAGATAAATGTATTGATTCTGAAAAGGAAAATATACAAAGGAGCATTAAGCAATACAAGCATCAAATTGAATATATGCATGAAATCAATGATGGATTAGTAGCTGCAAATAGGAGACTTAAAGAAGACTTAGAGGAAGTAAACAGTCACTACCAGGAATTGATTGCAGTATCTAAAGAGGCTCTTAAAAGAAAAAGACAGATAGAGAATTAGTTTACAGAATTAAAGTAGACTATCTAGGAGCTGAGTCAACAGAATGAAGAGTTAACAAAGAAAGTTGCAGACTTGGAAGTGAACCACTTGAAAGCTAGAAGGAAAGCTCAGGCTTTGGAGGGAATTGCTCTATTAGCTGAAGCAGCAAAAGACTAGGAGAGCAGTTATTAGTTAGTTTGAAAAGTTATTTTATTTTATTTTTGTATAATGTTAGTTTATATTGAACAATTCTATAGATGACCTAAAAGTAGTTAGGGTTCAGTAATGCAACTGTTTGTGAAAGAACAGGATAAATGTAAGTCTAAAAGAGGACAAAGGGTTCGATTTTTGCTGACAAGGGGAGGCTATCAGGATTTGTTTATGAGCTAAGTGTAAAGACTCTTGTGTGTTTTTGATGACTGAATTATGAAATATATGCACTATATGCCCTTTTGATTATTGACTGGTTTCATTTCTAATTTGTGTTAATTACTTAGTTGGTATATTCATTTCCTGTTTAATGTTTTTATGCTTGAAATGCTTGCTAACTGTGGGTGAAACTCATTATTGTTTTTATTCTTTTGGATTATGGTTTATATGTTATACATCTCAGTCATTCAAATGCTCATGATTTAGTGTTTGCTTTAGTCTTATGAATGTTTTCCCTCTTGTCTTCAAACTGTTCAACCAAAACCCTAGAAAAACCCTATTTTACTTTATTGTGTTTATTGAGATTGTGTTGGCTTGTTCTTTCGTAGTCTGAGAACAATTTCTGGCACTAATAGTATGAAAATATCTAGAATCTTTTGATGCATTCATGAGTAAGTGTGTCATGATTGAAATGGTTAAGAGTTAATAACCATTGCAAATGAGTATTATACTCATGCTTGGGAAATAGATGACATGTGATATAACCATGTGTGAGGCCATGTGTTGTTGAAATTGGGAAGGCTATAACACCACACAAGTATCCAGTAATCACCTTGCTTGTGATCAATGCCTTGGACTGCAACCTCTTTTACAACACTAAAGAGCACTAAAGAAGTATATTTTTGTTGTTATGTTTTGTCTAAAGAGGAGGCATCCAGATGATCAAAGAAGTAATTGTGAGGTGGTTGGATGATGTGTCAAGGTTTTATTTGAGTCCTCCAAGTTATCATGGAAGATAATATGAGTTTTCCTTATGGCATTCTTGAATCAATGCATTGATGCACTGAGTGAATATATGATAAGTAGATTATCTGAATGTGCATGTTGGCACATGTGTTGATTGCATTGTGAGAATGATTGATGTGTCGGTAATGAATATATGGTGAATGATACTTCATTACATTTAATATGTTGACAGTTGAAAATTATTGAATTATTGGTGTTATAATTATGGTATAATTCCATGGGTTGTTATAAATGTTGCAATGAAATGAGTATATGAATAAATACTCACTATTGTTTGGTTGATTTGAAAATTTTGTTAAGAGAACATATTGTAGGTAGATTTGTCTTAGATTCGTAGTGAGTGTAAGACCATAATGAATATTGAATGCTACCATAAGCAAAGGGACAAACATTATGAGCATCTCATAGTTGTGAATATGAATTTTGTATGAAACATATTTAAAATTTATGATTGAATTTTTATGATGACATATCATGGTAATTGTATGTGTGTGATACATGTGACATGTTGGGTCTTTCTAGTCAAGGATGATGATGGCTTCTAAATATAGAAAGAATGGGGAGGATCCCACTGCAAGGACCGAGAACCACATAAATTGTGCTCTTCTAATTTTTAGACTATCCATTTTCCTAGAAGGTTTGGTTGGCATCGTTAGCAAAGTTGGAAACGCCCATTATGTATCCCCAAAATTGGAAAGATATGTTTGTGGATTAAAATATTTATATCCAATATATTTTCTAATAAAATCCACTATTTGAAGAGCCTTGTGACTTCCTCACCAAAGTTCTTATGTGGGAAAATATGGTTGGTGACGAACATAAGCATCTTTAACTTAGAGTTGACTTGCCCTTAGAATGTTGCAGCTAGAGAGAGGATCACTAATTGAAACATTAGTCTCAAATAAATTTAGACTTATCTATCATATATTTGGAGATAGAGGAGAAAATATGGATGAAACACATTCTCATAGGGAGCAACCTTTAGTCCATATTTAGGAAGCCACAATCAATATGGACTTACAAGGTTAAATCATAAGACCAAGAATTTCAGAAATACATTTTGATGTAGAGAAAACATCTTCTCTTTTTTATGGTTCCTCCGAAGGCAACCCAACGATGGTAAGTGCGGGTTCGATGGGGGGTGATAAACCCAAAATTTCCTTCTAAGAGATACACACAGGCGGAGAGAGAACATGTTGAGTGTGAGTTTGTCTTCAAATGAGAGGTGAAACTCTCTATTTATATTCATCAAGTCACTAGAACTTTATTCAATGGGGATGACTTGTCTTTTCTCCATTGGGCCCAATATGTACTTTTTTTCACTAACTATTATTTATTTCCAAGCCGAATTGAATTTTTTATTCATTTTTCTTTGTGCACTTCTTCAATGTTCTTTGGAACTTATTAAATGGTTTGTATTGAATTCTTGGATATCTCTCCATCATGGAATATTTCTCCTAATTAATGTCTCATCACATGTGGTCATATTCTTACCCAAGAGCTCTAATGTTGATTTGACCATACTCTAGGAAGTCTCGAACACTTCTTAGAGAAAATTATAAAATTCAACATTATATTAGACTTTGTCTAACACACAACAAGATAATATCTCTTTGTAACATAGACAAGTCATTTCACTCTATTAAGGATATATCAGTCCCTCTATGGAGCACTCCCACACAATGAATACGCAATGTGATCTCTAGCCTACTACCATTCCAGTCAACACGTGATTGGACTAGGCTAATCATATGAGCCCTCTATACACATAGTCAACACATAACTAATCAGACATACAAAGGGGCCATTCTCTCCATGGGTCACAAACCTCTATGAGATTGATCTACAAAATGTTTTCCTGATGTTGGAACTCATGAGAACATCAACACATTATTACCTTAATGCTACTAGGTTTTTATGTATTGTCAATGCATTTTGATAGAAGATCAATTTTTAAGGGTATATAGATGTAGATACTTTGAAAAAAAATTAGGCAGTAGATATAGATATGGGAATTTAAACTTATCAACAAATTTTTGAACAACCTAAGAATTTTGGATTATGTTGAAATGTAACAGACATTGTCTCCTCTGTTATATGTAGATTTTATATATGAATATAAATTGCCGATTTATATTACGATAAAAATTATGGTGGAATTGTTGAAATTTTAGGTTACCAAAGTGAGGTTGGGATTAAAATACCATAAAGTGAAAATATAAACTATTTTAGCTCAAGGGTATTAAATTTGGTTTCCTAAGTAGCTAAGCTCTTACTCAAATGGGCTATTTTTTAATTATTATTGTTATTCCTCCTTCAAAAATAAAGTATACATAGTTTGTAGAGATTTTGAAAGACCATGGATTTACCTATGCACTTGAAGTAAAATATTCATGAACACTTTTAACTTATAGCTTCAAGGTGGCCTGTAAAATACCACTAAAAAGGATTTCATCAAAACATCTTAATTTTATTACTAGTGGATTTCATGGATTTCCTTTCTCTATTAGATATGATAGATAATTGACTTACCAATTGAGTACATAACAATATTTTAAAAAAATATCAAAAGGGAGTGTGGGGTTGCCTCAAATCATTTCCTCTTCTCATATAGATAAACTTAACATGGCTTCTAAACCCAATGTTTTGTTTCATTGACTCTCTTTGTTTCCTTGTAGGTTCGATGTTTGGATCACAAGGCATTATTTCCATGAAATTCATGAACTATAACAAAGTCATTTGTACCACTAGTATTGATGGCCTTACCTTCCCTGTCACTTTTTTTTAATATCCTCCTAAGAGTTGGTTAGTTTTTTGCAGTTGTGTCCTATTTTTTGGGTCAATAAAGTGACTAGTTATTGATACTATGTTGTAATTTAAACTAGTTATCCAGCGGTTATATATCCCGTGGATTCCCCTAGCCTTATTTTCTTAGAGTGTCAACGATAGATTGTGCTTGTTGGGGTGTTTCAATGTTCTTTTAACTCATTTTCCATTCTTTCTATATCCGGTTTTTGTCTCCAATCAAGTGAAGGAGGGGTTCTAAGTTGTTATTAAGAGAATTTTCTTCTTTAATAGTTCCCAGGGATTTGAATATGTATTTTCTTGGGCCTATTTTTGCTTAAGTATTGCTTGAGATGTAGCCAAGGGTTGTTTTCTCCTTCTATTTTCATTTCTTTACAATATTGAAACTATTCCTCTTTTGTTGGGGCTAGAGATGCTACCTTCTTTGGAAAATTATTACAAATGACCATATTCATGGTAGACATTACACTTGAATGGAAGTTTGTAATTTCCTCTTCTAATTAATCACCCAAAGACACTCGTTAACCTATTCAATTCCCATAGGTTTGATTGGGTAATAATAAAAATGGGATTGACTGAGGACTAATGGTATCGTGAGCTAAAAAAACATCACTTTAGTGTTATTATGTCATCAGTATAATAAAGAAGGCCATCAAAACAATTATCAGTAAGCATGCGAGGCATGTGAGCCTTAATTCACCTTGCTTGTGATAATGAGCAATTAGGTTGCATGCACGCAAATTTAAGTCATGAAAACCTCAACGTTATAAACTAAAGGTGAGTTGAAACAAAAAGGAATCCATTATTATTATTTACTTTTGAATTTGATTTGAGAGCTCGGCAGCAACGAGTTGGGGTTGAGGTTGTGATTCCCTATCGGCAAGTGTTTTTGGTAGCGAAAACTATCTACCCTAATCACTTTCATAGGTAGATCATATAGATATATCACAAATTTTCATAGTTACTCGTCAATACTGAGAACAACAGCAAATCAATATGTGAATATCAAAGATCCAGCAACAACATAAAGAAAATGTGTCTCACTAGGAATAAATTTGCTATGAGGATGAGAGTCTTCCTTTCTTTTGCATGTCTCTTCCATTCTCTTTGGAAGGGTCATATTATCATACCGGGTAATTTCAGATACCTCTCTTATACATTCAAAGAATACATAAGAAAAATTGTGTGGGATAGAGGGCGTCCCCTATTTTGAAGAATCAATTCGTTGGTGACCTAAAGAGACTCAGAAGCATGTGCACATGGCATACTCTTCATAATAACACTATTATAATACTATGTGGGAAGTTCTAGTACACCATTCAGAGTATTGAAGCATCCATAGAAGATCATCATCCAAAGACGGTGTATTCCTTTTTGCATGGGCGGATTATCTGGAGAAGGCCTCACATTTTTTAGTTATAGTGGATGCATGGCATGCATGTCTTTTATGTACAGATCAACCATCCCATATATGATTATTGGTATTCATTACAGTATAATTGAAGTATATTTCATATTTTATCTAATTTCTTATCATGTTTGGGATTTGTGCACTACTCTATCATTGAATGCAAAAATAATTTATATGTCACCCATATCTGAAAACCACAAACACATAAACAATCACCATAACCGAGAAGAATAGAAGAAAATTATCAATTTGGTATATTATAGTGGTATCAGAGCATGTTTTTGGCCTGATGTGGGCATTAACATGAGCATAAATCGGTAAATGAATTTCGAAGGCACACCATTTGTTACTTATAGAAGGAAAAAGACCAGATACGTAGAAGATCTTGAGCAAGAAGAGATTAAGTTGGAAGACACAAAATTCAGATATGGACACAACAAGGTCACAGACATATAAAGGCTTATTTTGGGAATATGAGGATAAGGTTCCATTCCATAGTCTCATCAACACCCTAAATGATTTGGATAAAGGCCAAAAGGAGATGTTACATGCAATAAACAGGTTGGTCGATAAACAAGGGAAAGATCAAAATAAGCTACAAGTCACACAAGACGATAGGGTATCCACTAGTAATAGTGGGATACATGAATATACTACTATGCATAATAACCCTCACATATACAACAAGTCTTTCAAACCTACCATGCCGCATTTTATGGAGAACCCCACCGTGGGACACGTAGTACCAGCAGAGCCGGAGGATCCATTTGGGGCCTATATAGAAGAGTACAGGGTGCTTGGAGATGACTTTCACTCATCCATGACCTTCTTATAGTTTTGAAATATGAAAAGCAGGAACGGGACAAGAGGGTTCAACAAAGCATTTAATCAGAACTTTGAGCTACAACGCACAATGGGGAAACTAACTATACCTATATTTAATGGGGCATCCAGTTGTTCAGCCAGAACTTGGGTATAGAAGTTGGACACCTACTTCCAACTTAACTCCATGATGAATAAAGATATAATCAAGATGGCTACTTTACATTTAGACGAGGAATCCCATGAGTGGTGGTACCACGGATTGGTGACACTAGGTCACAACACTATCACTTCATACAGTGACTTCATAGAGAGGCTCATGGAGCACTTTTATAAGAAGGACCCAAATATTTATTTCAGTGAGCTATCCCAGCTCAAATAGACATGCAGTGAAAAGACCTTCATATCTGAGTTTTAGAGAATTGCAAGTATGGTATCTGACATATCAAAGAGTCAGATGATTATGCTATTTACGGAGGAACTATTAGATCCACACCATGGATGGGTGAAGGCTTATAGGAAATTAATTTGCAAGATGCTATCAATAAGAATCAATACCTACAAGATTATGTGCCCAAGATAAATCTTCCATAAAAACCTACCAATCAGCCAGAAAATAAGGAAAAGACTGTTTAGTAGAAGGAATGGTTGGATGAGGACACACATCGACATTTGAGAAAGAATAACTTATGTTTAAACTCTAAAGATCCTTGGGTACCAGGCCACATATATTTAGGTAAAGGGAAGGTACACCTCATCGAAATAATTTCAGATAGCATTGAGGAAGATGAATTGGAGCGGGAATATGATGAACTATATAGTACAAAATTGTAACAATTATCACAAAAATAACCTATTGTTACCCTCACGGGAGTCCCCACCTTCCATACTATCAGGATCAGGGTAAGTGTCCAAGGACAACGTTCCATTTCTTTGATTGAAGGTGGGGCCACCCACAACATTATAGATGCCTCTTGGGTAGAGAGAAAAATAATTCCCACTGAGTACTTTGATGGATTTACCATTGTCATGGCTGGAAACCACAGGATGAAATGCACACATAATATACCTCAGTTATAGGTACAACTTGGTAATTATACATTGATCGATTAATTTTATGTGGTATACGTGTTAGATGCGAGCATTGTTTTGGGAGTACCGTGGTTGTACTCAATTGGGAATGTTGGAATATTGGTCAATATTGAGAGGGGGGGTGATCAGTATTGTTAACTTTTTACCATTTTAACCACTTAATAGACTTTAATCAAAACATATAATCAACAAGATACAAAAAAACACATAATTTTAACATGGAACCCCAAATGGGTAAACCACCAATACTTCCTATTACTGCAAAATTGTTATTTACAAATAGTTTTGTCTATTGCTACATATAAGGATGGTATTAAACCCTATTTACCAACAAATACTGGAAGGAGGCTATGACCCCCTGGTTTATCAGTTGCTACTAAAATCATGCTATGACACCCTATTTACCAGCTACCACTGGAAGGAGGCTACAACCCCCTGTTTTGTCAGCTACAACTGACAGGATGCTACTACGCCCTATTTACCAGCTTATGCTGGAAGGATCCTACAACCCCCTATTTTGTCAGCAACAACTGACAAGATGCTACTACACCCTATTTACCAGCTTCTCCTGGAAGTAGGCTACAACCCCCTGCAAGCATGTTTCTTGCCCTAGCGCCACCCTGACACCCTAATTTGATGCTATTAAACTTCCCAAACCTTCATCAAACTATGTCTCTAGATTTGTTCACTTAGTCTCTGTCTTGCTACTACAAGGGTCTGGATTGCAAAGATATACTCTACATCCTCTAAATTCTGGTCTTCTTCTTTAGATATGCATTATTCACCAACAGAGACACCAGAGCCTCTCCACTTCCTTTTCAATACAGCAACATACCTTTTCAAACAGTTACGCCCTTACAATACTCTAACTATGTTTATGTGCCTTTTGTTGGTCATATCCATTGTAAGTCTGTTAACCACGCCCTTCTTAATTTTGTTTATGAACATTTAATTCTTTCAAAATTAAACCTATATGATATTCTTCCAACAACGGCGTACATTCTATTCATACTTGCGGGCATCATCTTCAAAGATTGTAGGTAATCTTCACTACGTGTAAACACCAGATGAGGTCATGACCAAATGGATAATTCATCAAGAAATCCTTTCAATCATATTTATAATGTTCTAAGAACCTTCTTTCGCAACCTATATTTCATGATTTTCTTGTTTCCGCAAGCTTCCTTCCGTAGTCGTTAGATTTCCATAATTTTATCATTTTGTGGTTCAACTTTTCCCACTGGCCTTTCCACACCAATCGTTCCACATGCAGATTGTGGAAATCGAAAAACCCAACCTTTGTGGAAATTAAGGCCAGCAATAGATTAATTTTACACACAACAATTATCAATTGATCATGCAAAATTGCTCACAAAAGAGATTGAATATGGAGCTGTAACACTAAATTGTATTAACTGAGTGTAAAATAGCCAACCCTGTAATAACATAGGCTACTGAATAAATAGAATACATCAAGGAATCAAATGCATGAGGAGGCATCCAAATCTAGCATAAATCAGGCTTACCAAAAATAAGCAAATCCCCCATAGGTGTAAAAAGCTGATCCCAAATCTGTCATGGAGCTCACGAATTGGAAAAAAGGCATAGGAAAGCTAAAGAGTGGTGGAATGGAAGCTCATACATGCTTTTTCATGGAGAAAAGAGAGGAGTATGTGTAGGACAAAAAACAAGTCAACCTCACCTAGTCTAGCTTTTCCTTTTGCCTTAAAACACTGAAAAAGCAGGCAATAAAGCAGAAAAAGCAGAAGGGCACCTAGGAGGCTAGGAATAAAGTAGAATTGATTCCTTTAGCTCTCCCATGCACTCCATGAGTAAAATGTGGCAATTTTGACCTCTATGGATAGGCAATTAGCAACTTGCACAAGGTGGGACACATGAACTAGGCAAATAAGACAAAAATAATGGAATTAATGTCTAAGTGGGTAAACTATGGGTTGATTATTCTAACACCCCCCCTTAAGCCTGACTTATGAGTAATATATCAGAAAATTATAGGGCCTATCAACAAGGCTTAGTCACCCTTTACATACTGCAAATCCATTTAAACAAGGAAAGAGGCAAAACCAACTGGGGAAAATCCTCCCTTAAACATGGACTGTAAAACAAAATTGTAGAATCTTGTCTCCACTCATGCTTTCATAGCATGATCAGCAATCCCCAGCAGTGATTTGAGATTGCTGAAGGTCTTCTCACAAAATGCTTTGGTGAAGATATCAGCTACTTGTTCTGAAGATGAACAGAAGAGTAGGTGAATGGTGCCATCATGCACAAGTTCTCTGATGTAGTGCATATGGATCTCAATGTGTCTGGTTCTCTGCTTCTGAACTGGATCCTTGCAGATTCGAATGGTACTCTGGTTATCACAGTAGATGGTAGTTGAGTACTCAGGTTCGAAACCACACTCTCCAAGTAAACCCTGCAACCATAAACATTGAGTTGCTACATTAACAACTCCTCTGTACTCAGCTTCTGTAGATGAGAGTGCAATGGCACTCTGTTTCTTGCTTGACCATTTGATTGGCCCTTCTGCAAGCATGAACACATATCCTGAAGTGGACTTTCTGTCTGTTCTATCACCTGCCCAATCACTATCAGTAAATCCAATCAACTCAAGATCAGATTTTGCCTTATAGAAGATCCCATGTGTCCTTGTTCCCTGAACAAAGTTAAGGATCCTTTTGGCTGCTTTCCAATGGATCTCATGAGCCTGATCCATGAATCTAGAAGCCACACTTACTGCATAACAAATATCAGGTCGAGTATGTGTCAAATACAATAAACAGCCAATCAATTGTCTATACAGTGTATTGTTTACCATCGGTGGAGAATCATCTTCTTCCAGCTTCACTCCTGAAAGGAAAGGAGTTTTGCTTGCTTTGCAATCTTGCATTCTAAATTTTTTCAGCAAGTCCAAGGCATATTTGGACTGGTGCACCTTGATTCCAGCTTTGGTTTGAGAGATCTCAAGCCCCAAAAATTGACTTAAGAGCCCCAAATCTGTCATGGAGAAGGCTTGGTTCATAGCTCCTTTTAAGGAAGCAATCTCAGCCTATGAGCTTCCTGTAATGAGGAGGTCATCAACATATAACACAATGATCATTAATGAACCATTAACTAACTTCAAATAGACATTTGGATCTGGT
>LPNX010064281.1:478663-499307 GCA_001517045.1 Pseudotsuga menziesii | reverse complement strand
TGATCATGCAAAATTGCTCACAAAAGAGACTGAATATGGAGCTGTAACACTAAATTGTATTAACTGAGTGTACAATAGCCAACCCTGTAATAAAATAGGCTACTGAATAAATAGAATACATCAAGGAATCGAATGCATGAGGATGCATCCAAATCTAGCATAAAGCAGGCTTACCAAAAATAAGCAAATCCCCCATAGGTGTAAAAAGATGATCCCAAATTTGTCATGGAGCTCACAAATTGGAAAAAAGGCATAGGCAAGCTAAAGAGTGGTGGAATGGCAGCTCATACATTCTTTTGCATGGAGAAAAGAGAGGAGGATGTGTAGGACAAAAAACAAGTCAACCTCACCTAGTCTAGCTTTTCCTTTTGCCTTAAAACACTGAAAAAGCAGGCAATATAGCAGAAAAAGTAGAAGGGCGCCTAGGAGGCCAGGAATAAAGTAGAATTGATTCCTTTAGCTCTCCCATGCACTCTATGAGCCAAATGTGGCAATTTTGACCTCTATGGATAGGCAATTAGCAACATGCACAAGGTGGGACACATGAACTAGGCAAATAAGACAAAAATAATGGAATTAATGTCTAAGTGGGTAAACTATGGGTTGATTATTCTAACAACCTTTCCAAAATCCAAACTTTTGCACTTTCACTTTTCCGCTTCCATACCGGCCTTCCCGCAACATCTTTTATGCACTACGAAAGGTGGAAATTGGAAACTCAACTTTTCCAAGATTTCGTATTTTTGCTTTCCGCCTTTCTGCTTTCCAGACTTCCCTTTTCATACTGGCCTTTCCACCTAGAGATTGCAGAAGTCAAAAAATAATCTTTCCAGTTTTTCGAGCTTCTATCTTTCCACCTTTTTCGTTTCTACACCAGTCCTTCCGTCGTTGTCTTTCTGCATTAACCATTCAACAATTCCTTTTCCGCAGTACGGAATGTGGAAGTCGGAAACTCAACTTTTCCACTACTTCGACCTTTTGATTTTCACACCTACACTTCCACTCCCACAACAGCTTTTCCGCAACGCTTTTTCCAAACCGTCGATCTACTTGTGGAACTATTCTCAGCCGTCTGATCTCAATCCTTTGCGAAACGTTTCTCCTATCCACTTTCCTTGTGAATCTCTTCTTGACCTTAGATTTTCTGTGGATCTTCATTTTGACCGTTGATCTATTGCGGAATGATTTTTTATCGTCAGATCTATGAATCTTTGTGGAACTCGTCTACATTCACTATTTCTTTGTTTTAACACTTAGCCAATTTTAATCTCAATGATGCAAACTAACATTTTTCTCTTATTTTGGTAGATTGATATTTCGCTCGTGTAAGAACCAAATGAGAATCTAACTTCATGGTTGGATAGCCAGTTCACCAAGGAGAAAGATCATGTCATATTTAGATATTATTGACACACACACATCTTCTGGAGGACATTTTAAAATAGTCTCCCAACCTTTTGTTATGACACTTAGACAAATCACTTAGTCTGATCCAATTTGTCTAAAACATTGTTTTGGTAGGTCCATAACTTCTCCCTCAGCTCCTTCCAAGACAAACTGAAGACATGGTGAGGTAGATAAAACACAAGTCTACAAGACGCCTATGTGCTACGGGAATTTACTCTAACCCGTGATTCAGGGCGGTCATTCTCTTAGACCCTCTTACACCAGTTTTGACTATTTATCCATACTTAGTCAATTTCCTGATTTTCATCCATTTCCATATTTCTCCATAATGATGTCACATCATCTGCTTTGTCATCATAGGAAATTCCTCTTACCAATTTTCCATCAATTATGTTATTCTATGTCATCATATCTTACATTTCATCATTCATGCTATGTCATCGCTACCTTTGTATTTCCTTTGACTTATACTAAGTTCACTCTGCCATCATGTCCTTGGTTATTCCTTTGTCATCACTGAACTCCTTTTGACATCAATGACAACTATAATCCATATTGACAATAGGGAAATACTCAAAAAATTATCAAACATTAGAGATGGAATTTTTGGCACCAAATGGAAAAAGGATGGTCCTAATGGGAATGCCCAATGAAGCTTCAGGTTCAGCCACAACAAAAGGGATGACCACCACATTTAGGCATGAGGAAAATACTGGCACGATAAAATTCCCAACTCTAGCACAGAATACTTCAATAAAGGGTCAGTGGTATTAGAAGGGATTTTTGGGTAGTCCTCCAAACAAAAGTATGATTTGAACCAGGGAACTAGGACACGGAGCCAAATCTAGGATGTTCAATCCTCACAAGTAACCAAGAATATATAAGGAGGGGATACAGATCATGGGTGAGAAGAAACATAAATTCAAAGAAAAATAATAGCCACATGGCAGTGGAATAATCAGGTTGATGAAAATGGGCAAGAAGAAACAAGGATAGATGGTTCAGTATATTGGTCGGAGATTGCTTGAAGAAAAACAATTTTGAGTGGGCAGGACAAAAATTTCCTCTTCTAATTAATTACCCATATACACGTGTTAACCTATTTAATTCCTATAGGTTCGAGCAGGTATTAATAAAAAGGAATTGACTGAGGACTAATGGTACCAGTGTAAATATTTTAAAAGTTGTTATGCCAAAACAAAGGGATCACTGAAAGAATAACAAGCACAACAGATAAAAAAGAGAACACGAATATTTATTCTGGAAACCCTCATGGGGAAGAAAACCTAGCAAAACTCCCTCAATATAGACTTCAACCAAGTACAGTGTAAGACCCAAAGAATAAGACTAGATAACTTCCTCCTCCTCAGATGGATTCTTTCTCCTCTCTAGATTGAACTTGCTTGAGTGATATACTTGTCCAAATGAGGGAGGAACCTCTCCTATTTATACTAATCAACTGATAGGCCTAATAACCCAACATGGCTGACTTCTCCTTGTTGTCAAGGCTGACTTGCCTTGGAATACTCAAAAATACATTTTAATAATACTTTTTGTGGGTACTACTGACCCGACTTACAATGGAGGTTTTACCTCAAGATTTTAAATGACCAATTACATCAATGGAATCCCTAATTGAAGGAATAACATCTCTGGAAGGGGAAATAATAATAATAATAATACAAAATAGAATATCTTCTTCAGTTACATTTATTTAACACTCCCTCTTACCAAGGAAGGTCTTCTATAACACAACAATACATATGTACAACTGACTAGTGAATATATATGTCATAGGAAGTTTTCACAACTACATAAACATCATCATCATCCATGGAGCATCATCATCACTGACATCTCTGGAATCATCTCGAGCATCATCATCTCTGGAATCATCTCGAGCATCATCATATCTGGCATCATCTCAAGCATCATCATCTATGGAATCATCTTGAGCATCATCATATCTGGAATTATCTCGAGCATCATCATCTATGGAATCATCTCAATCATCATCATCTTTGGCATCATCTCAAGCATCACCTGCAATATCATCAGTATACAAATACTGAACTAAATCACCCACAACATAAACAATGATGGAACATCATCATCTGCAACTGAATGCAGGAACTCATCCGAAGTGAATGCATGACCACTCTCCATATGAGAGTATTATCGTCTACATGAACATCCTCAATCGATCATTTCTAGGACCACTCTCAACAAGAGAGTGTTATTGTCCGTAGGACCGTCCTCGACTATGATATTGTTGTCTGCAAATGAATGTGGGATCTCATCCTCAAATGAATGAAGATACACTATCCATATGAGAGTACTATCATCCGAAGTACCATCCTCAATCGACAAGTTCTAGGACCACTCTGAACGAGAGATTTTTCTTGTTTGCATGACCATCCTCAAATTAGATACTTTCATATACAAATGAATGTTGAACCTCATCAATATCTGTAGGAATACTAATAAACTCGATTGGCCTTATCTGTGTTGGCACAACACTGCCATATCATCCTCAATAATAATCTTATCATTGCTCCCTCTTTCCAAGGAGGTCCTTTAAGACTACACCAAGCCTATATCGAAAGTGCTCAAACTTTACATGAGACAACGGCTTAGTCATCACATCAACAACTTGTTCCTTTGTAGGAACATATTGGAGCTTCATGGCTCCTCTCTGTGCCATATCTCGGATGTAGTGATACTTTATGTCTATCAGCTTTGACTTATCATGAAACATTGGGTTCTCTGCTAGCTTGATGCAACTCTGATTGTCAGAATAAATATCAATTTCATCCATCTCAGCATTAAACAATCATGCCAATAGCTTGCAAATCCATACTGCTTCACTATAGGCTAAACATACTGCAATGTACTCATCCTTGGTTGTACTGAGGGAACATTGGTTTTCTTTCTACTAAGTCATGATATCACACCCGATCCCAAACTAAAAAAACAGCTTGAAGTGCTCCTTATGTCTTCGACACTTCCTACCCAATATGAATCAACATAGCCATACAATATGAATGTTGGTTGTGGAGCTTGATCTTCCATATTTATAGATGTTATTGTTCAGTTGTCTTTGTACCCCAATTTTACTGTAAACTTGTCCCATCAGGGGGATGCAGGGGTCTAGGGTGAAGCTGTTGAAAGATTTTTTTGGGGATGTTTGTTGGCCAACAATTTACGGACCCATGGTATTGGGTGACTTGTGGTATTTTCCCATGGTAATTCCCTTATAAAAGGAAAGCATTGTGAAAGAGTAAAGAGGAAGTGTAGTGGGGTTGTTGCAAGTTGTATCCCTTCATTTTGTTGGATGGTATAATAATAAAGGACTGGAAATTTATGTGTGGGTGTAGGTCATCTTGGATGAACCAAATTATATTTGTGTCTCTCTTGTAATGTATTTTAATATTTTAATATTGTTTATTTTTTATTGTTACTGCTCCGGGATCCTGTTTTTCTAACATCTGAACTCGTTATCGGCTGCATATCTAAGGCCACAATCCAATGTACCCTTTAGGTACCTCATCACATGTTTTGCTGCAACTAGATGAACATGTGGGGGTTCCACCATATACTAACTCAAAGTGTTTACAACAAAATATATATTTGGTCTTGTATTTGCCAAATACATCAGTGAGACAATAATCTCCCTGCATAATGTGACATCTACTCTTGAAGAGTCATCATTAAAGAGATTCAGGTTTGTCACCATCGGAGTGTTCATTTCCTTGCAAGACAACATCCCAAATTTCTTTAGGATCTCAAACGTATAGTTTCCTTGGTTTAGGAAAATCTCATTTAGAAACTACCATACTTCAAGATGTAGGAAATAGTACATTGTGCTAAGGTCTTTCATCTCAAGGAAAACCGCAAGTTTCTTCTTACACTTGCTGATGAGCTTCTCTTCTCCTGTCAAAAATAGATCATCTACATATAACAACAATATCATGATCCCATCATTTACAACCATACAGTAAAGGTTGGAATCAACTTTACTTTTGGTAAATCCAAAGTTCATCAAGAATCCATCAATTCTTCCATACCATGCTTTGGGTGCTTATTTTAACTCATATAGATATTTCTTTAATATGCATACATGTGTCTCATTTTTGTGAGTTTCAAATCATGGTGGTTGTTCAATGTATACTTCTTTTATGACACCATTTAGGAAGGTTTCTTTTACGTCCATTTGATGTAGATTCCATTTCATCTTGGCTACCAAGGCAAGGATAGTTCTTATAGAAGTATATATTTCTACTGGTGCAAAGGTTTCTTCATAATCAATTCATTCTTTTGTGAAAATACTTGTGCGACAAATCTTGCTTTGAACTTTTCAATATTTCCATCTGCTAAATGTTTTGTCTTGAAAATACATTTTAAAGAAACTACTGACTTATCCTTTGGTCTTGGTACCACATCCCAAACATCATTCTTTATTATATATTGGTATTCTTCGATCATGCCTTTCATCCATTCATTCTTCTTTGAAGCTTCTTCAAAACATGTGGGTTCTTCATCAACAAGGTTGCATATTAATGCCACATAGTTAGAGTAGATTCTTTGTCTCTTACTTCCTTCTGGTGCACCATATCTTTCTTCTTCTTTGATTATATCACGAGCCCAAGTTGGTCTTCTTTTTGTTGAAATCATAACTTGGGGTGTTTCCATGGGTTCTTTGGTTCTGCCATGGCATGATATTATGGGATAGGATCTTTTTCAATGTCTCTAACCGGTGGTATGGTAGCTTATGTGGTTCTAGGATCCTCCTCATCTTCTTCACGATCTTCATATGCATAGATCTTTCTATATTTGATGAAGGATGTGTCTTCATCAAATGTACCATATTTGTTGATATCAATCTGACGAAAACCTGGAATGTAGATTCTATAAGCTTTGAATTTGTCATTGTATACAACAAATATTCCCTTCTTTCCTGAAGAGTCAAATTTTGATATTTTCTCATTTGGAACATGTAAGTACACGGTACAACCAAATATCTTCAGGTGACTTACTTTGGTATTTTCACTAGTGAACATCTCTTCTAGGGTTTTGTTTCCAAGAGCACTATGAGATACTCTATTATGTACATAGACTGTGGTTCTTGTTGCTTCGTCCCATAAATGCATAGGTATATATTGATCATGGATCATTGCTTTGACTACTTCCATGATCGATCTATTCTTCCTTTTTACCACTCCATTATGTTGGGGATTATAGGGTGTGGTAAGCTCCCTCTTAATCTCATATTCCTTACAAAATTCCTTGAATTCATTTGAAGTGAATTTTCCTCCATTGTCCAATATTAAGGTATTGATATTCTTTTCGGATCGATTTTCCACAAGAACCATAAATTCCTTAAATTTTTCAAATACTTCATCTTTTCCTTTCAAGAAATATATCCAATTCTTACGAGAGTAGTCATCGATAAAAGAGACATAGTACACATACCTGCTTAAGGAAGTAGTTGGCATTGGTCCGCACACATCTGAGTGGACAATATCCAAGATCCATTTTGCTTTGTTTTTACTACTTGGGAATAGTTTATTGGTGTTCTTTCCTTGAGCACATCCCTTGCATACTCCTTCATGATTGATCTGGATCTCTGGTAGACCTGTCACTACCTTTCCCATAATTGGAAATACTTTGAAGTTCACATGAGCAAGTCTTATATGCCAAAGTTCACATGGGATGATGGTACTAGATGTAAGGGATGAATCTGTGTTCCCCTTCACTTAGTAGAGTCCTTCTTCAACACCAATTACAGTACCATCATCTATTGTCTTTCATTTCATCCACATAATAACTTCACCATCTACAAAGGCAACTCTAAAATATTTCTTATCTAGAGATGAAATAGAAATAAGATTCTTCTTCAAACCTGGAACATATAAGACTTCTTTCATCTTCATGGACTTTCCGGATTTTAATTTGTAAGAGGATTCTCCCATTCCTTTGATGGGGTACTGATAATCATCTCCAAGTTGTACCTTGTGTGAATAGTCTTTTTGGGTAAGACATGAGAGTGAATCTTTTGTATATGTCATATGTTTGGAAGCACCATTGCATATAATCCAAGTGTCACTTCCATGAGAGATGGATCTTGTTAGAGTATAAATTAGGACATACTGTTCACTAGAGTCTTCATTTTCTCTAGCCTTCTCCTTATCTGATTCATTTTTTCATCTCCATGGAAATGGTACTTTCAGTTCTTCTTCTTGAAATGATCTTTATTAAGAGGACAATTTCTAGTAATGTGTCCCATCTTATGACATTAATAACATTCAAAGGATGAGTAATCCTTTCTAGGTTTCTTACCTCTTTTGAATTCTGGTGGTCTTCTGGAAGGTGATCCTTGACTCTTCCTTTTGTTTATTTTTTTCTTTGCATGAATAGTTAGAGCTTGATCTTCATTATCATTTAGCTTCTCTTCTCTATTTTTTATCCTTCCTTCTTCTTGTACACATTCTTCCCATAGTTTGTTAAACTTGGTTAACTTTCTTCTAGCACATATTCCTCTAATGAAGGAATCCCATTCTCTAGAGAGACGATTTAGGGTGGTCATCACCACTTCTACCTCTTCCACCATGTCACCAATGGCTTCTAACTATTCTTTGAAATGGGATATTCTTGAGAAGTATGATTGCATAGTTTTTGTCTTTTGTATCTTCACACCCTTGAGTTGGTTTCTCAAGGGCATTCTTTTGTTGATGTTCTTTCATTCAAACATACTGGTTAGTGCATCAAACATTTACATTGGAGTATTCTTTGAATATACCTGGGGATCAAATGATCCTTTATAGAATCAGCTATGATCCTATTATATTTGATCATATCCTTCTTGTGCTTGGATTTTTCCTCATCTCCCTCTGGTTCCTTGACCTCATCTTTGATATAGCCTTCTAGGTCATGTTCTTCAAGGATGAGCATGACTCTATACTTCCATGCTCTGAATTTATTTGCTCCGTCAATATTTTCATCAAGCTTGGTATTGTGTGTCATCTTTAATGAATTAGAACCTCAAATGTAAATATAGGAGATAGAACTCACAAATTTGAGGACAACTTTTGGAATCTTCTTCAGGATGACTTAGGGTTTCACTGGAAAAACCTAATTTCCAACTGAGATCACTTGTAGAGCTGATTGTAGGAAAAAATGTGCCTCCCCAAGGTGAGCTAGATTTTATCTTGATTTTTTGGAATCTGTGGATGGACCCTTAAAAAATATGGTGCCCTAGTTTCTCCCGATAGTAGTGGTAGGTCAAAAAATGAAAATCCACAAAATTGAAAACTACTTCGACAGGAAGATGTGCCCTTCTAGGGCGAGTTGAATGGTTCTTCTTTTTCAACTGATTTGTGGAAGGAAGTGTCTGGAATAGTGAGCACTATCTTGTTGAGCTATGGGAAAACTGCTACACAATGTCTTCTTTCAAGTTGACTCTGATACCATGTTAAAATTTTAGAAGTTGTTATGACAAAACAAAGGGATCACTGAAATAATAAAAAGCAAATCAGATAAAAAAGAGAACACAAAGATTTATCCTGGAAAACCCTCGTGGGGAAAAAAACCCAGCAAAACTTCATCAATATAGACTTCAACCAAGTATAGTGTAAGACCCAAAGAATAAGACTAGACAACTCCCTCCTCCTCGGATGGATTGTTTCTTATAAGTTATATCTATAGCGAACTTGCTTGAGTTCTCTACTTGTCCAAATGAGGGAGGCACCTCTCCTATTCATATTAATCAACTGAGAGGCCTAATACCCCAACAGGGTCGACTTCCCCTTGCTTCCAGGGCCGACTTTCCTTGGAAGACTCAAAATTACATTTTAATAATACTTTTTTGGGGTACAACTAACCTGACTTATAACTAAGGTTTTACCTCAAGACTTTACATGACCAATTACATTAATGACATCCCTAATCGAAGGAACAAAATCTCCGCAAGGGGAAATAATAATAACAATACAAAATAGAATATCTTATGTAATTACATTTATTTAACAATCGGGAGATAAAAAGAACATCACTTCAATGTTATTATTTCATTAGTAGAATAAAGAAGGCCATCAGAGCAATTATCAACAAGCATTCAAAGCATGAGGGCCTTAATTCACCTTGCATGCGATACTGAGCAATTTCGTTGCATGAATGCAAAGCGAAGTCATGCAAACCTCAAATTTATAAAATAAAGGTGACTCGAACCAAAAAGGGATCCATATTATTATTTACTTTTTAATTGGTTTCGAGAGCTCAGCAGCAGCAACAACAATGAGTTGGGGTTGAGGGCGTGATTCCATAGCAAGCAGGTGTTTTCGGTAGAGAAGCTCATATGCCCTAATCACTTTTAGAGGTAGATCATACAGATCTATCATATCTTTTCACAATTACTCATCAATACTAAGAGCAGCAACACAGATCAAGATGTGAAGATCAGAGATCCAACAACAACATAAAGAAAACATGTATCACTAGGAAATTAATTCACTATAAGGCTTAGAGTCTTCCTTTGTTTTGAATGTCTCTTCCATTCTCTTTCGAAGGGTCATATTATCATACCTAGTGATTTTAGAGACCTCTCTTATACATTCAAAGAAGATACAAGGAAAAACGTGTGGGATAGAGGGTGTCCCCTATTTTGAAGAATCAATTCGTTGGTGAGCTAAAGAGACTTAGAAGTTCTGTATGTGAACTCCATACTCTTCATAAGACCATTATTATACTACTTGGGAGGTTTTGGTACATCATTCATAGTATTGAAGTAGGCACAAAAGATCATCATCCGAAGAGGGTGTATTCCTTTTTGCATGGGCAAATTATCTAGAAAAGGCCTCACCTTTTTTAGCTATAGTGGATGCATGGCATGCATGTCTTTTATGTACTGATCAACCATCCCAGCTATGATTATTGGTATGTCATTACAACATAATTGAAGTCTATTTCATATTTTATCAAAGTTATTATCATATTTGGGATTGTGCACTACTCTATCATTCCATGTAAAAACAATTTATATGACACCCATATATGAAAACCACAAACACATAAGCAATCACCATAACCCAATAAAATAGAAGCAAAAATCAGTTTGGGATATTATAGCACAATGGATGAGCATGTATCTATGTATCTAGTTGAAGCTCTATTTCTTTTACGAGAACTATCTTGACTAGATTCTCTCCTATAGACAATCCATGTGAAGCATCGATCCTTGAACAAGTAGCTACTAGGGTAAACTTTAGCCACAAGGGGAAGAGAGAGGATTCAATATCATATATTCGAATTATGGTTGGGGTCATATGGAAGATTTATTCTATTAGATTTCTCAAATATCAAAAGAAAACGGTGGCAATAATCAAACGCTCAAAACTTTGCCATACAAACTCCAAATTCCATGACTCGTTATTTGATTTTTATATTTTTTCACCAAATGTGAATTCGGTGCTTAAGTGTTTTTCTTCTTAATGGCATATATTGTTTTTTTGGTCATTTTTTGTTCCCAACAAATTATGTTTGTAAATGAAAATAAATGTAAAGTGGGTGGATAGAATTATGAAGTTAGAAATTTTGAATCAAAGTGGAATTAATGAGTAGATTCCTATGGAAATTTGTGATAGGGGTGAATCTAGGAAAAAATGATAGGGCCCAAAATTAGTTAAGAATTCTTAAATATATTATTTAAATCAATTAATGATGAGGCAGCCAGTAATGTGTCGAACTTAGATAATGCTCACTTAGTTTGGATTAAATTGAAAATTTTATATGAAAAGGGAAACAATATTGGAAATAATTTCATAAACTTATATCTCGATACAGATAGAAAAGAATCTCAGCAACAAAGTATCCACATAGACTAACCATAATTTTGAAAGACCTTAGTTAGGATGATATATTTAATAAATGACGAAGTAAGCAGAAAAACCTCTTTCAAAAATACAAGACTCCCAGAATCATAACAACCCTTGCTACTTTGAACTCAAATTATTATCTTTAGAGTTGATCATCTCCTAGATATATCTCTAAGTTTATAGGATTAAATAAAATTGGGTTATGTTATGATGTTGGAAAGGGAGGAAATATGCCTAAGGTTTTATGGTGCACACTATCCTTTCATGAACACACATTTACCATGCATTACATGCTCTAATTAATGAATACTATTGTAAAATATATGGCTTGCGCAACCATAATTTAACAAATACGACACAACATTATGTTAATAATGCACATGTAATTATTGCTAAATATTTAATATTCACCATTACATATTTTAATTTCATATGAAATTCTAGAAGAACATATATAACATAATCATATTACCATGTGAATCACGAACCAAGGAATGCATCAAAGCTAAATATTATAGACTTACACATGGTTATGGTGCATCCTTCAATGATTGCAATATTAAACCATGACAACAAGGTCACACTCAATTAAATATTAATATATCTTTGACTCGCAATGCATTCACAAACCATGGTTCACAATGTGTGGCTTACTAGGGTTAAAATAAAGGTAATAATGTTTTAGCTTTTGGGTTACTCCAAAAACAATTTCACCTATCTTAGAGAACACTAGGTCTCCTAATCCCTTGGTGATTCTTCTTAGACATATGGATGGATTAGTTTGAGTGGATGCTTGACCAAAGATAGAGTACTAGCATGCCACACTTGCTAAGGAAGTTATCCTTTGTGGCATGATGACTAACCCATTGGGTGCACACAATAGGGGAGTTGGTTGCTTGATTAGGAGAGGTTCATACCTAGGAGGAGGAGTGTAGGGCACTTAGCCTTAAGAGAATGGGACCATGTGGCGTACACCTTGTAGGTTGGATACTTGAATTTATTTCACTTGGGTTGAGGACCATACTTCAAGGAGGATGGTTATGGACTTGGACACATTTTATGAGACACATTGGAGCAAGTACCTTAGGACACATTTGGATGTGATTATTACTTCTTGTTGATACTAATTCTTTGTATGGTCATGGAGAAACCTTGGCTCTTTTGTTGATGCAATGGAGTTAAAACCTGGGGGATACATGATGAAATTAGACTACTAGCACTTGGGACGATCTTGGAGCCTTATAATTCTATGATGCATGGAGACTAGAACAAGAGCATGGTGTGCTAGAGGAGTAGAGGAGTCTTGAACTTAGTGTTATGTTTCACTAGACTTGTTGATATCATATGATGATCTTCTTTAAAATATATGAAGACCTCGGGTTTTTGGGACTTAAAACCCAATATAGACAAAGAGCTTTGAAGACTAGCTCTAATTTTGTTTTGGAAGGTTTGTACTTGTGTGATGCAAGGAAGCCTAAGGTTTGTGTAATATAAACCCTAATTCAAGACAAGAGCACTAGAGTGAAGTAGCAAGATCAAGGGTGGACTTCTTGGTGTTGATGTTAGCTTGTTGTAGAGTTTTTGAAGTGGATAGGAGCAACTTGGTGTGATTCCTTGCTGGTCATGTTTGTTGGTTAGGCTTGTTATTGATGCCTTGACTAGGGTTTGGAGGCATTGGAGAGTCCTAAAAAACAAACCATGAGATCTAAACAAGTAAATACAATAGGTGAAAGAGGAAATATTTTTTTTTAATGAAATAATATTTAGTAAAGTTTGAACAGAGAAACTTGAAGCACAAAATATTAGATATGCATTTATTATAATTTTTAATTGCAAAAACGATCACATATCTCCTTTGCAGGATGCCTTGGATAATTGTTCAATTAGATTTATGAGGATGTTGCTTTAATTCACCCTCCTTGATCAAGGTTTTGAAAAAGATAGTAACTACAAAGTGACTTAAAATAATTATTTACACATAAATCTTATTGATTCATTGGCACAAAAAAAACACCCTTTTATGTTTATATTTATCACAATTTCATCATTTTCAAACCAAATATATTTTAAGGGAATTTCCTATTGCTAATGGAAGAAAGGCTTTGTCACATCTAAGTTATGGAATTGATATAACACAAGTTCATTACACGTTGATGAAAAGAGGCTTCGTGATATTTATTTATGATTTTATAAAGAAAATAAATAACATAATTATTAAGTAATTATATTAATATAATATTTTGTATTTTTAGTTAAGGTTTAATTCAATCAATTTGTGTCATTGTTACTAGGTTGTTCTTGGTAATCCAACCTACTATTTAGGTTATTGATATGATTCCCAAGAGGTTAGGCACGTTAACTTTACACTACTCTTTTCATATTAGATATCATTCTCAAAATAGGAGCAAGTGCCCACAAGTTTTCTAAACTCGTCTCAATGTTGTTCTCGTTCATGCTAAACTCTATCTTCCTCTTGCATTTCTCCAAATGTGTTTTCATTGGTTGTTTTGAGGTTTGACTTTGAGGAAGATGACCCTTTGTCTGGGTTGAAATACATGCTTTAAGGCATTATGTTTCCAAATCCTGGATCTACTACAAATGTTAAATAATGGTGTTCATCATGATTTCATGTTGTATATTAATGGCCTTGCCATAAATGCAATAGATAGGAGAGATTTTTGTGTGTCCTTGATGAGATACTCATGCCTACAGAGGGATTAATGTCTCAATTTTACAAAAAAAATGGACACCCCCCCCCACACACAACTCTCCATTACTTTTAAGGAATGAGGTAGTTAATAATTGATATGATGGTTAATTAAGGAATGAGGTAGTTAATAACTCCCCATTACTTTTGATAATTCTATAACCCAAATGAGAATCGAAATTTGCGAGCTCATTAGCATGTCTTTTGCTAACCCTTAAGAAATGATTAAAGTTAATGTTTTCAAAGCGCTCTACTTCCTTCTTGGCTCTCTCAATAAATCTTTCCAAATTGCCATCAGTAGGTTTTCCTGTACTTACCATAAACCTTGTGACAATTGAGGAATCTCTAATAACTATAATGCTCTTGATTCTATTAATGTTTATAAGTTTGAGTCCTTGGTACAATGTGTTATCACCTGGTAATTTTCCTATGGTTGTGGTAGGAAATCACTGGGGTAACCATTTCAAACCAGACTTTAGGCTGTATTCTAGCCTATACCATCAGAGAGGGCTCTCTCAGAGTCATAAGACCATTCACATACACATATGTCTCGCAGCAAGCATTCAGAAGGCTATATTTCTGATGGGAACAGGTTGTTTGTATTTTTAAGTGTGTAAGCCAGACAAACAAAAAACACCATTGGGAAATGGAGTTGAAGCCTGAAACATTCAAGGGATTACAACAATAATGATAGGTGATTATCCTTCGTAATCTAATGCAAAGTGAGAATTAACATTCAGTCAAATAACTTTAAGAGATGGCAGGAGGAAATGAGAAGAAGCCCAGTGAAACAAGAGGCACCTATATGCGGATGAATCCCTTGAAACACCTTTAGCAGAAGCAACAATAAAGGTTGATAACCGAAATGGAGCACCTAACAATGGATGAATTCCATAGCATTCATCATAAACACTTAAATATATGATTTTTGGTGAAAGAAGTGCTTAACAAAGAACGAGTTCCTTGCATACAACTAGAAACATATCAGCAGAACTTCACACATGCATGGAAATCGAGCATACAAGAAAACCCAGACTGAACATTGAACGTTGTGATGAATCTCAGACACTCAGAACATACTTCTGCATTAATTACTTCCAAGAAAAGTTCAGAGATACAAAACCAAGCACATAGGCTTCCAAAATGAATGTCGAACCCTTGTCTCCTCTATTGAGGTTATATCTATAGTTCAATTTGCTCCCGAGAAGAATCTCAAAACAGAGCGCCAAAATTAGTTACATCATGGGAATTAAACTCAAACGTACAAAATTATAACAAATTATGAGGTGGTGGATTCACCATGATCATAAAACAAATGGAGAAAGCACGTCGAGGTGCACGTGACTAACCAAAATGGGAAAACATGACATCTGGGCTTCATGCTCGCTTGATGAAAACGACTTTTCAAAGCACCTTTAGAATGAGCTTCTGCTGCAGAGGTGAAAGAGTGGTTTTGGTATCTGAGTAGAGGCCCCTCAACCCCTTTCTTCTTTGACTGTGTAGTAGCTGGTTGGACAACCACAACCTGCTTTGCAGCCTCTTCCATATTTTGTTGATTCTCCTCTCAGATTTTGCAATGTGCATGCTCTTCTTGCAGAATAGATCTCAGTTGTAGATCTATTTTGAATCAAATCTACGCCCTCCATTTATATTCCTGTCACCATCATTCCGCAAGCTCCTTTCCACAAAATTGCGGCTCTCAGAGTGTGGGTTTTCCAATTCTCGCATCCGAATATCTGCCTTTTCCTTTTTTCCAAATCGTGGGTTTTCCCCAAAGGCTTTTAATCAGTTTTGTGGGCTTAATCTCCAAGTCATACTCAAGTAAGAATGTTATCCATTTTCCCCTTCTACCCTCAGGATCTGGTTGGGCTAGAATATCCTTCACTGTACTAGTGGGAACATGAGCAATGATGTGAGAATGCATGATGTAAACTCGGAACTCCTTCAAGGCATGTACCAGAGCATAAGCCTCTTTTCCATAATGTCGTATTTCAGTGGGGCATCTCTCAATGTTTTGTTGTAGAAAGCAATGGGTTGTTCATTCCCCTCATGATTCTTTTGTAACAAGACCGCTGCCATTGTGTGCTCTGAAGCAAATGAGAATATGAGGAAATATTTGGAGAAATCAAGGCTTACTAGCATAAGTGCTTCTGAAATAGCCTTCTTTATGTCCTCAAAATACTGCTTTGATTTAGGTGTCCACTTGATCTCATTGTCCTTCCTCAGCATACTAGTCATCCACCTTACAATCTCAGCGAAAGCAGCAATAAGCCTTCTCAGAAAACCCACCCTTTCCAGAAACGATTGAACCTCAACCTTATTTCGAGGGAGCTCGATTTCTGTATGGATTCAACTCTTTTTGGGTCTATTTTGATGCCTTCCTGGGAGATTATGTGCCAGAACAACTTCCCTTCTTTCATAGCAAAGTGGGACTTCTTCGGATTCAAAGAGATGTCGAACTTTCTGCATTTTCTAAACACTCTGAGCAAGTGTGCGATGTGTTCCTCATCGGAATTTGAAAAAAATAGTGATGTCATCTAAATAGATAACCAAAATCTTGTCCTTCTCATCAGCAAATTCTATGGCCATGGCCCGCTGGAAGGTTTCCCCTGCATTCATGAGTTCGAAGGGCATTTTCGCATAGATGAAGGTACCACAAGATGTAGTGAAAGCAGTCTTCTCCTAGTATTCTAGGTGCACCATGATCTGATTGTATCCTAAGAAACCGTCCAAGGTGGAGATCCTATGAGATCCCACTACCCTCTGCAAAATTTGATCCATCTTAGGAAGAGGATAATGGTCCTTTAAAGAGACTATGTTCATATTTCAGAATTCAATGCACAACCATATTTCTCCATTCTTCTTTCTCACTGGAACTAAGTTGGCCACCCACCTTGAGAATCTACGAGCCACAATAATTTTTTCCTCAAACAGCTTCTTTATTTCCTTTTCAATCAGGGGTAGCATCTTGGGGTTAATTCTCCTTAGTTTTTGCTTGAAAGGAATCTCATCCTTTTTTATTGGTATAGTGTGTTGAATTATACTTATATCATAAGCCTTAAGATCACTATAACTCCAAGCAAAGACATCTGTGTATTCCTCCATCAGTGAGATGTATCTTTGTTTGGCCTCTAGAGAGATTTTTCTTGAGAGCTTGATTATTTTAGGATGAGCTTATGTTCCAATATTCACATCTTCCACATCCTCACAGATTTAGACAAGCTGAGGATCCTTAGCAACATCATTTGGGTCAAAGAGATTTTCTAAAGGGACTAAACCCTTGGGGATAGTGTTACTCTTAAGCTGCAGGATTTCTTTGCTGCATAGATTGCTTAAATATTCTTGTTTTCCATCAGCCCCCTGCAATTATGGCCCAATAGCTTCTTCAGTTTCATCACCAACAACACCACCAGCAAGGGCAGCAATATCATCTTGTGGCATTTCTTTGGGACCATCAATCTGATGTTGCAGACACTCCTGGGTGAGAGTAGACCCTTCCAGGAGCATGTTATCTTCATAAATGATCAAGCCATCAAACTCCCCAATGAGATTAAGGAAACTTTGGATCTGTTTATCATCCTCAAAGACCTATCAATTCTTAACATTATCTAGGATAGAGGGTATGTGCTTAACCTCAATCTCATATTTATTATTGGGGTACATGGGAATTTTGAAGACAATAGCAGAAGTGGCCAAAGAATCACCTATACCATTATGTAATATGGGAATCAAATTAAACTTGCATTCTTCAAAGCATTCTATCAAATCTAGGGCAGCATTTCTGTAGCTTCTCATCTTGGGATGTTTGGCCTGATACTCCCCTTGCATTTTCTTAATCACTAACTCGGAGTCCCCATGTATCACCACCCTCCTGACTTGGAAAACTTATAGGATCTAAATTTCCAACATCACAGCCTCATATTTTGCCTCATTATTTGTGTAATCGAAGGATAATTTAAAAGAATAATTTAAAGCACTTCCTCCTGGAGGTTTTACCCAAACTCCAGCTCCTGCCCCTTCTTTGCATGCTGCCCCATCAAAGTTCACATTCCACAATCCCTCAAGTTATTCATGAGTGGGGACAAAATAAGTGTTCTGTGAACTGAAATTGTCTTTGCCTCCCTCAGTAAGGAAAATGGATGATCCTATCTCAGTGTCCAACATATAGATGGGGTGGTTATTTGGCCTTTCAGCACTGCTCACCATGTATGCCAACTTTTGATCTCTATAAATCCTCCTCTATACACCAAAAATAGGGATGGTGGCATATGACATGTCCACTTGAAGTGAACCCTTGAGTTTGGCCTCCCAAGATCTTGACAAGAGCATTCCAAACTTTGGAGGAATGTCAGCCACCACTATGTCCATGACAAGGCTTTTGGCAGGGATCTGATCCAAAGAGATGACCAGATATTTGATCAATCCTAGGCACTTAACTTTACTGGAATCAAAAGAGAAAAGGTATTTGTAATGCCTGGTCACCTCCAATCCCAATTTATCCATGATCTTCCTGGACATCAGGTTGTGTGAAGCTCCTGAATCAAGCATGGCATTGTGTAGGATGGCAGCATGAATGTTCAAATTGATGTAGAAAGGAGGGACATGTTCATCGGCAACCTCATCTAAATGGGGTCCAAATAGGATGGTGGGACTATCATCTTGAAGATTCAAGGAATCTGATATTGCAGAGATTTCTCCTCGAGGCTTCAGCACAGTCGTAATTTGGGACTTATATTCAAAATTTATTAACAACTCAGTTAGGGGGACAGAGATTTTGATTTTTGCAATTTCGGCCTCTAAACCGAAATAGGTTTGTCCTTGATCTGGGTTGCTTGGATTATCTTATTTCCTTTCTATCCCTTTGGGCTCTATTACATTCTTGGAGGTGTCCTTAAGGCAGTAGATCGTTCTTCGGTTTGCTTGTAGAGGCTTTGTTTAATGCATCTTTATTCCTCATAACAAGAACATCTATGTTCCTTAGACCAATCTGCCTTTGCAGATCCATGACAGTAAGTTGATACCCCCTCTGAAAGTCCTATGTTTCCTCAACAGGCAGCTCCTCTGCTTCATGACAGGAATTATCATGTTCTTCTTTGGTCAAAAATCCAGAGGATGAGTTAGTGTCCAGTTGGTGAATTTGACCCTCAACGTCATTTCCATATTCCTTCTCTACATAATTCTCCTGAAACGGGGGCCTGACAGGCTAATCAAGAGGGTTTCTCTGATCTCTCTACCTGTTTTGGAGGACTTGGGGCCTTCTAACATTCTGGTTTCTATTCTGTTGCTCTTGATTTTCCTCGAGAGGTGGTCTATTGTCCACAGTGAGTCTCTCCATCAATTTTTCCATGGCTTTCATCATCATGTCCATCCTGGCCTCTTGCGATTTAGAGGAAAAAGTATGTTCATGCTCTTTATCCCTCCTATCTCCCTCCTCTCTCCTCCATTCTCCCTCATCCCTCTTTTTCTTTCTAGCAGCAGTGAACTTTACCTCTACCTCTATGGAATCCTTCATCATATCGGCTAGGGAAGTTGATCTTCTTTCACTTAGCAACAAGGTAAATTCACTGTCAAAGGCTTCAACATATTGGAGTTGGGCAGAACCAGGGGGAGGTTTGAAGTGGTCAGGGATGGCATTATATGTCTTCATAAATCTGTCAAAAAATTCTTGGATAGAGTCACTCTCCCTCCTTCTCATGGAATGGTATTGGGACAAATATTGCTTGGGGCTTTTCTTGTCTTCCCATTTGTCCTTGAAAGAATATTCAAAAGCTTGATAGTTCAGAATGGAGTTGTCTGGAATATTTTTGAACCATTTTCTCGCTTCTCCAACAAGCCTTTGGGAAAACAATCTGACTTTAACATCATCATGGTCTACTTCATCCAATTCTACCTAGTCTGAAAACCATCATAAGTGTTCCTTAGTTGAATACCCCTCTCCCCATTAAATTTTTCGAGTCTTTGGGAGTATCTCTGGGGAAGGTCATGAAGAGCAGTAGGGAGCAGTATAGGGGGAAACCTGTTAGCTATTCCTGGGGTTATAGTAGTGTTTCCAAGAGGAGTTGAAACTGGAGCGACAAACGAAATAATCGTGCTATGAGGGACTGCATAGCTGAGAGGGGCTGTGAAACTAGATGATGAAGGTTGCTTAAGATTTGAAGCGGTGGGAGATAAGGATATGGCAACAAACTGCTCGATGGCAGTGAATTTTAATGCAGCTAACTCAAAGAAAAATAATGGGCACTCTTGGTCGGACAAGGGTTGAAAGTCCCTACCTAGACACTCTGAGATCTCAAGTGACCAGGAAGTACGAGAGAACTCGAATGTAGAGGGGTATAAAACTACTTCAAAGAGGTTGGACTCAGACCTAGTTCTAGGAAGAACTAGCTCAAATTATTCATCACAATGTTAAAAGAAGCACCCTCAGTAGGTAAAGAAAGAGTTTTGTCTAACTAAGGTATAACTTACCTTTGCACCTTCTTGGCCTTCTGAATCAGTTTATCTGGATTAAAAATCTCTTGAAAAGGTTCAGAATCAGGGTTGCTCCTTGTGTTGGTCCTTCTGGCCGCCGGTATTCCCAGTGGAGCCGCCTTCCAAAAGCTTTGAGTGGAGTCGACAGAGCATATACAACCAATATGTGTCCATGACTGGCTGCTCAACCAGG